>CM042063.1:54342500-54942500 GCA_023525745.1 Arctium lappa
TGGTATACCAAACACTAAGAGATCAACAATGGAGTATTTCAACCTTTAAAATCAAGAAAGCTTACCACTAGAGACGATGAGACCTTCCGAGGACACCCATAACAATTCTTCAACCCAAACTCCCAAACACGAACTTTGGGGAAGATGAAGGTGGAGGTTCTTGACCATAGCTTCCAATCTTTGTTGGGTGGTGGGGAAACACTTGGAATATCATGGATTTGGTGACTTGAGGGTATAAAACCGATTTTAGGGTTTGGGTTCGGTTTCTAGAGAGAAAAGGGTGAAATGGGGGAAGTTGGAAAATTCGACTTTATGCAGCTCTGCACTCCGCCGGCGACATTGTCACGTGACTATGCCAACCGGGCATAGTCGCCCGAAGGGGAGTGCCCGCGGTACCATTCTCGCGACTGTGCCACGCGAGTGTGACACCCTGTCACAATCACGGGCATAGTCGCCCAAAGTGTACTGAGGGTCCAAATTCCGACTTTTTCAACGACAAAGCTCCCGATACTCTGAGGGACTTATACAAAGCATTTCCCCAACAAAACCCCACTGATTACAAGTCACAGAAATGTCCGGGTGACATTTACTTACCAAAATTACGGGTGTTACATATGGATCCACCAATAGTAGTATGGACTTGTCACAATTTCATTTGTGACTAATAGAAGGCCAATGTAGCCTTTAATATCCGTTATTTCCACAAAATACATTCATGTGTTTAACTGTTGATAAGAATTTACAAAATCCAATTATAAGTGTGAAAATCATAAAATGGAAATATATATTTTCTTTCAAATAATCCACCTACGAATGCAAGTATGATCATTGTTCCATCATATTAGTTGAAAGGGGTAAAAACCCTAAAATCTCCCAAAATATAAGTTAGGTAAAAAATCTTATAAATATGAACCAAAATCCAAGGAGATGAGTAGGAGTTTAAAATATCAAGTTTTGTCATGTATAAAGTTTAGAGAAAAGGAATATGAACTCACAATGCTTGGTTTGGGTAAACCCTAGAAACCAAGAAATCTTCAATATGGTAGAACCTTGACCTTGAACTCTAGGTGATCAACTATGGTGAAGGTGATGAAGTAACCTCTTGAAATCTAAGTATTTAATGTCTTAGATGAAGCTAGGGTTTGAAGAATAATGAGAGACCTACGGTACCACCCTCGCGAGATTGACACGCGACGGTGACCCGTGCATAATGGTCGGGCACTGGCGCCCAACATGTACCGCAACCCCTTCTTGGGTCGCGATTGTGACACTGTGACTATGCCTAGGGCATAGTCGACGGGCACTCTCGCCCTGGAGGTATCGAATCCGAAAGTTTCAGTGATCTCGACCCCATCGAGACCCAAGGCCCAAGGCCTTATCTTTGACATTTAATATGTGTATTTTATGTCAAAGAGAGCCCACTAAGAACACTACACTCCAAGGCCCAAACAATTAAATAATTCATTTAATGCTTATTGATTGGAGTTTATTAAGTGCTCTAATTTTTATTTTGGCTCCTATGTGGGCCAAAGTTTCTCCTCTAACCTTTTTATCACTTAGGGGTCACATTCACACAAATACACACATAAATCACAAGTGGGTTATTCTTACCGAAAATTTGGGCGTTATAGCAGCTGCTACTGGAGGTGTTCAAGCCCGTCTCTCCGGCAGGATCCGAACTTGAACCTGTTGTTTATTTGAGCAAAGTCGCTCATCTCCTTTGCCAACCAATCTACATGCCCCGAGGGCATTATTATTATTATTTTTATCCTTGTATATTATTTATAATTTAAGCAAGAAAATACGAAAATGTCATAGATGGGTATTTTGGTTATTTATCATTATTTCATTACAGTTCCGAAGTTATATTATGCAAACCAAACAAACATATTCTAACATTTTTGACATATTCCATTTCATTTCCTACCAACCAAACGCGTGGTCAAACTTGATTCGGTTTCATTCCAATTTCTTCAAATTTCAAGTCCTTTGACAAGTTCCATTCATTCCAAAAACATTCTAGAAACCAAACGCCACTTTGGTTTGTTGTATATAACCCTTGATTGATGACTTCCATAACAGGTTCCTGCACACTGGCGGCCAAAAGAAGCCAATAAGCTCGAGTTAGATTGTGCTCCTGTATTTCACCCAACGAAAGAGGTATATATTCTGATTCTGGTAGTTTTTTTGCATTAACTTTATGAACAAGCCCAACTTCTAATGGCAGGAATTTGAAGATACCTTTAAATATATTGCCAAAATACGCCCAGAAGCAGAGGAATACGGGATCTGCAGTATTGTTCCTCCTGATTCCTGGCAACCATATTGCCCCATAACGGAAAACAAAATATGGGAAAATTCTAGATTTCATACTCGTGTTCAGCAGATTGATGAACTTCAGAATCCGTATTCGAAGAGAGAACGTAGAAAGATCGATGAGAAAATGGAAGGAAATGGAACTTCAACGGTGGAATTAAATTATGGGTCTGGTGGTTTTGAACTTGAAAGTGGTCCAGATTTCACATTGCAATCGTTCAAGACATACGCAGAGGATTTTGAAGCGCGTTATTTTCAAAAGGAAGACGTATTGACGGACTCTGGGACTCCAACTTGGGAGGATATTGAGGGTGAATATTGGCGTATTGTTCAAAATCCAACCAAGGAAATTCAGGTAGATTGACACCTAATATGTATGTTGACTTATTCCTTCAAGTGATCAAGGACCTTGCTTTCGCTACGATGAAATCGGCTTTAGGACGCCAAATATGTGTAAGTGTTCTAATAGACTGTTTTATAAGACTTGAGAGGCGTTTGGTTCATTTTAAGGAATGAGAATGAAAATGGAAATAGGAATAGGAATAGGATTTCCATTCCCCCAATTTGGTCAGGTATAGAAATTAATGTGTCCAGGGTAATGGGCTCATTATATTATATCAAACCAAACCACATTTTTCATTCCCATTCCCATTCCCATTCCTTATCCCTGAATACCCCCAACCAAACTCCTCCGTAGGTTTCCAGGTATCAAACAATTGTACATCCTATGTAAAGGTGTTACAATAAGTTTGTTAGGACGCTTTTGAAATAAAGCTTACTGTTAGTCTTTTTATATGACATTATTTGAAAAAGTGTCTTATAGAACAAATGTCCTATTAAAAGATATAGTTCATAGGGCAATTCTCAAAAGTGTCATAAAAACGCTAAAACGATACTTTTATTTCAAAAGTTCAATAGAACAAATGTCCTATTAAAAGATATAGTTCATAGGGCAATTCTCAAAAGTGTCATAAAAACGCTAAAACGATACTTTTATTTCAAAAGTTCAATAAAAACTTTTGGCGTCTTATAAACTTATGATAACACCTTTATATTGGCTGTACAATTTTTTGGTTCTATAAACTTAAGTTCTATAAATCAGTCTATTAGGACATTCAAACAGATTTGTTGCCCTATAAAGCTGAATTTGTTGAAGTGTTTCATAACTTGACTTTTCTTCAGGTGCTGTGTGGTCAGAATCTGGAGGCAAATGTTCTTGGCGGTGGATTTCCGTTACCGTCTGACTCACTTGAAGACGATCAAACCGCATACATAAAATCAGGTTGGAACTTCAATAATACAACTAAGCTTCCGGGTTCTCTTCTTGCTTCCGAAAGTCATGATGGTTCTGCCGCTTCAGCCCCACGGATGGATGTAGGAATGTGTTTTTCTTCGTTTTGTTGGGTGAGATTTCAAACTTCTCTCTCTTCAGATCTTTTTATATAGTTCACGTTCTATGTTTGCAGTGTATTCACGATGTTGCTGTAACAACCCGTCCCACATGGATAAAAAAGTGGATTTGTGAGCTCTTTATAAGCTCAAAGTTGTGGGCTACCACTGACTTCCACCAGGATTTTAAGTTGATTTGGAGGTTATTGGGTCAGTCTGCCCTGACTTCCGCTTTAATTTTTTATGAAACAGAAAGTCGAAGAGCACAACTTATACTCACTCAGTTACTTGCCTTTGGGTGCCTCAAGAATCCGGTATGCCATTCCGAGTAGATATTACTATAAATGTGAAGCCGCACTGAAGAAAACCTTCCCCGAGTTACTTGGACATCCTAAATTATTCCCTAAGCTGGTTCGTACCAACTTTTATGCCGACTTTAGTATTTACTGTATGCCAATGTTTATTCCATAAGCCGCACTTGGTATTTCTTGTTTTTACTATATGCCAACCTTAGTTTTACTTGCTTTTACTGTATGTTAGATGAAATGTTCCTTGTTTGTTTCATCACATTGTACGTGTTGTTTGGTTGCACACATAGGCGGATCTACATGCGCAATAGGGGGTCAATTGACCCGCGTTGATTTTAAAAAAAAACTATCTGCTAAAAGCGATGAGGATTGAGGTCGTCTTTCGAACACTTCCTAAAGTAATAAAAAAATTATATTATAAATTATATTTTTTTATATATATAAAACCTTGTTTTGATCCCATTAGAAAAAGTTTGACCCCCATAGATTATAAATTTTATTTTTCTACATTATACATTATAAAGTTTTTATTTTCTCTACATTATACATTTTATTTTTTTATTTTTTATATATATAAATGCCTTGTCTTCTTCATTTTTTCCCATATCATTTAACTTTTATTATAATAATTAAATTCCACCCCTGTCACCAAAATTATTGGATCCGTCACCGACTTGCATGCACTTCACTGCTACTTGCCACACTTGTTTCCTGTTATTTTTTGTTTTGCAAGTCGGGGTTTCACTAACCGTCTCTCTACCGGGTAGAGGTAAGATGCACTTACATCCTACCCTACCCTTCCCTTACCCTACTTCTGTGTGGGATATATTGGGTTGGTTAGGTTAGGTTGGGTTTGGTTTTATAGAATTTTAAGATTTGAATTCCAAGTCAAATTGTATGTATACTTTTTGTTAGTCCCACATCTTCTCTCCTCAAGGCTCTTTTGGAGATTAATCTAAGGGGTTTCACATATTCTCACATGGTATCAGAGAAGGTCTACCACTCTAGAGACTCGACACTCGGGGACAATCTGTGACCGTCTAGCCTCCGTTGGAGGGGGCGTGTTTAGAGTTCTACATTAGCTAGGTTTGACAATTTCTCCTCAATATATGTGAGAACCTCATTCTCTCCTCAAGGGCTATTTTGGAAAGTAATATGGGGGTGTCATGTTCTCACTCTTTTCTGTCTGCAAACTTAAATATGTCAAACTTTACGCGAATACGTTATATATGGATTGTTGATTTATGTTTAAGGACTTGATACAGGTCACTCAGCTTTCGCCATCCGCCTTGAAGTCAGAGGGTATACCCGTCTATCGTTGTGTTCAGTATCCAAATCAGTTTGCCCTCATCTTTCCAGGAGCATACTCTTCGGGATTCAACACTGGCTTCAATGTCTCTATGAGCGTAAATCTTGCTCCCTTCAACTGGTTACCTTATGGGGAGCATAGTGTAGAAATCTACAAGGATCTTCATAGGAAAACATCAATCTCCTATGACAAACTCTTAATCGACAATTCTAGAAATACCGTTAAAGCATCGTGGCTCTTGAAACTAAGACGGGGTTCTGAAGAATGGAAAACCGCATGTGGAACTGATGGTTGGTTAACAAGAGCTCTTAAGGTAAACACGTAAATTTGGAAAAGGATTTGATTTTGGTTCGAGTCTTGACCGGAAGGTCACAAGTTCGTGCAATACGAACAGTCTTTTTTTTAGGGTGCATTTGGTATACGGGACATGACAGTACAAAAACCTTGTTGTCCCCTTGTTTGGTGCGACATTAGACTGGGATCTGAGTGGGACAAAAGTTCATTTTTTTTCGGGTCTCAACAAAATAGGTGTAGAATGGGATGGGCTAAATGCACCTCTACCCACTAATTTCTTTCTCACACACATCAATATCAAGACTCGTTTTTTACATTTTCAATGCACGATTTGACCTGATTATGATGTAAATGGGGTGCATATAGCAACACCTGTAACAAATACCTGGAAAACGAGACTTGAGTGGGACAAAAAATGCATTCTTTTTCTATCCCACCAAAATAAGTGGAACAAAAATCAAGAAAATGGGACATGACAGGTAGGTTCAGAGTGGGACAAAAATTTATTTTTTTAGTTCCGTTGAACAAAAATCAGGAAGATTGATTTTTTTTGTCCCACCAAAATAGGTTGAACGGAAACCAGGAAGATGGGACGGACTTGAGCGGTACAAAAATGCATTTTTTTTCTATCCCACCAAAATAGTTGAAACAAAAATTAGGAAGAGAAGATAAGATTGGTAAATTACTTTTGACTACCGATGTCAAATTAAAACGAACCTCCCATGATTCTTTCACTTGTCTACCTCACTCTCGTCCAATCATGTCCAGCCTTGTCCGCATACCAAACGCACTTTAAAGCAATATCGTGTACAAAAACAGATCAGCCTTGGTAGACTAGGATATCACACAACTCTTGAATGAAAAAGTTTGTGTTTATTCGACAGTCACGTGTTAAGCGGGAACGCTTGAGGCGGGAATTTTTATGCACAGCTTCACAATCGCGGATGATGGAGAAGGAGTTTGGATCCATCGTTAAGAAAGAATGCATCGTATGTTATTATGATTTATATCTTTCTGCTACCGGTTGTTTGTGTTCGCCCGACAGATACACTTGTCTCGAACATTCAAAACAGCTATGTTCTTGTCCTTGGAGTTCCCGGATTTTCCTATTCCGATACAACATCGATGAGTTGAATCTCCTCATTGAAGCTTTAGAAGGTAAGCTTAATGCACTTTATCAATGGGCTACAGAAAACCGTGAACTTTTTTTTAATGATCGCGATGATAGGTAATGTGTATTGTAAAATGGTTTGTTATTTCGGGGTTTAATCTGTTTTTTTTTTCTCCTCATTTTTAGATGAATATCAGAATAAACCCCAAAAGAACAAACCATTAAAAATGGATCTTTTAAAACCCTAAAAGGTGCCACCAGGATTGAGTTCAAACTTTGAACTTCATGTTGCTTGTGTTTAGCATTTTTTTTGCCATTAGAATAAAATATGTTTTCTTTTCATTTTAAGAGGATAATGTGTGTGTATATATATATAGAGAGAGAGAGAGAGGGAGGGGGGGGGGGGGGGGGGAATCAAATACAAACCGTCTAAAAGTTTCACATATCCATTAAATCAAATCCATTTAGGAATCGCGCTTGATATGGGGATTGACCCGGTACATCTCATTCTAATGTGCATCTAAGGGTGGAGACCTCTTCTTACTCTTCTCACTATAACTTTCCTTTTCATCGGAATCCAACCTTTTATATATATATATATATATATGATGATGATGATGATGATGATGATGATGATGATGATGATGAGATTTTTTTATCGTGAGTGTGTGGGTTAGTTTGTGCATACTTTGACTAATGTTATCGGGTCATGTAAAACAACTAGTAAAATCCCTAGCAGCCATTAATGATGGCCAAATGGCGGGCTCGGGCCGGGCTGGGCTTAAACAGACTTCGGGCCCAAACAGTAACCTCAAGGACCGGGCCAAGTGGGCTTCGGGCTGGGCCGGGTCTGGTTTCACCCAATTATCAGTGGCCCGGTTAAGGGAGGGATGGACCGGTTCTTAGACAACCGGGCCAGGCCTAAACCGGTCCTTCGGTCGGTCCTTCCTTTTTTTTAAAATTAGTTTCTTTATAATTTATATAATAATTAATTATATAATAAACTTTAAAAAATAAAAATTGGATTGGATCACTCATACTTGCGAGAAACAAATATAGCGAGACCGAGAAATGAAAATTGTATGCGTTTTTTGCGTTTTGTAAGTTGGTGTCTAACTCCATAATCAACCCAAGTATTTATAGGGGTTTGGGGGGGTAGAAAATAAAAAAAGGGTCTAAAAATCGAATATAACGGCTCTATAAAGGCTATTTTTTTTAAAATTCAGATCGGGCCGGCCCGGGCCAAAAACCGGTCCATAAACCGGTTTCGGGCCGAGCCGGGCCGGGCTGCAGTTGTCCACCCAGATCGGATCGGGCCGAGCCCATTTGGCCATCACTAGCAGCCATGGAGAGACTCAAACTATTGAAGTTTATGAAGGAGGCGCAAATTTTATTGCCGATAAGTTAAACCCTAAAGTTTGTAGAGATGGCAATTTATTGTGCCCCTAATGGGGAGAGGTTTCCCCACCTTGGCTGGTAACGGTACGGAAACAAGAGTTGATTTCTATACACGAAGCGAGTTCAAGGCAGGGTCAGAGACGACGGTTAATTTTCTGCCCATTACCTACCTCGTTCTCAGTCCTACTAAATTCGACTTGGTATTTAGATTTTTACAGATCGTTCATGTGAAGTGTTTTTTATATATGAAAATATCATTGTTTTATTGTAATTATGTAATTAAACAAAGAGACATTACATTTATTTTCTCATAAATATATATTTAACATTATTATATAAAAAAACAAAAGCAAAATGGTTATATATATATATATATATATATATATATATATATATATATATATATTGTAACACCTTTTTTTGGAATACTTCTATTAACATTTAAAAAAAAATCTATATGTTCATTTCCTACCAAAATAATGTCGCACTATGTGAACGTAAATATGGAATTATACATTAAAGACAATATTGAGTATGTATCTAATTTAACATGGTTAGAGAATCGATGGATCTAGTGGTAACAAGAATGTGTAAATCAGTTAATTAACCGGTCGGATTCTTAATTGATTACAACCGGTCCGAATCCACATGGAGGTTTCGGGGACGGAGTAGGGTCGGGGACGGGGTTTTGTACCCGAAGCGGGGTAGGGTCGGGGATGACATTATCCGCCTCTAATCCGACCCTGATTAAACTTTTTATTATTAATGATAAATATATTTTATTTTCAAGATTGGTAATTAATGTAGTGACGAGTTATTATAGTTTTAGTTCTTTTACTAAACGGGTACCTAATAGGTTCCTCAAACCCGTCAGGGATTCCTTCGTTTTGAACCCATTAGAGATTAATCAGGATGGGGGGTTTAAACGACGGTCGGGATCAGGAACTAGGGATACATCCCGCTCAATACCTGCGTTTTTCCATCCCTAGGTTTAACTGGTTATCGAGTAATTATATGATCGAGGACTCAGTTGATTCGATTACATGATCTGTCAGAGCTAAAAAAAATTAGTTTTTAGCTTTTTTTTATAGTAATATATAAATTTGAACTATATATTAACATTATTTTGTACAAGTATTTTGCTAAAGTTTTTCTTTGTAATATTAGAAAGATATTTAATGTAAACATAAAAAAATATGTTGTGTTAGGGGTGTAAATAGGTCAGGTTGGGTTGGGTTGGGTTCGGGTTCAACCCATTTATTAATTGGGTTGAAAATCTCAACCCAACCCAACCTGTTTAATTAAATGGGTTGAGATTTTCAACCCAACCCAACATGTTGGGTTGATGAGTTGGTAGCAGGTTGACATGTTTAGGATTATCTCAACCCAACCTGTTAAGTAAATGGGTTGAACCTGGGTTGACCCATTTAAATTTAAAATTGTAAATGAAATAAAAATGCTTAAACTACTTCATTCCACGACAAATACATAACGACGAAGTCAAATTAATTGTTCGAAGTTTAATAAAACAAAACCATAAAGTAAATTAAATAGTTCAAATTTTCCCACAACCACAAAGTTAAATAAATCATAGTTCCAGCAGTCAATGTTCAATGTTCACTGTTGTAGAATGTAGATTGTAGACCTGTATATAAATGGACAAATTACAACAATCAATAACTATAACTATATATATATATATATATATATATATAGAGAGAGAGAGAGAGAGAGAGAGAGAGAGAGGTACCTTCAAATACAAACTTTTTAATGGTGCAAACCATGCAACCCACTTATCTACCACATATTTTGTTTTTACCTTTTTAATAAAAAAATGGGAAAATAAAATATGTGGTAGATAAGTGGGTTGCATGAGTTTGCACCATTAAAAAGTTTGCATTTGAACACCCCTCTCTCTCTCTCTCTATATATATATATATATAAAGTTAAGTGAACAATGGAACTGAAGTCGATCAAGTTAAGATTATAAATATATATAAGTAACAATGGAACTGAAGTCAAACAATAGAACTGAAGATGAAAGATAAGAATTGAAGTCGAACAATAGAACTGAACTACTGAGGTTAAGATTATAAATATATATCAAGTTAAGAACTGAAGTCGAACAATAGAACTGAAGTCGATCAAGTTAAGATTACAAGTTTACCGTGAAGTCGTGAACAATGGAACTGAACTCGTCGTGGACTGCTCGTTGTGAAGCCGTGGAACAGAGGGAGAGGAGTCGACGTGGAACAGAGGGAAAGGAGAGGAGTCGCCGGAGAAGAGGGAGGAAGATCTGCGTCGACGGCGTATGAGGGAAGAGGGAGGAGTCGAGGAGAGGACTAAGGAGGCTGGAGGCGTTTGAAATTAGGAATAACATTTACTGATTTAGTCGATTATGGTTTTCATCTTTCAAATTTCAATATAGAAATTATTTTTAATCTTTAAAAATTATATTAAAATATTAATTGTATTAAATATTGATTAATAATTAAAAATAAAATATTAGGTAATATTATAAATGGGTTAGAAACGGGTTGTAAATTGTAACACCTCAAAAATCAGAGTAAATTAAAACCTGGAAACCTGACAATATAACGAAAGTAAATCTATTAACTTTCCATAAACGGAACCAGTCATTAAGACTATACAATCCTATACAAGGATTTCATCAAAAGAATGAGACTTAACAATGCCCAGCACCAATACTAAAACATCTCCAAAAAAAACCTCGAGACTCAAAACTCGTCTCTCCCAAAAACCCCGGCACCCATCGCTAATGGAAACCTGTTATACACATCATTTGAGAAAAAGTGTCAGACTATAAAGCCTGGTGAGAACATACAGTTTATAAAGCTCAAAAGATATAAACATCAATATCATAAAGAAATCTTTTCATAAAGGTTTAGTTCGTAAAGATAACATTTCGCCACAACCGGGCCTCTTCGGTCCAAAACTCTTAAACGGTGATAAAAGGACCATTTTACCAAGGAGAGTGGTGTAACACAAAGTAGACCACAAATCCGAGTTATGAGCTAAACACTTGGAGTCCTCAGCAATGAACCCAGAGTCCGTGCTACGAGGTGAGATCGCGCTCCCAAGGGAAACCAATGTATACTCCTTCACTAGGATCACCATGAACCATGGCTAGTAACCGGCCTCACATAACTGTACCATAAACTCATCATGGAACATGTGACCCATAGCTACAATTTGGGGAATATAGCCTCCCAACAAAACAGTCTACTCCAAAACCTAGGGATCCACTAGTAATGGTAAGGACTCGTCACAACAACATATGTGACCTACCATAAATAAATATATGGTAATAAGTACATTTTATAAACAAAATGCTACTTCCAGTTCAACTTCTGGTAAGAAACATCATTTTACTTCAATAAGGCGGAACCCGTCATTTTGGTCAGAACTGACCGGGAACCCGAGAATCACCAAAAACTTCGTTTACAACAAAATGTAGAGAACATAAAATCATACCGTAGAAATACTTTAGATTTCGCAAATAAGAGTTTTGACATGCATAAAGTTTGTAAAATGATAGTAGGAACTCACCGATAGGTTTTCGGAATAAAACCCGGAAAACCAGATAATGACCACGACGTAGAGGTGAAGCTTAAAACACCGACCCCTCGCTAGAAACACCGAAAACTAGCAACCAAACGAACCTTGAAGATTGAAAGAGAAAAAGAGAGAAAAGAAGAGAGAGAGAGAGAAAAGAATATGGGTTTACAAAGAATCAACCCAAATTGAGATATTTCAGCAAGGCTTTGCACAACTCCCAACACAGCGCACGGCCCGTGCGTTTTCCAAAGGGAAGGGCGCACGGCCCGTGCGTTTTCCACTGACTCGCACACTGTTTCATGCGCACGACCCGTGCGCATTTCCTGAAGGATGGCGCACGACCCGTGCGCCCTGTAGACAGAACCATCCTCTTCTTTACTTCTTTTCAAACTCTCAAAACCAAACGAAAATTCGGGGTGTTACAATCCTCCCTAACTTGGGAATGATTTCGTCCCCGAAATCCCAACTACTCAAAAAGGTGAGGATATCTTCGCTTCATATCCTCTTCGGCTTCCCACGTCACATTTGCTCCCCGGTGATGCTTCCACTGCACCTTGACCAAAGTGACTTCTTTATGACGCAACTTCTTAGACTTTCTCTCTAAGATGGCGTCGGGTTCTTCCACACAACGGTTTCCTTCGTCAACCCTTAACTCTGAAAGGGGAATGACGCTGTCTTCCACCGCCAAACATTTTCGGAGGTAGCAAACATGGAACGTGTTGTGTATTCTGCTCAACTCCGGTGGCAGTTCCAACTGGTAGGCTTGCAAACCCACCCGCTTAAGCACTTTGAAAGGTCCGAGGAAACGGGGACTCAACTTCCCACGTTTTCCGAACCGTATAATGCCTTTCCACGGCGACACTTTAAGCATAACACGGTCGCCTACTTGGAATTCCATCGGCCGTCTCTTCTTATCGGCATAACTCTTCTGACGATCTTGAGCCGCTTTCATTCTTTCACGAATGCACTTGACCTTATCGGCAGTCTCTTGCACGATTTCAGGTCCAGCGAACTGCTTTTCTCCCGCTTCAAGCCAGCATACGGGAGTCCGACACTTTCGCCCATACAAAGCCTCAAAGGGTGCCATACCGATACTCGAGTGGTAGCTATTGTTGTAGGCAAACTCCACCAAAGGCAGGTGAGTGTCCCAGCTACCACCGAAATCGATGACACAAGACCTCAACATGTCTTCCAAAGTTTGGATCGTTCGTTCGCTCTGCCCGTCGGTTTGCGGATGGTAAGCCGTACTCAACTTCACTCGAGTACCAAGCTCTTTCTGAAATCCATCCCAGAAGTTCGAAGTGAACCGACTGTCGCGATCCGACACGATCGACAATGGTATGCCGTGTCTCGAGACCACCTCATCGATATAAAGCTTTGCTAACTTATCCATTGGTAGAGTCTCGCGCATGGCCAAGAAATGAGCGCTCTTCGTTAATCTGTCAACTATCACCCAAATGGTATCGTGACCTCGAAGAGTTTTAGGCAACTTCGTCACGAAGTCCATGGTGATATGCTCCCATTTCCATTCGGGAATCTCTAAAGACTGAAGGCTCCCATATGGTCTCTGATGTTCGGCCTTAACTTGCGAACACGTCACACAACGCTCAACGTAACGTGCCACATCGAGCTTCATTACCGGCCACCAATAGTGCAACTTCAAGTCCCTGTACATCTTTGTGCTTCCCGGATGTATGGAATACCTGGACTTGTGTGCATCTTCTAGTAACAGCTCACGGTTACCCCCTATCTTGGGCACCCACACACGACCGCTGAACAGTTTCACTCCACGGCTATCTTCCGTCAAGAGTAAACGTTGTTTTGTCATGACTTCTTCTTTGAGATTCTCCTCTAACAGTGCTTCCACCTGTGATGCCTTGATCTTCTCAACAAGACTAGACACAAGCTCGATTCTTGAATGGGTAGCTCGAATGCTTACGCTATAGTCCTTCCGACTTAGCGCATCGGCCACCACGTTCGCCTTACCGGGATGGTAAAGCAATTCACAGTCGTAATCTTTCAGCAACTCGAGCCACCTCCTTTGCCTCATATTCAGCTCTTTCTGATCAAAGACATACTTCAGGCTCTTGTGATCCGTATACAGAGTGCACTTCGTGCCGTAAAGGTAATGTCGCCAAAGCTTCAAGGCGAACACCACCGCTGCTAACTCCAGATCATGGGTTGGATAATTCTGCTCGTGTATCTTAAGCTGTCTCGAGGCATAAGCGATTACCTTGCCTCGTTGCATCAACACACAACCCAATCCCATCTTTGAAGCGTCGCTGTAAACCACGAAATCTTTCGACCCTTCAGGTAGTGTCAAGATCGGAGCTTCACACAACTTCTTTTGAAGGATCCGGAACGCCTTCTCTTGGATTTCAGTCCATTCAAACTTCACATTCTTCCGAGTCAGAACTGTCAGGGAAGAAGCGATCTTGGAAAAGTCTTGAATGAATCTCCTGTAGTATTCTGCCAGACCCAAGAAACTTCGGATCTCGGACGGACTCTTAGGAGGCTCCCAATTCATCATAGCTTCAATCTTGGAGGGATCTACTTTCACTCCTTCTCGAGTGACTACGTGCCCCAGAAATTGTACTTCTTTAAGCCAAAAGTCGCACTTGGAAAACTTGGTGTACAATCTTTCTCTTCTCAATACTTCCAGAACCTCACGTAGATGCTGTTCGTGTTCCGACTCACTCTTGGAGTACACTAGTATGTCATCAATGAATACAATGACCGACTTGTCGAGGAAAGGTCGGCACACTCTATTCATCAAGTCCATAAACACTGCTGGTGCGTTCGTCAGGCCAAAAGGCATTACAAGGAACTCGTAATGGCCGTAACGCGTTCTGAAAGCCGTCTTCGGAACATCTTCTTCTCTTACCTTCACTTGGTGATAACCTGATCGTAAGTCGATTTTGGAGAAACAACCCGCTCCTTGAAGTTGATCGAACAAGTCGTCTATTCTCGGAAGCGGATACCTGTTCTTCACTGTAGCTTTGTTCAACTCACGATAGTCAATGCACATTCTCATTGTGCCATCCTTCTTCTTGACAAATAAGACCGGAGCTCCCCAAGGTGACGAACTCGGTCTTATGAATCCTTTCTCAAATAGCTCCTGGAGTTGTGCTACCATTTCTTGCATCTCCGATGGCGCTAAACGATAAGGTGCTTTAGCGATCGGTGCAGCGCCAGGCACAAGATCAATCCGGAACTCTACCTGACGATCGGGTGGCAACCCGGGCAAGTCGTCCGGAAAGACATCTGGATACTCACGCACGATCTTCACATCTTCCAGTTTTGACTTCTCTAGCTTGGCATCGATCACATAGGCTAGGAAAGACGAACATCCTTTTACTAAGCACTTACATGCCTTTGCCATTGTGATTATTGCCACTTCACCCTTTCTCTTCTCACCATAGATGACAACGACTTCACCAGAGGGGTTGGGAAGTCGAATCATCTTCTTGGAACACACGAACTCGGCCTGATTGTTTGACAACCAATCCATGCCGATTACCACATCAAAACCCCCGATTAACATCGGTAATAGATCGATTGAAAATTCTTTCTCTTCGATACTAAGAGTACACTGCCTCAGAACTTCGCGGATCAGAACTTGACTACCATCGGCTATTTCTACTACTAATGCATCCTCAAGACTAGTAGTGGGCATAGAAATTTTCTGACGGAACAATTCAGATACGAAAGAGAAACTAGCACCCGTATCGAACAAAATACGAGCAGGTACAGAGTTTATAAGAAAAGTACCCGATACCACATCTGCGGATGCTCTAGCTTCTTCGGCCGTCATCTGAAATGCTCGACTCTGAACCTTAGGAGGGTTCTCCTTCCTTGCTGGCGCGCTACCCGACACAAGCTTCGGGCAATCCTTTCTCGAGTGTCCCGTTGTCTTGCATTCAAAACAGATGATCCCCCTGACCGGGCAATCTCTGACAGTATGACCAGGCTTCCCACACTTGAAGCAAGTTTGAGAATTGTTGTAACAGTTACCGTGATGCTTGGTTCGACACTTCAGGCACCACTTAGCTTCCTGATAACTGATGAAGTTGCGGTTCCCAACAAAAGGTCGGGTCCGCTTGGGAGGTACTGAACTGCTCTCCCATTTTCTCTTATCAGATACTATCACAGAATTCTCAGATTTGCTCTTAGCGAACATCTCTTCCATGAATTGAGCTTCCTTCACCATCTCTCGGAGGTTAGAAGCTTTGGAATTATGGACCATCGATTGCATGTCCGCAGGTAGGCCATTCAGATAGGCCTTCATCTTATCTTTCTCTGTTGGGGCAGCGTGCCCCACCAGACCAAGCTTCTCCATAAACTGACGGGTGTACTCCCTCACCGTCAGACTTCCCTTTACCAAGAACCGGAATTCTTTCTCAATTCGGTCCATGGTCCTCTCGTTGCAGAACTCGTTGCAGAACTCTTCTAGCAGCTTCTTTTTGAACTCGACCCAAGACAACTGGGCCAACACTTCAGGAGATAGAGTGGATTGGATGATATTCCACCAGATGAGTGCAGTGTCCCTCATCAATTGGGTACCGAACCGCACCCTCTGATCATCACCACATTCGGAAGAGCCAAAAGCTTGCTCAACCGCTCGGATCCACTTCACACACAAGATTGGGTCGTCGGAACCAGAGAACTCTGGTGGTCCACAACCCAGAAAGGATTTGTAGGAACAACTTTTCCTACCTCCCGGAGCACCAACAATCCTGTTCTCCTCAGCCCTGACCCCTGTACCAACGCCTCCAGAACCTGCTACGATGTTTTCCACAACCGTCTCACTTCTACGATTGTTCACATTACGGTCCTCAATCACTTTTAGCAGAAACTCTTGCTGCTTTGCCATCTCTTCCCTCATTGCCAACATCATGCTGGCCATCATCTCAGACGGGGAACTAGCATCCCTGATTACTGGGTGGGACGAAGCCAGGTCCACACGCGGAATGACCTATGGCCCCCCACCTAGTATTTGCTGCACTGGCGGACGCACGACAACCTCAACTCCTTCCGGCTGATCAGCTGTGGAGGCTGTCGCTTCCAGTCCGTCAACACGAGTACGCGGTCTACCACGCGTATTCACCATACTGAACTGCTTCACAGAATAGAGACAGAGATAAGAGAGAGATTTGAATAAACACAAAGGAAAACGTACTACCACATTACCAATTGTCATATCAACAGTAAATCAAGCACTCTTACGTACAGTATCCTCATAATAACATTAGCTAAGTGAAATTATGAACATACAACACATAACGGTTCTTGTCACCACTACTACAACGCCTGATAAACTTACTTTCCGTCAACTCTAAGACTAACCCATCTTAAGAGCTCTACCCAAATCTCGCGGATCAATTCTTAGCATACGCAGTCTAAGTCTAGACATCTTACATTCATGCCTAGTTCGCTTAAACTAGAGCTCTGATACCAACTTATAACACCTAAAAAATCAGAGTAAATTAAAACCTGGAAACCTGACAATATAACGAAAGTAAATCTATTAACTTTCCATAAACGGAACCAGTCATTAAGACTATACAATCCTATACAAGGATTTCATCAAAAGAATGGGACTTAACAATGCCCAGCACCAATACTAAAACATCTCCAAAAAAAACCTCGAGACTCAAAACTCGTCTCTCCCAAAAACCCCGGCACCCATCGCTAATGGAAACCTGTTATACACATCATTTGAGAAAAAGTGTCAGACTATAAAGCCTGGTGAGAACATACAGTTTATAAAGCTCAAAAGATATAAACATCAATATCATAAAGAAATCTTTTCATAAAGGTTTAGTTCGTAAAGATAACATTTCGCCACAACCGGGCCTCTTCGGTCCAAAACTCTTAAACGGTGATAAAATGACCATTTTACCAAGGAGAGTGGTGTAACACAAAGTAGACCACAAATCCGAGTTATGAGCTAAACACTTGGAGTCCTCAGCAATGAACCCAGAGTCCGTGCTACGAGGTGAGATCGCGCTCCCAAGGGAAACCAATGTATACTCCTTCACTAGGATCACCATGAACCATGGCTAGTAACCGGCCTCACATAACCGTACCATAAACTCATCATGGAACATGTGACCCATAGCTACAATTTGGGGAATATAGCCTCCCAACAAAACAGTCTACTCCAAAACCTAGGGATCCACTAGTAATGGTAAGGACTCGTCACAACAACATATGTGACCTACCATAAATAAATATATGGTAATAAGTACATTTTATAAACAAAATGCTACTTCCAGTTCAACTTCTTGTAAGGACGAAAACCATTAAAATGAGTTCATAATCATCCTTTTCAAACGACCACATAATGTGCAAGTAAAACATCATTTTACTTCAATAAGGCGGAACCCGTCATTTTGGTCAGAACTGACCGGGAACCCCGAGAATCACCAAAAACTTCGTTTACAACAAAATGTAGAGAACATAAAATCATACCGTAGAAATACTTTAGATTTCGCAAATAAGAGTTTTGACATGCATAAAGTTTGTAAAATGATAGTAGGAACTCACCGATAGGTTTTCAGAATAAAACCCGGAAAACCAGATAATGACCACGACGTAGAGGTGAAGCTTAAAACACCGACCCCTCGCTAGAAACACCGAAAACTAGCAACCAAACGAACCTTGAAGATTGAAAGAGAAAAAGAGAGAAAAGAAGAGAGAGAGAGAGAAAAGAAGAGAGAGAGAGAGAAAAGAATATGGGTTTACAAAGAATCAACCCAAATTGAGATATTTCAGCAAGGCTTTGCACAACTCCCAACACAGCGCACGGCCCGTGCGTTTTCCAAAGGGAAGGGCGCACGGCCCGTGCGTTTTCCACTGACTCGCGCACTGTTTCATGCGCACGACCCGTGCGCATTTCCTGAAGGATGGCGCACGACCCGTGCGCCCTGTAGACAGAACCAATCTCTTCTTTACTTCTTTTCAAACTCTCAAAACCAAACGAAAATTCGGGGTGTTACATAAATGGATCGAAATCAAGTTAAAAACAGGTTGAAAATTTCAAACCAACCCAAACCCAATTAATAAATGGGTTAGGCGGGTTGACCCATTTAACTTAAATGGGTTGAAATTCTCAATCCAACCTGCTAATTTCGGGTTGGGTTAGCGGCGTGAGTCACTTTTTGTCACCCCTAGTTGTGTATTCAAACTTTATTTGTTTGATTATAAATATTAAAAAGACATAAATTCGTTAATAATTAAAAAAAAAATTATTTTATTACAAATACAAGTTGGTTCCTTTAACTTGTCCAACAACAAAAGAACATCGTAGGACCGATTTCTATTTTAGTTTGATTTATCCATTGGGTCTGACCCATTACAACTCAACT
Organism: Arctium lappa; assembly: GCA_023525745.1. NCBI lineage: Eukaryota > Viridiplantae > Streptophyta > Magnoliopsida > Asterales > Asteraceae > Arctium > Arctium lappa. The sequence continues at coordinate 54,361,575 of CM042063.1, forward strand.
ACAACCAGATCCACGTTCAGTTGTCATTAGTTTATAACCGATCTTAAACCCGATAAAAATTGCCTATATATGAGAATAATAGGTGTAGTTGTCTATTTTAATTTATATAATTAATTTTAATATAAGATCAAAAAATAAATAATTATCCCCCAAAGCAAAGCAGAAATTATCAATATATATATAATAATTTTTTTAGAATTTTATTTACTTGTATATGGGTTTAGGGGCAGGTTCAAACGAGAAGGTAGTCAATTTGCGAAAAGTAATAAGAGACATATAATTTATTAATTAAAAAATAGCATAAATAAATTATTTTTTTAAAAATTAGAATAATTACAATTTGAATTGGATAAATCCTTAAAAATCTCATAATATCTTTTAAATTTATTTATTTTTTAATTTTAATAAATTCATAATTTTTTTTATCAAATTCATATTATTATTTTCTAGATAAAATCATAATTTTCATCAAATATCACATGTGATGTCCATAACTAATTCATTATTTATTTCACCATTTTTTTCTCTATTTTTTAGATTTACGTTTTGAATCACATGTGATTAACTTCGTTTAACATGTGATGTATTATTATGTATCACATATGAATCCACTAGGTGGATTTTTGTAAATATCACATATGATAATATATGTCTGAATATAAATGACGCTTTTATCACATGTGATAATACTTACATCACAAAAAAATCTATAAATATAAATATACATAATCACATATGATTAACTAAAGGGAAATTGGCTGAAATAGCCATATTAGACCTCAAATTGCACCTCCTAGCCATTTCTCGCTCGGATTTACGAAAATAGACCTAGGTCCGCTATAGCGGAATTGCATGTACGCAATGTCAGGTTAAAGGACAAAAAAAGACGGTTCCAGCTCAGGTCTGCAGGTCCGCTATGCACGACACGTGTCTGCTATGCATGATTGCGAACTCTTGGATAAACTTATCTTTTATCTCAGCCACGTGTCTGACATTGCGGACCTGCAGGTCCGCTAGCTAAAGGACAAAAAAAATGATTCGAGCTCAGGTCCGCTATAGCGGACCTCCGTCTATTTTCGTAAAACCGGAAGAGAAATGGCTAGGAGGTGCAATTTAGGGTCTAATATGGCTATTTCATCCAACTTCCCTTAACTAAAATATATATAATTATCACATGTAATAATATTTACATCACAAAAAGATCTATAAATAGAAGTATACATAATCACATATGATTAATTAAAATATATAAATTACCACATGTGATAATATTTACATCACAAAAAGATCTATAAATAGAAGTATACATAATCACATATGATTAATTAAAATATATACAATTATCACATGTAATAATATGATATATGATATGCATAAATATTTATAAAATGATATCACGTGTGATATTTGGTTAAATTGTGAATTTTTTTAATTAAAAATATATTTAGAAAAAAAATTAATAAATAATTGAAATTACAGAATAAATAAATCTAAATAATATAATGAGAATTTTAAGGATTTATCCAATTTAAAATGATAATTATCCTATTTTCTAAAACTATTTTTTATTTTTTATTTATGGTTTTTTTAATTAATAAATTATGTGACTCATATTCCTTTTCGCCTTCTCGCATGATCCTCCCTCTATGGGTGTATGTATGTATGTATATTAATATAGGCCACGGTTATTTTGCAATCCAATAAAATATTACAACCCATTGCAACCCTCATATAAACAATTCATTTAGCTCATTGCATTTGGATTTTCATTGATTCTCTAAATGAATTTACAAGATTTCGTCGAATTTTTGTAGTAGATGTTCGTACACATGATGGTTCATGCGATGTATCGAATGAAGATGATATTTTCATGAAACAATATGCATTCCTTGTTATTGTATGCTTTTAATGAAATACTATGTATTGCAAGTAAAATTATTGAATGAAACTAGTAATCATTGATATAATCCATAATGAATGTACTAAGAGCATCTCCAACAGCTTTGCTAAAATAGAAAAAAATGTGTTTTTGTTCTTTAAACCTCTCCAACAACTTTGCTATCTTGTTTGCTATAATAGAAAAAACTTGAAAATTTTCTAAGTTTAGAGAATTCTCTAAAACTTGATTATAGGAGAGAGAAATGATTATTTTATTCAATCCCACCAATGGGATTCAATTTATATCATTTTATTTTAAGTTTTTTTTAAAAGTGTATTGGGATGATAAATTAGAGAATATTATAATAATATAAGTAATGTTTGATTCTCTAAAATAGAAAAACTGTTGGAGTTGGAAAAAAATGTTTTTAAATATTTTGACTTTTCATTCTCTATTTTAGAGAAATTTTAGCAATGTTGTTGAAGATGCTCTAAATGAATGGCTTAAATAAGAAAAGTTTTAATCTTTTACTAGGTTGCAAAATAAATCACCGCTTTTAATATATGAATGTAATAAAAAGGCAAATGGGTGTAAGTGCCAAAAAAAGACTTCACGTGCATGTGAATGGTAACAGGTGATGCTGATTGGTCAAAGGTCGTCTGACTCTGGTTTATAACTGCTCCCTTCTCAACTTTCACACAATTTATTCACATGATTAATCATCTCCAACACCATTCCTATAACTTATCTAAAATAGAAAATTAAAAGTAAAAATATCTAAAAAAATATTACATTAATCTTCAACAGATTTGTTATTTTATAGATTTTAGAACAACTTATATTATTATAATATTTTATAATTTATCATCCCAATACACTTTTAAAAAAAAAACTTAATATAAAATAATAAAAATTGAATTTCATTGGTAGAATTGAATAAAATAATCATTTCTCTCTCCTACCATCAAGTTTTAGATAATCTTCTAAACTTGATTTTTTTTTAATTTTTCTCTATTATAGCAAACAAGATAACAAAGCTGTTGGAGAGGTTTAGAGAACAAAAACCCAGTTTTTTCTATTTTAGCAATGCTCCAACAACATTGCTAAAATAAAAAAAATTGATTTTTGTTCTCTAAGAGCATCTCCAACAGCATTGCTAAAATAGAAAATTCTGGTTTTTTCTTTGTTATTCTTCTCCAACAGCTTTGCTATATGGTTTGCTAAGAGCATCTCCAACAACATTGTTAATTTTTTTCTAAAATAGAGAATGGAAAGCCAAAATCTCTAAAAACATTTTCTTCTAACTCCAACAGTTTTTCTATTTTAGAGAATCAATCATTATTTATATTATTATAATATTCCATAATTTATCATCCCAATACACTTTTTAAAAAAAACTTAAAATAAAATATTAAATATTGAATCTTATTGGTTGAATTGAATAAAATAATATTTTTCTCTCTCCAATTTAGAGATTATAAAAAATTCTCTATATTTAGAGATTTTTGAGCTTTCTCTATTTTAGCAAACCATATAGCAAAGTTGTTGGAGAGAAATAACAAAGAAAAAACCAATTTTTTCTATTTTATCAATGTTGTTGGAGATGCTCTAAAATAGAGAAAGATCAAAAAATCTCTAAATATAAAGAATTATCTATAATCTCTAAATTGGAGAGAGAAAATATTATTTTATTCAATACAACCAATAAGATTTAATTTTTAACATTTTATTTTAAGTTTTTTTGAAAAAGTGTGTTTGGATGATAAATTATAGAATATTATAATAATATAAATAATGATTGATTCTCTAAAATAGAAAATGTTTTTAGAGATTTTGACTTTCCATTCTATATTTTAGAAAAAAAATTAGCAATGTTGTTGGAGATGCTCTAAACCTCTCCAACATCTTTGTTATCTTATTTGTTATAATAGAGAAAAGTTGAAAAAATTTCAAGTTTAGAGAATTTTATAAACTTGATGGTAGGAGAGAGAAATTATTATTTTATTCAATCCCACCAATGAAATTCTCTTTTTATTATTTTATATTAAGATTTTTTTTTAAAGTGTATTGGAATGATAAATTATAGAATATTATAATAATATAAGTAGTTTTAAAATCTCTAAAATAGCAAATCTGTTGGAGATGAATGTAATATTTTTTAGAGATTTTCATCTTTGATTCTCTATTTTAGAGAAATTATAGCAATGTTGTTGGAGATGCTCTAACAAAACTACACTTATAAATTTATATAAATGAAATTTCAAGGAAAATCCTACAAAAATAAAGAAACTAAGGAACACTTTGATAACCGTTTAACTGGACAGTATATAATATATATACAAGTAATTGAAACTGTTTTTTAGTGTTTATGTACGTGTTTCGTGTTACAAATTGTTTGTATACACATGTGTATATCGTCCCTGAACCTGACCCTATATATAAAGGTTCAAATGAGAACACTAACTATTTAAGAAAACACGAGGAAAACAAATCATGTGCAAAATTATATATGATTCGGCATTAATGGCCAAAAAAATGGACGCAGGCAACTTTGGTCGCGACTTAAGTCACCCACAATCATATATGATTTTGTATATAGATCGTTGTTTTTGTGTTTTCTTAAATAGATAACGTTTTCGTATGAATAAAAGATGTTTTACCAAAAATATATTTTGATGGCCGAAAGTTTATCGGCAAGAGCACTACTTAGTTACTTAAAAGATCTTTATCTTTGCAACTAAGTAGTGCTCTTCCGCTCCACATAATGAGAAAAACTCAATCGGATGAATTATCTCTCCCACTCTTTGATTTTGACCCCTCACCCCTCATTCACTCAAGGATAACTACCTGGGGAAGTTCTGTTTAAGCTCACACATGAATCCCATGTAAGTCCTATAAAGAATGGTTGTTCAACAATTTAACTTTAGCAGTTAAGCACAAAAATGTATGATGACATTGTCAAAATGTATGCTCATGAGATTTGAGCAATTGAACAATGAAGATCTCTCAAAACAGGATATTGAATGAATGAAATGAAATTAAGAGAATTGTTTTGAGAATCTGACAATGTATCAATCAGATCAAATGAAATGGTTAGGATATCAAAGAATTGGATATTTTGTTTCTATGAACGAATATAAACAATTTTGCAATGAAAGCACAAGATTAGAAATGATGACTGATGCTCAACAACATTTGAAAGCAAACGGGAGTATTACCATCGAAAAATTGTTTCTTTTAAAGACATGGTAATAACCAAATCAAATGAAGTACTGAACCGATGTGTATGAATACTTGACAGTATATAGAAAAGATAATACGCAAGTATTAATCTTTGGAAACACACGGCCAGTTAAACATGAAAGCTTAATAATGAAAAACATTTAAAAGTTCACTTCTGAATTCATGAAATCTTTTGAGAATAGAGAAGTGGTTTGAACATTTAAGAAACCGTTTTTCATGCTTGAAAGTTGTTCTTCTTTCAAACAATCAGAGATCTAAGATTAGAAGATATTTACCTTTAAGTTCCCCCTCAAATCAGTATAGAATGATTTAGGTCTATTAAGCTCCCCCTGGATATTTGCAAAATATCCATGTCTAAACATTGAAGAACGGGTCCTGATCTGTCATGTGATCAGAAACCACAATCTTGACACTTAAATCCGGGGTTTGAACTGTTTTGTTCAAAAGCCATAGTCTTTGACTTTGAAGTCCGAGTTCTAAGTTGTAGTACTTAGAAGTCAAAATTTTGTACTTTGAAGTACAAGTCCTGATCTGTACATGATCAGAAGTCAAACATCATGCTCCCCCTTAGACTTTGGGTGCCTGCAACACAGTTTTAGCTTTTGGTACCCACTGGTATTTGGGTCCTGAAGTGTTAGTTGCAGTTCTTGTGGGGGTTACATTATATGAACCATACCAGTAATTAACAAAATTTTTACTTACAAAGTCATGTGCTCCAAAGTAAGAACAACAAATCTTCTTTTGAGCAACCCTGATCAAGTGATTAGTTGAGTAAAACATATCAGGATGAACAAAAGATTTACCTTTATGCGCTCTGTTCTTTTTGGCATTGTATGTGGAAGCAGATGCTTTGTCATTCTTCTTTTCTTCCGAAGAATCCTTCACTCGCCAGACCATCTGATTTTTCTTAGATTGCTTTCCAAGAGATTTAACATAGAAGCTTGCTGAACCATCAACAGATTTATCATAAAACAGATTTGATGGTCGAATCTGATTTGAGTTGACAATTTTAGATTTGACATGATTCTGTTGGAAAACATTTTTATCATGAATAGAACTTGAAGCTGTTTTGAAAGAACAGACTGATTCTGTTGAATTATCAACAGGTGATTGGTTAATCACATCAGCTGTAATCTTTTCTGAAAGTTCACTGTTTGCAACTTCCAAGTTCTTTATCTTTGCAGCTAAAATGTTTCTTTCAGAAGTTAATGTGTCAAACTTTTGTTTCAAATCAGATTTAGTAACTAAGTAGTGCTCTTGCCGGTAAACATTTACTAAGCGTTTGGTAAACCGCATAATCCTTAAATCGAAAGCACAAAAATCTTAAGAGAGAAGTTCGAAGCATTAGAAGTCAGAGGGAACCAAATCCAATTTAGATATTTAAACCATTAGTTTCTACCATTTTATAAAAAATAATTATTATTATATTTATAATTTATAAAAAAAATTTAAAATTTTAGGGGGAGCCACTGCACCTCCTGGTGCCTTGGTGGCTCCGCCCCTGTATATCAGATCAAATTATACGGTAGAAATGTAAAGGATGTAAATAATTGTGCATTTAGCATATAATAGGTGTGAATTAGCCTATCTCGTTAAAAAAATGTATTTATTCTACTCAAGTACTCAGCCAAATGACTATGACTTCAAGTTTTGTGTTATCTAGGTAAAAAATTTGATTATCGGCAATCCTAATCGGCGCCACACGGAACACGCCTCGAAAATACCAATGTGAAAAGGGTATCGTTTTTGTTCACTCAACGGCTGAGGCTAAGGGGGCAGGATCAAACTTGGGACCTGTGTTGTATTTGGACAAAACCACCCACCCACCTCTTTGCCAACAAAGCTACATACTAGAGGCTCAAGTTTTATGTTATTTAACCCGTTTGAAAAATTAAATTACGCTCTAATACATTTTTAGATAACCCAATACTATATTCGTTCTGTAATGTGTTGCTTGCTAGTAATATTGTCTGCTCGAGTGTTTTTTGTATTGTAATTATACGCTTACATTGTAGTATGGTTGGCATAGTGTAATCATGTTGGCGTTTTTAGTGATTTTCGAGTGGGATGATTGAGCATTTATTGTCAATATGGTACACGGGACTTGGGTTTCAGTCCGTAGTTTTAGTTTTATATATCATAAAATTTTAATTACTATATAAATATGATTAAGACGTTTACGAATTAATCAAAATTGACCAGTTATAATATTTATTAAAAAAAATGATTAATCTTAACTTGTTAAAGTTGCATTTGCTATTTACACAAAAATTAGAAGTCATTGGATCGAACAAAAGGTAACTTCAAGAAGGACAACGTACAAGTAAATGGAATCAGAGAGAAATTAGTTGGTGGGTTACAAAACAGGACTAGACGTACAAGAGTGAAATAGAAATTTTACTTTTACGTCTTAAAATAAGTGCTTACATTACTATTTTAGTTTGTCTACAAAAGTAAATGTCTACTTTCATATTCTACCCTTAATTATGAGATTAAGAAAGTTTTTCTCTCTATAATTAAGGTAAACTGTCATTTTGTTAATTAATAAACTTCAATGATTACACGGTCATAAAACTGTGTTTTTTTTATGTGGACATTTATTTTTAAAATGAAAAAGTATATATGATGGTTGATGAGTAATGCTATTTACAACCCTATTATGTCAAAATCGTGTCAAATTATACATTGAAAATGTAAAAAATACGTCTCAAGATGTTCATATATGTGAGGAAGAAACTAGTATGTATGACTCTATTTAGCAATGAAGAAGGTTTATTGCACCCCTATACACATTGCTAAGAGCATCCACAATGTTGCGGTTTTTCACTAAGGCTATTCACAACTTTTTCCTTACACATTATCACCATCTCAACAACTTAAAAACCTCTACTATGTGAAAAAACCCTCTCCTAAGTTTTTTCATAATTTTTTCAAAATTTTAGGTCCCACCAATTTAAGTTCATATCATTTAGATTCTTATTTATAAAAATAAATATATTAAAGTTCATACAAATACATATTTATTTATATCGAGAAAATACTAAATACTGTAATACTTTATATTACAATACTTGAAATAAATTATACCATGAAATAATAAAAATTGATTTAAAATTATGTATAAAAATATAATTACTTTAATTACGTACTTATTTTACATTATTTATTTAATAATTTTATTTAAATATGATTACTTTAATTATATTAATAAATAAAACTAATTAAATACGAAACTTTTATAAAATTCTATAAAATTAAAACTGATTAAATAAGAAAAACCTCTTAAAAAACAGGTCGTGCAGTTACGACCTATGACGAAAAAACTCACCAAAAACCTTACGTGAAAAACCTCTCCACTATGTGAAAAACTTCAAAATAAGGTTTTTGCTTTTTTGAAAAATCTACTACAACTTAAGAAAAACCTCCTAAAAAACACATTGTGGATGCCCTAAATACACCTATACCTAATAATTTCCTCGCACACATCAATATCAAAACTTGTTTTTTACATCTCAATGCATCAATTAAGGGGTTGTTTGTTTACCTCTTAATGGTTTCATAAAGATGCAACCTCTGAACCGTTAAGAGGTAAATCTTGTTTGACAAAAAAAAGATTTGCCTCTTAATAGTTCCAAAACCCTCTTTACCCTGTCTTAACCATGAATAGCCTTGATTTCATTTTGAACAATTAGCAAACAACCATATTTCATTTCACACTATATCATAAGAGTCTCTTAATCATTCTAACCACTTAAACATTTTGCATCAAAACATTCAGCAACTACCAAACAACCCTAACTTGACTCTAACATTAAAAAAAGATGCAAAAACATTACACTTAGGTTATGTTTGGCAAACTAGCTAATAAAAACTAGTTGATTACTGATAAAGTAGCTGATAAAAAAGTCATGTTTAGCAAAAATTATCTTATAAGTATGTAAATTACCAAAAATAACATCTAAAAAATATAATCAATTACAATATTTAATAATATAATTAAAACAAATTTATATTAATATAATATATTAATTAATATAAAGAAGATGGTAAATAATATAATATATTAATTAAAAAAATTTAAATTTATTATTATATATATTATAATTTTTGAATTTTAAACCTAATTTCTAAAAAAAATCTACACTAACTAATGAATTTAAATAAACGTTACAAAAATAATAATAATTGATAACTAAAAATATATTGATCAATATTTTAAAAAAATTGATATAATTATCCATAATTCTAAATAATTAAAAATTAATATCAATGTATAATTAAAATTTATGTTATTATTTTAAGATATTATTAATTAATTATAATAAATATTAATAATAAATTTTATTAATTAATATTTATTTATAATTAATAGTTAATATATAATAATGAATATTAATGAAAACATAATTGAAATAATTACAAAAAGCTTCTCATAATCTACTCCAAATAGTTTATCAAAAAAATAGCTTAAAAGATAGTTTATGTCCATCCAAACATGTAACTAGAAAATAGGCTTGCTTATTTTTTACAAACATGCCTTAATAATCAGGCAATGCTAATGACACCCTTATTAATGTCAAAAACAGGTCAATTCATGCATTGGGAATGTAAAAAACAGATTTTGAACCGTACTCCGGATTTTATTTCACTTGATTGAGTTGTAATATTTTTAGTTTTTTAGTAATTTTTTGTTACTTTATCAATTATGTTATTTTGATATTAAATTATTTTATCTTTGTAGGTTTAAAAATAATATATAATGAAATAATTATTGTTAAAAATAAAATACTCATAAAATAAAACATAATTATATTAAACTAAAATATAATTAAAATTAAAATAATGAATAAATAATTCACAATTATATTAAAATTAAAAAATAAATAAGGAATGATTATAATTATTTTAAAATTAAAAATAAACAAGTAATTATTATGTAATGATTGTAATTATATTAATAAAAAATAAATAATGATTATATTAATAATTATAATGGGTAGGATGGGTATCGAGGTGGGGTGGGGTGGGGTGTACATAAGATTAAAAGAGTGCCAATAAGTTTATCCTTCATTTATAAGAGCATCCACAATGTGCTCGATAAGAGCTTTTTAAGAGCTTTTTTGGAGGTTTTTCAAAAAGCAAAAACCTCCTTTTGAGGTTTTTCACATAATGAAGAGGTTTTTCAATTGAGATTTTTCGTGAGTTTTTCGTCATAGCTCGTAACTTCACAACCTGCTTTTTCGTAGTTTTTTCGTATTTAATCAGTTTTAACTTTATAAAATTTTATAAAAGTTTCGTATTTAATCAGTTTCATTTATTAACCAGTTTTATTTATTAATATATTTAAAGTAATTCTATTTAAATATAATTATTAAATAAATACATAATGAAAGTAATTATATTTTTATATTTTTAAAATAATATCTCAAATTTGACATATTTATACAATTCTAACAGATTTCTTAATGACCCAATTTTTATTTTCGGTTATACATACTTTTAAGTTTAACATTTTTTAATTTTATTTTATATACTTTTTATACAACTTTTATATATTTCTTAATAACCTAATTTTTATTAATTTTATTGTACATACTTTTATGTATTTGTATGAACTTTAATATATTTATTTGGGTAAATTGCATGAAAATGTAACGTACTTTGACTTAATTCCTGTTTTGGGTAACGTACTCTTAAAATATCCGTTTTGGTACCTATGATGTAAAGTTTCAAACATTTAAGTACCTGAGTAACTGATTTAAGCATACCATGTTGATGTGGCATTTAACTCAATATTATTTGCTTACGTGGTTACTGATATGGATTTTTAATCTAAAATTAGTTTTAAATTTATTAATTTTATAAATGTATATATTATAATTATTTGTAAATTATATATTTATAAAATTGAAATGTCAAGATTAAGGATAAATTTAAAACTAATATTAGATTAAAATTCCATGTCACTATCCACGTGAGCAAATAATATTGAGTTGGAGGTTACATCACTCGCTACATCAGCATGGTAACTGGTTAATGCTTAAATCAATTACTCAGGTACTTAAATGTTTGAAAGTTCACATCTTAGGTACCAAAACGGATGTTTTAAAAGTACGTTACACAAAACAGGAATTAAGGCAAAGTAAGTTACTTTTTCATGCAATTTGTCCTATTTATTTTTATAAATAAGAATAAAAATGATATAAGTTAAAATTGTGGGACCCCGAATAGTTTAAAAAAGTAATGAAAAAGTTTGGGTGAGGTTTTTCACATAGTGGAGTTATATAAAGGTTTTTAAGTTGTTGAAGTGGCAATAATGTATAAGAAAAAACACTATGAAAAACCTTGGTGAAAAACTTACACTGTAGATGCTCTAAGATTATCATTAGCAAAATATAGGGTATCATTAGCCTCTCCCTAGTAATCATGTAAACAAGATACCAGCCGCATGGTGGTGGGGCCATAGGATTTTAAAAAAAGGTTAGGTGGACTGATGGATGGCCGAGATTTGACGGAAGTCGGACGTGACTTAACCACGTCTTGTACGGACCACGTGCACGCACACGCGCTACAACTCTTCTTAACTTTTCACTTTTACCCCTTTTATTTCTCAAATTTACACACCCGTTCCCTATATTTCCAAAACATGTATATATATAAATATATTTTTATAAGGGTCGGTTCAGATAAAAAAACTAAATATTTTGAGAAGGTGAAAAGGAAATGTTAGAGGGAAATTCATATGTGAATCCAGTGAAAAATAAAAAAATCTAAAAATTATGAATTTGAAGATGTATATGTTTTACTGTTCTAAAAGGCTCACAACAATAACCATCATGACATGTCATGACTCAAGGCTTGTGTCTCAAATCATGTTAAGTCTGTGGCATGTCATGGCTTTATGCACAATACTTTAAATGCAATATTTAATTTTTCTTGCATTTTTAATGACTTATTTGTTACTCGTCTTTAATATATAACGTAGTTTAAATTGTTTATTGGAAGACACCCGTACCTACACGATTACTCGATAAGTGCTTACCAGTAAGAATCAACAATCTAACCTACCTTACAGCGTCATATTATAGTCTATCAAAACGGCATCATATGCAATAATTCACCATGTAAACGCTTACCAGATAAAACTCTTCATCCTAATCATCACTCTTACCGGATAAAATTCTCAGTCCTTATCATGTACATCCAGTAACCGTTTCGTAAAACGACCCCTATATTGCTATTTATTAGGATGTGGCTTACAATGTGTGAGGGTTTAAAAGTATATGGGGCAATGTTGAAAGTATTGTAAAGAATAAGGGTGGATAGAAACTAGATACAAATTAGAGGGTAGTAAAATGAAAATAATGGCATGAATCCAAGTGAGGTGTGGGACCCAATCAACCGACAGGTGTGACAGAGATTTGACGTATGGAAAGAAGGTAGGCCCCACGCTTTTTACGTCTAATCTAACATCGTCAGGTTTCGGATTGACCGAATTATTCGGGATTCTCGTACCCACGCCCAAATTTATTTCTATTTTTCTGAATTTTACTAAAATCCTAAAATAAGTGTTTAGTACGCGTTGGTATGTCTCGTCGTTAGCTAGACTTGTGTAACTTGACATGTTTTGAACGAGGGGGGTGTTTGTGTTTTGGTTTAACCCTCCTAATCACAAAATAAACTGCAATGACGGTTTATGAAAATTTTCAAACCGAACGATTTATCATTTTTTATTGTACATTTTTTCACAAGTCAAGGGTATTTATGTAAATTGTCATCCTACTCTTTGAGAAAAAACGTAAGTTTTTCGTTTATCATAATCTTCTAGACTCCCCCTCTAGATGAGGCATAATATGTATTTTTGGTTATGTTTGATTTGGTTTTATCACATTTTATTATTTAAAGTTAAGTAAAAAAGGATTTAGAAAATCTTCCCATTACATTATGAGAATTGACACTTTTGATGAGAAGGTGTAAAAACTTTTGTATATTTAGGATGAATTGATTTTTTGATCTAATGGTTAAAAAACACGGACCTCAATTACTTTCTGGATAACAAAAACATACAAACGTTCATCAACTTTCATCTTCACAATTAGTCATATTCATGAACTTTTAGTATCTTCAATCACTTTCATACATGCATTAATTTGTTAAAAGTTTCAATCATAGTAATAGAATTAGGTAATGCGTGTAAATGAATATAAATGAAAATATGTGTACATGTGAATATAGGGTTGGGCAGGGACGGATTTAGTATGTGGAATACGGTGGCACGTGCCACCGTATTATTTCTCCGACGAAGGGTAAAAAATTATAGGTACGTGAAAGGTGCAACCGTATCGTTTTGTAAGGTGTTACCGTATTATTTTGGAAACTTCAAGAAGGTGCAACCGTACCTCATAATCAACCAAAAAACAAAAGAAACTATCAAAATCAACCAAAAAAACCGAAAAAATTCCTCGAAATCGATTGAAAAAAACTTAAAAAACCCTCGAAATCAAGCAAACAGCTTTAAAAATCCCTAGAAATTATGGAAGTAGGCTAAAAACATACCGGACAATATTGAATGTCGGTAAAAAGCGTACATTTTGTAATTACTTTTTGTCTCTATTATATCGTGCTACCGTATGAAAAAATTTCTGCGTCCGTCCCTGGGGTTGGGTTTATGTGAGACCAACTTGTTTTCGTGAGAACCGTGTTGAAACTTTACAGCATAACACTGTAAAGTAAAAAAAATCAAACATTCACAGTAAAAAAAATACTGTCAAAGTTACTTCATAGTGTTTTGCTGTGAAATTTCAAGTGTAAAAATGTGGTCTCACGGGTCTCACAAAAACAAACTAGTCTCAACTCTCACGTGATCCCAAGCCTATGAATATATATATAATTGACAATAATGTAAATTGAGATTGAAGTTTGTCGACAAATATCTTATTAATTTAGGAGATATATACAAGTTAAATGAAAAGTGGCTTTTATATTAAATTCATTATTGACTTATTGTTGTTAATTACTTGATAAGATGGTTGCTTTAATATTGCTAAAATTTGATTGTACCTTATTTTCTTTCTGGGAAATGCTAATGACACTTTTATTAATGTCAAAATCAGGTCAATTCATGTATTGAGAATGTAAAAAACAGGTTTTAATGTTGATGTTTATGAGGAGAAAATCATTTATAAGGGTGTCATTAATTAACAAAGTATAGGGTGTCATTAGTCTCCCCCTTTCTGTTATCACATTTAAATGTACAATCATACACTTATATATTTTTAATTACATTATTTCATATGATTATAATCATATGTCGATAATCAATTTGAGATTATGTATTCATAAATTTGCATATAAATTCATGTATGAATGGTCTTGAAATAACTTTTACCAACACATGAATCACTATATATCTATGATCTATCAATCCATATTTAATGATCATGATAGTTTGTTTTCTTTCTTAAAGTATGAGTAAACAATGATTGTATATTATTTAATTAATTGGTGAATAAATCCATGGAAATCAATGTGATGGATGGTATACTTGTGTGAATAAAAATCTTCTCAACAGATTTATTACGTTTATTAATGTGCATCAATCACATGAATACACATTATCGAAAAAAGTATATTAACTTGAATTAAATAAAATAAAAAATATATAAAAACTGGCATGTCTTAATTTCACTGGTGGGTCAGGAATGAGACATGGAATTTCGGGAAAACAAATTTTTATTTTGCTTGTGTTTAACCATTGTTTAATTACCTATCATGTAAACGACAAAACAACGTATTCATATTATCTCTTAACCGATTTTAATTTCATATTCAAGTGAAATAATTTTGATATGTTGGACATCAATCATTCGCAACTTTGTTGATTCTCAAAATCGAAAAATTGTGCTTTTTTGTTTTGCTTTTCCGAAATCATGTTTACATTCAAATGATTACACATATTCATATCGGAGTAATTTTAAATGACCTAAAATTAAAAATAATAATTCTAAATTTAATAATATTTATATACTCCAAATTTGAATTCCGATATTCCAACATTTATTAAATTTGAAGTTATGCATGGATCAATTTAAATTTGTTTAGTAAATCAAAATTATACTAGAAGAATTAGGAAAGGTCAACACTAAAAACTTTCATTTATGTGAATCAATAATAAGTACTTTTAAAGATTAAATCATAGTAGAGAGAATGATTCTAATATAAGTATCCAATAACTTAATTATATATTGTATATTTTTTATATCATAAAACTGATGAATAAATTATATTAAAACCATTTCTTCTATATATATATATATATATAACGTAGGAATTTGTAAGAAACAAATTAAACATTTGTCTTTAATATTTGATTATAGTAATTGTTATATTTGTGAAAACATGGAAAATAAAAGAAACCTATTAATTAATTAATTAAAAAAAATATATAGTGAAGTTAATTAATTAATATATATAGATGAAGGGAGGGATGGATGGAAGAATGAAGTGTTGTCCCGTCAAGTATATGCAGAAAGAAATTTGAAGGAGATGACATTTCACACGTTGTATGTAAAGTCACTTCTCATTTCTTGTTTCCTCCCCTTTTTTTGGCAAGGACACTATCCACCTATTTTATACCATTTTATTTTCCCTTTTATTTATGTAAATATTTATCCTCCCTCCCTCCCTCCCTCCACCCACCATATATATATATATATATAGAGAGAGGAAGGTTCATTTGATAAATAGTAAATGTATAAGAAATAGAGAAATAATCATAGTCATTCATCGGTCAAGATCGGATTTGACTGACGTCTTTCACTGGTCAACAATCGCGGCTTTGACTGGATAAAAGTTGCAGCTATTCTAAAAATAGAATGACAGTTTCGTGATTTTTACAAATATACGGGACGAATTCATATATGAACCTGTATGATTCACATATGAACTATATGTTCATATGTGAATCAGTGTAATTCACATATAAACTCTTTTAACTGATTCATATATGAACTAATTAACTGTAGGTTCTTATGTAAGTTAGTTGAACTAATTAACAGATTCACATATGAACCTTTACGATTCATATATGAACTAATTCACTGATTCTCATATGAACTAATTAACTGATTTACATATGAACTTATAGTTCATATATGAATCACATAGGTTCACATATGAACTCATCCTGCGTATTTTACGAAACTAACCCTCTATCTTCTACAGACCACGCAAGAGAATTATCCGATGTGCTTCACGGTCAAAGCCGCAAATGTTGACCAAATGAAGGGCTAGAATGATCATTTCTCTATTTCTCATACATTTACCATTTCTCAAATGAACCTAAGGCTATATATATATATATATATATATATATATATATATATAATTAATGAGGTAAATTCATACAAGAACGGTATTTATTTAAGAAAACACGAGAACAACCTAGTACATACAAAATCATATATGATTAATGCGACTTTGCCTCACGACTTAAGTCGCTGCCAAAGTCGTTCGCACCCAATTTTTGCCGATTAATGTAAAATCACATATGAGAACCATATGGTGGCGACTAAGGTGCCGATCCAGTTAGCATCCACTTTAATTATCATTTTATTTTCATAGAATAATTATAGTAAAGTTTTCGAAAAACATTTTAATTGTTTGTAGAAATTATTTCAATCGGTGATTTTAGGAAAAAACAATGAATATATATATATATATATATATATATATATATATATATGTATGTATGTATGTATGTATGTATAGAAGAAGGTTCAAACGAGAACGCTAACTATTCAAGAAAACAACAAATCATATGTAAAATCATATATGTTTCGGCATTAACGGCCAAAAAATGGATGCGGACGACTTTACTCGCGACTTATATTTATGATTCATGTACAAAATCATATATGATTCATGCGACTTAAGTCGTGAGTAATGTCACGTGAATTATATATGATTTTGTACGTGAATCATATATGATTATGTATGTAGTCGGTCGTTCTCATGTTTTCTTAAATAGATATTGTTATCGTATGAACTCACATTTATATATACACACGATATTTGAAATCTCTCAAACCTATTGTGATGTGTGATTAAGTAGCTTAGTTATTGTCATTAAAAAAGTTTAATCACTTTGTTATAGACGTCTTATAGTATTGATCAAATGTGAGCTGATTAAAATCATCAATCATTTATGTCACAATAAAATCGGCAAAAATCCACATACCAGTTTTGAAGGGTTCAACATGTTAATTAAACCCTCGTAGGAGCTCAAGGAACAAACAGAAAACCCTCCACCAAAAGCAAACTAGGGTTCTTTCAGTCGTATCTTACTTTAAAATCAAAGTGAAAAGATACAAATATGTGACGAAACAAGTGGGAATTATTTGTTCTAGTAGAACCTCAAATATATGATACAAATTAAGAATCATATATGATTCCATCATTTTTTGGGTTTTATTTAAATTTAAATTTATTATTTAAGATTGAGTTTAACATGTCCTATGCAATATATAAAAAGTTTTTGTGTCCAAAATAAGCACTTTGAAGCCAAGATTCATTCACATTAAATCCAATGCTTTTTTGAATGTATTAAGCACAACCAATATAATGTGTGTTTAGATGCATCAAGTTAATTATCAGAAAGATGAATTCAAGTGATCCAATATGTCTTAAATGCATCAAATTCATTTAATGCCAATTCAACACGTTCAACCATGTTAGTTCAATTTTTGTCTCTTTAATATGATGCCTTTTTATACATAAATAATGAATAGAAGAGTTTAAAAAAAAAAAAGGTATTTTAAGAAAATAAAAGTTAAAGAAAATTAAAAATTCACCACATAATTGATCAATTCAACTTTAGGTCTACCTAAAGGAACAAAGAATTCTATATATATTGTCTGCCAATTTCTTTGATCACCCTCTTCTTTGATTCATATTGAAACGACAACACTATATATAAATGACTCATATTCCACTCTATAATCGAATGGAAAACAGAAAATAACGTTATGCATCTTGTACGAATCCCTAATGATCCAAAACCCGAGACGACTTACTTTTTCATATTCTTTGTCGCCATCAATTTCTTGCACACCCTTGAAAGATCATTAACGATAAGTAAGTAGTATTCGGTACAAATGGAATAATTTCATTGGTCGATTAAATAACTAAAAAAATACTATTCGACAAAATTATTAGAGAGAGATAGGGAATTAAATTAATATTCTCACTCAAAATTATAACACACATACACGTGTATAAATATTATATATATATATATATATATATATGGACAAATTCAAACGAGAAGGTAGTCAATTTGCGAGAAGACGAGAAGGAATAAGAGAGTCACATAATTTATTAATTAAAAAATAGCATAAATATTTTTTTAAAAATTAGGATAATTACATTTTGAATTGGATAAATCTTTAAAAATCTCATAATATCTTTTAAATTTATTTATTTTTTAATTTTAATAAATTCATACTTTTTTTTTATCAAATTTATATTATTATTTTCTAGATAAAATCATAATTTTTATCAAATATCACATCTGATATTTATAACTAATTCATTATTTATTTCACCATTTTTTTTCTATTTTTTAGATTTATGTTTTAAATCACATGTGATTAACTTCGTTTAACATGTGATATATTATTATGTATCATATATGATTTCATTAGGTAGATTTTTGTAAATATCACATATGATAATATATGTCTGAATATAAATGACGCATAATCACATGTGATAATATTTACATTACAAAAAGATCTATAAATATAAATATACATAATCACATATGATTAACTAAAATATATAAAATTATCACATGTGATAATATTTACATCACAAAAAGATCTATAAATAGAAATATACATAATCATATATAATTAACTAAAATATATACAATTATCACATGTGATAATATTTACATCACAAAAAGATCTATAAATAGAAGTATACATAATCACATATGATTAACTAAAATATATATAATTATCACATGTAATAATATGATATGTGATATGCATAAATATTCATATAATAATATCACATGTGATATTTGGTTAAAATTGTGATTTTTTTTATTAAAAGTATATTTAGAAAAAAATAATAAATAATTGAAATTAAAAAATAAATAAATCTAAAAGATATAATAAGAATTTTAAGAATTTATCCAATCTAAAATGATAATTATCCTACTTTCTAAAACTATTTTTTATTTTTTATTTATGAGTTTTTTAATTAATAAATTATGTGGTCCACATTCCTTCTCGTCTTCTCGCAAATTAGTTTCCTTCTCGCATGATCCTCCCTCTCTCTATATATATATATAGGGAGAGGTTAATTTGAGAAATGATCCTAACCCTTTATCTGATCAACATTTGCGGTTTTGACCGTGAAGCAGCGGATAATTCTTTGCGTTGTCTGTAGAAGATAGAGGGTAGTTTCGTAAAATACGCGGGACGAGTTCATATATGAACCTATATGATTCATATATGAACTGGTATGATTCCTTACGTTCAATCTTATGTGAATCAGTTAATTAATTCATATTAGAATCAGTTAATTATTTCATATGTGAAACACAAATGTTCATATATGAATCTGTTAACTAGTTCTACTGATTCACATATGAACCTATAGTTAATTAGTTCATATGTGAATCAGTTAGTTCGAATATGAATAACAAAGGTTCATATATGAATCAATTAAAAGAGTTTATATGTGAATTACCTAGGTTCACATATGAACATGTGAATTACACTGATTCATATATGAACTCGTCCCGTGTATTTTGTAAAAATTCCGAAACTCTTATTCTATTTTTGGAATAACCGCAACTTTTGACCAGTCAAAACCGCAATATTTGACCAGTCAAATCCGATCTTGACCGTATGAATGACTAGGATTACTTCTCTATTTCTCAAATATTTGTCATTTCTCAAATGAGCCTAAGGCTATATATATATATAGACTTGGGATCACGTGAGACCAACATGTTTTCGTAAGACCCGTGAGACCATGTTTTTACACTTAAAACTTCACTGCAAAATGCTGTGAAGGTAACCTTCATAGTGTTTTTGTTGTGAAGGTTGGGATTTTTTTTACTTTCACGGTATTTTACTGTGAAGTTTCAAGTGTAAAAAACTTGGTCTCACGGGTCTTACGAAAAATGTTGGTCTCACGTGAACCCAACCCTATTTATATATATGGAAAAGATTCGAAGAGAACCCTGAAAAATAAAAGAAATGGAGAATATATAAAAGTTTGAGGTGATTAATTAAGTCAAATCTTGAAAATTAACTGGTCAAAGAATGAAAGAAAAACACAAAGATCCAAACTTGATCAATCTTTGAGTTTGAAACCAAGAACAAATTTGAGTACTTTCTGTTTCTGTTTCATAAATACAACTACAGCAGAAAGTACATTATTTTTTACTGCTACTAAAACTGCTGCAATCACTAGTCAGTAATTACTACTTGTAGTAGTGCTGCTTCTGCTTGTATATATCATGTAAAACATTTACATGAACAAAACCACTAATAATTAGATAAACAAAACTACACATTAATTAATAATTAGCATTAACATTGACCTTGATTTCATAGTGGCATTTTCCCACAAATTCACTTCTAAATTAAATACACCAAAAAGATCAATAAAACCTAATACCAAAAACAAAAAACAAAACCAACCCTAATTTAATTAATTAACCATATATAAAACTAATTAAACCAACAACTTAAACAACAGGTGCGTATATAGTAGTAATCTTGATAATTAAATCCCACATGGGATACAACATAAAATCAAAGAAAATAATTAAAAACAAGATCATTAATTAATTAATTAACCAAGATCCCAATATGCTTTCTTTTTTTGGATCAATTTAGATGTGATGATGATGATCACCTGATGGGAATGTCGAAAAGTTTGGCAACAATTGTTGTTGTTGATGTTCTTGTGCTGTTGTTGGACCTCTCTTTCGTTTCTTTTTCTCGTAACTGATCCCTCGTGCTTTCGATTGCAAATCGCGAACTTCTCGAAGGTAAAGCCTCACGGCTCGAGCACCGAAAGGGTTTGTTTCAGGAGGCCATCCGTTTTCTTCATAAGCGGCTCTCAAACGCCCAATCAAAGCATCCAAGCTGCCCCATGCTTGCCGGAGGGGGCAAGGACAGGGGGCGGGAGGGTTTGGGTGCCCATAGAAGGGGCAAATTGGTGTATGGACTTTAGTCTTGCCGAATTGATCGAGGTATCGGAGGAACTCGAGGACGTGGGCGCCGCTGCATCGGGAAAGTGAGAGCGGTGGACGGTGGTTTTTTAGGTATTGTCCGAACGTGTTCCAGTCACGACGTTTCTGGTTCTCGTAACGACTGGGGGCGGAGGCGGTTGACTGTGAAGTTGAGGAGGATGCAGCGGTGGCGATTAAGGTGTTGATGGTGGTGTGATGGTGATTGTTGTTATCTGAGTTGTTACAACTTTCCACCTCTGGGTAAAGATCCATTTTGTAAAAAGTTAACAAAAAAAATTAGGGTTTGATGAATTTCTTGAATGAAAAATGATGTGGGGTTTTCCTGATTTGGGTTCTTAATGGAAGATCTTGGACATGATGGATCTTTTTTATACTTTCTTTTTTTAGGGTTTCTGTTTGAGCTTTTTTCTTGAAAATGCTAGGGCTTGTTTTCTTGAAACACAAAACTAGTAACACAAATTTA
This sequence comes from Arctium lappa, assembly GCA_023525745.1. Classification (NCBI taxonomy): domain Eukaryota; kingdom Viridiplantae; phylum Streptophyta; class Magnoliopsida; order Asterales; family Asteraceae; genus Arctium; species Arctium lappa. The sequence continues at coordinate 54,383,439 of CM042063.1, forward strand.
TATAAATAGAAAGAAAGAATAGACACAGAAATGGATGAGATGATGATCTTTAAATAGAGCTTTCTTTGGGGAAGAAAGAAAGAAAGAGAGATAGTGTATGTGTGTGTGTTTTGATTGATAGGTGTTTTAGGTGAAGTGAGTTAGGATTGTTTCCATATTTGTGATGAGAGAGAGGGATTGATGAGAGGGTGTTGAATGTATGTAGGATTTGGATGTTTTGAGGAAAAATGGATGCTTTGAGGAAAATATTGAGAGGATAGAAAAAGGGTGGGTGTGTTTGTGTGTGTGTGTTGGTGTAAATGTTAATACCTTCATCTTGGTTTCCTAAAATAGGGCAAACAAAACCACTATCTCTCTTGTTTAATTTGAAAATCAATATTCTACCATCTCCTTTTCTCTTTCTTAAAAGTTTATATCTTTAGAAATGATTATTATTATTTATTATTCTTTAAACCTTTCCTCATTGGGTGGATTCTTATTTTTTGTAATCTTTTTTATGAGATTTTTTCATTTCATGTGTAAAATTCTTTTTTAATAAAATAAGTCTAAAAAATAAATCCCACTTCATGAATTACTAGTGTTGGTCCCGTGCATTGCACGGGAGGATAAATTTTTTGTTGGAATATTGAACCGAGTTAAAATGAAACGTAATTTCTCTGTTAATAGTTAATGAAATACAATGTGAAAAACGAATGTATTTTCATAAGTGGTTAACTTGCATATATTCTTAATCGTTTGTTGTTATGAGTTTGTGCAATAATATTGATAATAGTTTTGTATTATATTATTTAAAACTCAAACGATATGTCTCACAACATATTTATCTGACTATTGACTTCAAGAACTCATAGTATTAATTGATAAAAATAAAGATATGTATATATATATATCTTATTTCCCTACTTCGAAAAATATGATTGTGGGTTTTGAAAAATATAAACAAATCCTCAATAAATAAAATAAAATATAAAAAAATAGTTTTTCAAAGAAACAAAAATATAGTGGAATACTTTTTGTTCAGTTGCAGGTTCCGCCATTGACACCCGACCGTTCGTCTTCTTTTTGTACTCGGATGATACATAGAGAAGTTATATATATTTATAGTGAATGTAGAGAATATTTTAAAATCTTTTATTTTCATTTTCGATTTTACATTTAAATGTAAATATATTAAAAATATGGAAGAATATTTTTATATCTACATCGTTTCTATTTTATTTTCTTTACACTTGATTAATTTGGAAAGTATTGCGGAATATTTTTATTTTAAAGAATACGATAATTTATTACTGTATCTTGTTATTTTTTATTTTTAAATTCATATCAACCTTCTTTTTTCTTTATTTAATACTCATGAAAAAAAATACGTGTAGATTTTATAAAATAAAATAGATTTTATATTAGCAAAAAAAATACGGAAGAAAAAAGTGTTTATATTACATCTCATTATGTAAGAAGATTTTATAAAATAAAATATGGAAAAAGATTTTATAAAATAAAATATGGAAAAATCATTATGAGATGTAATATAAAAAATACGGAAGAAAAAAGATTTTATATTACATCTCATTAATATAGATTTAAATGTAAAATCTACATTTAAAATAGATTATGCTAATATAAAATCTTCCACAAAAAAAATAAATAGTTATATTAATAAATGAGTATCCATTCTATAGATGATTATGTGAGATACTGTGCTTGGAAATGTTGTACCAAAGCATTAAAAAATTGTAAATTAAGTAATTGGCTTTAATTATTTGTAACTTGTCCTTAAAATGTTGTAATTAAGAGTTTTTTATACCGTTTTTATAATATAGTATAGATTATATTTATTATAGAGTAAACTCCAATTTTAGTCCCTGACGTTTAGTGATTTCTTTGAAAGAGGTTCCTATGGTTTCATAATTCAAGTTTACATCCCCAGGGTTTGGATTTTGCTCTGAAAATGGTCCTTGACCCCTAACGACGTCAAAATGGTCCGTTAGTGCCAGGGGTATTTTCGTCCAACTAGGTTTTTGTCCTTTTTTTGTACTCTTTCTTGTTTCTTCTTTTTATTGTGTAAAATCATAAAAACTTAGGGACCAATTTCTAAATTTATTCATTCATTCTTCTTCTTCTTCTTCTTCTTCTTCTTCAACGAGTTAACACCAACCCAGATGAACAACATGAACTAATAAAGACAAATGTGATAAGAACATAGATCAAAACCCAAAAACATTAAGAAAACCTTGAATATAAAGTCAAAACTCAAATAATGTACAAATTTATTCCAAGAACATAACTATTAAACCAAATAATAACATCAAGATTATTAACCAAGATGAAGAATATCAAACAAATAATGTACAGATTCACTAAAAAAAAGATAAAATCGATTGATAGAAGTTTCAATTTAATGCCACTACTGCGTCCAAATACAATTATGAGATCTCACTAGATTAGGGATTTAAGGGTTAGGGTTTATCAGATTCTAAAATCTATAACAAACAATCAACAAAAATGAAATCAAAGTCAAAATCAAGAACAACCTGCTTATTAGTCTAAGAGTAATAAACAATTTCATGGTAAAGAAATTCAACGTCAAAATCATGGTGGGTCTCGAAAGATCTTCAAAGGTTCAAACTTTGTGGATTTGACGGATACTACCAAAGGTATGGACTTGAATACCATTCAAAGTTTGTCAAATGAAGATGATGACGAATCAAGAAAAAAGGACCAAACCGTGTTGTCGTGTGTTGGGTCATCTGAAGATTTGAAGATGACCTCCTGATCTTCCATCTTATATCATCTTACTTAGAATATGTTTGAGGTTCTTTTAGCAGCTTGGTTTCTATACAAATGTTCGGTGAAGTCGAAGATCAGCCGAAGAAGACAAAGAAGGAGAATATCTCTCAAAGCGGATTGAAGATAGACTCCTCAGCCCAAAGCCAAGTATGCCTACTTGATCAACACCATTGGCCAGGATGGTGCCGATCTCAGTCTTCAGGAGCCGAAGACCTCTCAGTCTTCAGGAGCCGAAGACTTCTTCGGAAGCCGAAGATTTCTCAATCTTCGGAAGCCGAAGACTTCTCAATCTTCAGGAGCCGAAGACTTCTTAATCTTCAAGGCCTGAAGATTTCTCTCTTCACATTGTACTTTTCTGACAAAGTATATTTGTGATATCTTGCATTGACGTGGACCTCATATGAAGATCAGATAAAGTAAGCTTTGTCTCCTACACCATTTTAAGGAAAGGTCTACACCATCCTGCAGGTCAACACTTCAAGCCAAAACACCTCAAGACAAAAGGTACATCCTGTACCTTGCTGAAGACCTGTGTCCATCCTTTGCTCAACAGGTGTCCCATGCATTTAATGCATGAGGCACTATAAATATGGAGGATGGTTCAACATGCAAGATACCCAGCAGAACCAGCTCTCTACCTTCAAGTTCTCTAAGTGCCTGACAACTTTCTCTCTACGAAGATCTTATTGTTTTCTAAGTGTTTTACAATTGTTCTTCATTCTCTATGTGTAAGATTGTTTGAACATATCTCATATGTTCTCTTCCGCAACAATCAAAGTTTTCTATGTGTAATTCTTGATTTCAAATCAATAAGAATTAAATTAAGTGAAAAACCGTGTGTATTGTATTCAACCCCCCCCCCTCTATAATACTTTTCTTATTTACTTACTGCTATTTGGGACCAACAAGTGGTATCAGAGCGGTTTAGTTTAACTCAATAAACTAGATCCGCAATGGCAGCCTCTTCTTCTTCTTCTTCTTCTTTAAACAATGCTTCTTCTCAAAACACCACTGCTGTTTCATACGACAATGGCTCTATAGCCAAACCACCAAAGTTTAACCCCAATAACTTCTTCTTGTGGAAAAGTCGTATGATACTCTTTTTAGAAGGAGTTGACAGCAGATATCCAACTATTTTACATGAAGGTCCTTTTATTCCTAGAGTTTGGGACCGTTATAATGCAGACAAGGCAAAAGCTGATGAGGACTCTTCTGAGGAAGAAAGAACTCCAGCAAATGGGAGATACATTGTAAAGGATCCCAACAAATATAATGATGAAGACAGACGTCTTATAGCTCTTGATACTAAAGTCAGAGCCATCATTGCCCTTTCTCTACCTGATGAGGTCTATCATTCCCTTGTTAACCTTTCTACCGCTAAAGAAATGTGGTCCACTCTGTGTGTTCTCTATGAAGGTACGTCTGAAGTGAAAAAGAGCAGAAAGATTGCTCTTGTAAGAAGGTATGAACTCTTTTCTCATGAAAAGGGTGAATCTCTCTCAGACTACTACAACCGTTTTAACGGTCTTCTCAATGATCTAAAACTTGTGGGTCGCATTTATGATAATGAGGAAGTCTTGTGCAAGTTCATGGACTGTCTTCCTGAGTTTTGGGAAAACATTTGTACTTGCATCAAGTCTACCAAGGATCTTGACTCTATGCCACTCATTGCTCTTTATGGCACTCTCTTCAACCATGAGCAGACTAAACTGCTTAGGAAGTCTATCACAAAAGACATTAAAAGCTCTTCTCTAGCTCTTGTCAGTGATTCTTTCAAAAATACTGTGTGTATTCCTCGAATCACCTATCCCTCCGATTCTGACCGTGATAGTCAAGAGGACCCTAATGATCCTTCAGAAGCCTACCTTAGTGAGGCTGATGATGAAGGTGAGGAGACTTCCAGTAACCCTCGATTCTCTTATGGAAAATCCAAGTTTTCAAGAAAACCCTCTTCTACTTTTTCTAAAATCTCTCCCTCTGACAAATCAAATGAGGAATGTTACAGGTGTGGGAGGAAAGGACACTTTGCTTCTGAATGCAGGAGCAGGTCCTCTGATAAATCTAGACTGCCCTCCTCTAACCGTACATCCTCTAAGTTTGTCAGAACCAAGTCTGATTCTTACCAACCTTCTTTCCAAAAGACAAATATGTCTGTCTCCTCAAAGTCTGACCGGGCTGAGAAATACAAGGCAAAATATAAGAGAGAGAAGGAGAGAAATGAAATCTTGCTCAAAAAGGGAAAAAGTCAAATGACTGAAACCCATGATTAGGCAGATGAACCCACTTCTGAAAGTGACAAAGAAATGGCCAACCTTTGCTTCATGGCTAAAATAGATGATGTTGATGAACAGTGAAGCTCAATCCTTCTCTATGGCCATTGTGTCTGCTGAGTGCTCTACCTCCTACCCAGGTACATCTCTCTCTCTCTCTCTCTCTTCTCATCTCTCTCTTTCGGCCTCTTAAACCCACCAAAGAACAAACCTCCATTATACCTCCCTTCCCTTTCTTCGGCCCTCACCTCACCTTCGGCCTTCAACCTCACTCACTATCTTCGACCCCTCTCTCTCACTCTTCAAAAGCCTACCGAGTCCACCATCTTCGGAGAAACTACATCTACTCATGTGAAGTTTGATGATCTTAAGTCATCATCTCTTCATGAGATGATGATTGGTGGATATCATCATGTGTTGGTGAAGATTCTCATAATCCTTCATCTAACTCAAATCCATATGTTCCTTTCTTCTCAAGGCACATCTCATCATAATGGTGAACTACCTATCTTTTCATCTCCAATCCCTAATCTTGAGATAGTCTTCTCTGAAGATCAAGATCTCTCCTTTCTCCCATCATTACATTTCACACCTATCGATCTCATTTCTCATCATATCACCTCTCCTTCCTCCATCATCAATATTTGATATCTCATTCTCGTCTCAACCTCAAACTTCACCACAAATTATCCCACTTTCTCAACCATACATTCCTTCTTTACCTATTCCTGTCGATCTTCCATCTATCTCTCTCAAAGACGTTCCATCCAACTCTCACCTACAACATTTCTTTCTTCCTCATCTAACATTAAAAAGAAAAACCTTCGGTGGTACTGTTCATCGGCCGAACATTTTATAAAAAAAAATAATTTTTTGCTACCGAACGTTTTATTAAAAAAAAAAATTATGCCGAAGTATTGTTCATCGGCTGAAATACTATTCATTAAAAACAATTTTTTTTTGTCTTCCAACGTGTACTGTTCATTATAAAAAATAAAAAAAAATGTTTTTTTTACTCTCTCCCTCTCTCTTTCGGTAGTTCTCTCTCTCTTCCCTCCTCTTTAGGTAGTTCTCTCTTTCTTCCCTCCTCTTTCGGTCTCTTCTCTCTCTCTAATCTCTTTCTTCGGCTCTCTATCACTCCTTCTATCCCTCCAACCCACCGAATCCCTCACTCCCTCCCTCTCCACTTAGCCGAACCCCCCACCTCCACCCTCTTCTTCGGCCGCCAAACACCCCCCTCACCCCTCTCTTCGGCCGCCGAAAACCCCTCCCTCCCCACACCTCACTTTCGGCCTCCTCTCTCCCTCACTGAAAATCCCTCTCTTCGGTTCTCCTCTCTCTTGCTCTACCCTTCGGTTTCTCACCCACCACCACCGAACCACCTACCTCTCATTCCCCTTAGCCGATCCACCCCTTCCCCACACCCCCTTAACCGAAACTCCCCCCTCTCTCATTTTTTTTCGGCTCACACACCCTCCTCCTACCCTCACCCTCTAGCCGAACCCCCTCCCCTCCCTACTCCCCTCTTTCGGCTCTCTCTCTCTATCTCCCCCTCTCTCTCTCTCCTTCTCCTTTCGGTTCTTCCCTTTCCTCACCAAGCCGAACCCAACACCTCCTTCTACCCTTATTCCTTCGGCCCTCCAACCCCAAGCCGAACTCCTCTCATTCCTTAATCCTTCCCATTTTCGGCCCCCTCCATCGAATACAACCCAAACAACATTTTTGTTCTCACCCACCGAAAACACCAAAACCCAACCCCCCTTTTTTTTCCGGCTTCCTCCCCCCCCCCCCCCCCCAAACCTCATTTTTAATTTTTTTTTTCTAACCTCTCTTTTCTTTCCTTCTTTCCCTAGACTTCCCCCTACTCACCCATCCCATCCCTTCCTTTTTCCACCTACTCCCAAATATTCCACACGTCCCTCCATTCCCTCTCCTTACACACCTCCCTCCCATTTCTTCTCCTCATTTATTTACCCATCCTTATTTTTTTACCCACTTCCATTACATCAACTCTCATTTCTCACCTCTCTTCCCATATTTCCTCCCTTTTCCCCCATTATCTCTTCCTTTTTTTTCTCTTCCCCCCCCCCCCCCCCCCAAAAAAAAAAAAAAAAACAGAAAAGAGCCTCAAAAAAAAAAATGGGCCACTGAATTTACGAGTTTTTCGTGTTTTGTAATTTTTCTGTGTGTCGGTATTTTTTTCTATGTGTTGATGTCATCATTAAATAGGGGGAGAAAAATATTGTTGGCTCTCTGGTTGATTTGGTGATGACTCTCCAACCAACACATAGAAACTCAAGAAGACCTCTCTCAACAAGGGCTCTCTATCTACCAATCAAGCTCTCAACCCAGGTATGTTTTCCTTCATAAACTCTCCCGATCTACAATGGGGTGATACTAAAGACACTCCGGTGTCCAAAGGTCCCTCAACTGTAGTGGACCCTTCTTCCCCTTTCTTCAGTGACGCCGGCTAGCACTAAATCCTCAACTGCTACTAGCACCGCCACACTTGCCCAAATGGCCATACCACCGAAAGAACCTTCGGCGGTTACCCAGGTCACACCCCATATCTCAAAGCGGCGGCACTCTACCTCTTCCCTTCCCTCTCCTCTCAAGAGGCTAAGGAAGGTTTCAAGGGCCAAGCCACCTACTCCACCCACCGGTTCTTCAAAATCGGCAGGTGTTGAAATTTTCCCATCTGGGCCCGGGGACTCTGCTAAACCCAAAGCCATCTCCTTTGTATCTTCATAAAAGGATACAATTGTAAAATTGGGGACCCCTATTATTCCCTCATCAACCTTTTCCTTGGTTGATAAGGATGACTTGGACTCCTTCCCTATCCAAGGTGCCTCTTCTCTACCTCACAGCCTATCACCCAGGATTCTCAGTCCTGATACTTCTGCACGATCCAAGGATGAATATGCCCTTCCAAGAGCAGGTTCGGAAGATCCCGAAAATCTTCTGACTTCTTAGTTAAGAGGGAGTATGAGTTGAGGGGGAGCAACTTACCACTCAAGCTTAAACTCTGCTTTTGCAATGGACTATGTGATCAAAGCCACCTGACATTAGTTGAGGGGGAGTATGAATTGAGGGGGAGTAACCAACCACTCAAGTTCAAACAATCCTGACTACTGTCTTCTATATCTTTGTATTTTTTTTTCTCATTTGTTTATTCATTGTATTCATTTATTCGTATGTATAGCTATACTTTTTCATTTCCTTGTAAATGTCAGATATACAAAAAAAAAGGTCTATGTGAAAAGAACCCAAAAAGAGTAAAAATGGGTCAAAATGTATTTATTCAGTACACTATTTGTTCTATTCTTTAGTATGGATGTCATCCTCAAATAGGGGGATATTGTTGGGTCATCTGAAGATTTGAAGATGACCTCCTGATCTTCCATCTTATATCATCTTACTTAGAATATGTTTGAGGTTCTTTTAGCAGCTTGGTTTCTATACAAATGTTCGGTGAAGTCGAAGATCAGCCGAAGAAGACAAAGAAGGAGAATATCTCTCAAAGCGGATTGAAGATAGACTCCTCAGCCCAAAGCCAAGTATGCCTACTTGATCAACACCATTGGCCAGGATGGTGCCGATCTCAGTCTTCAGGAGCCGAAGACCTCTCAGTCTTCAGGAGCCGAAGACCTCTTCGACCGAAGACTTCTTCGGAAGCCGAAGACTTCTCAATCTTCAGGAGCCGAAGACTTCTTAATCTTCAAGGCCTGAAGATTTCTCTCTTCACATTGTACTTTTCTGACAAAGTATATTTGTGATATCTTGCATTGACGTGGACCTCATATGAAGATCAGATAAAGTAAGCTTTGTCTCCTACACCATTTTAAGGAAAGGTCTACACCATCCTACAGGTCAACACTTCAAGCCAAAACACCTCAAGACAAAAGGTACATCCTGTACCTTGCTGAAGACCTGTGTCCATCCTTTGCTCAACAGGTGTCCCATGCATTTAATGCATGAGGCACTATAAATATGGAGGATGGTTCAATATGCAAGATACCCAGCAGAACCAGCTCTCTACCTTCAAGTTCTCTAAGTGCCTGACAACTTTCTCTCTACGAAGATCTTATTGTTTTCTAAGTGTTTTACAATTGTTCTTCATTCTCTATGTGTAAGATTGTTTGAACATATCTCATATGTTCTCTTCCGCAACAATCAAAGTTTTCTATGTGTAATTCTTGATTTCAAATCAATAAGAATTAAATTAAGTGAAAAACCGTGTGTATTGTATTCAACCCCCCCTTCTATAATACTTTTCTTATTTACTTACTGCTATTTGGGACCAACACCGTGGCTTAGAGCAGACCTGTGTTATGGACCAGATCTCGTCTCTGTGTTTTGGAGCAGACGAGGGACGGTGATGGAAGAAGCACAAGGACAACAAGGAGGAAACGAGTTGGCCGGCGACTTCGTCTTCTCCGGCGAGTTCATCTTCGCCGGTGATTTCGCCTTAAACCTAGGCGGCCGTTGTTTCTTCTTCAACATTTCAGCTCCCACGCCTCGAGAGTTTTTTAGAGATCTGCAAGTGTAGTGTTTCCATTGGAGTAAACAGGGGGTTTCGTTCAAGAGAGTAGCCATTGTTGTGTTCGGTGGTTTCATGGATGTTTTGGTAAACATGAAGCAGATCTTTTGAAAATTTTAATTTAATATTATATTTTGTTTTGTATTTTAATTTTAGGCTTTGTTTTATAATTATATTATTAGTCCCTTTGTTTTGATTGTTTTTACAAATTTAAAGAAAAAAAAAATATTCAAAAAGAGGACAAAAACATGGTTTGACGAAAATACCCTTGGCACTAACGGACCATTATGACGTCGTTAGGGGTCAGGGACCATTTTCAGAGCAAAATTCAAACCCTAGGGATGTAAACTTGAATTATGAAACCATAGGGACCTCTTTCAAAGAAATCAATAAACCTCAGGGACCAAAGTTGGAGTTTACTCTTTATTATAATATCTCTAATAATCATGTAAAAATTAAGATTTTAGAGATTTTATAAATTGTTTTCAACAACTATGATATATTGTATGTTAAATAAGAAAAAAGAATAAGAGAAGATAACTTTTTTTCAAATTTAGGGGTTGTTTGGGATTGCTTATTTATAATAACTTATACTTATTTTAAAAAGTGTTTATCAACTTATGCGGTGTTAAACCGAAGTTTAAAAAAAAAATGTTTTGATTAGCTTATTGTGGTACCAAAACGTAATAAGTTAATAAGTAGTTATTTAAAGGTGTTTGAGATTACTTATACATATAAAATAACCAAAAAAGTCATAAGCACTTTTCAAATAAGTTGATAAGTTAAAACCAAATGACTCATCAAAAAGTGCTTTTCAGCGGTTTGACACCGCTATAAGTCATTTTAATTTTTCCACATCCAAACACTCAAAAGTGATTATCTCCGGTGTCAAATCGGAATAAGCTAAAAAAACACCTCAAATAAGCAATCCCAAACATCCCCTTTGAGAAATCTCTATAACTTTATATAAGAGTGATAAAATAATATTTTAATTCTTTTCCACCAATAAAAGATAATAAAATTAAAGATTTATAAGAGAGAATTAATATTTTATTAAATATCTCAATAACATAGTTCATGGTAAAAAAATTTTTTGTAACCGTGGGTTTCCGGGTCAGCTTACGCGCACTGACTAATTCCCGGGCGACCACGAATAGTCTGGAATCATCACAGGTGAACCTAAAACTTGCAAAAATAGAATGCGTTGTAATTAAATGTAATTAATTTTTTAGAGATTTTATTTTTAATATTTTATTTTAGAAAAATTATAGCATAGTCGTTGAAGATGCTCTCTGACGTATTTTTTTTAATTGCATAATTTAAATTAAGCTTTTTGTCCAAAGAAATTATACTTTAATTAAAATATTTTAGTGTCTTTTTTTCTTAATATGACAATAAATGTAGACTTGTAGATCGTATATGTATTTTGTATGTGTTTTATCATTTATGTGAGGTATATGAATGTAGATTTTATTTTCAATTAATATATAATTAATCAAATCAATATTTATTTCTTTATCGTGCAGTAATTAATATCGATATCAATTTGAAAAATGAAGACTGTCGACGTAGTGAATTTATTATTTCTGGTAAATATGGTAGGATTATTTTTTCCTATCCCTCGTATATTTTAAAAAATATATTAAATGATTAAAAATATTTTTTTTAAACTAAAATTGACCGGATGCAAGATGAATAAGTCGAAGTCGAAAAATGCATTTAAAAGATTTAATTGCTATTGTCGTTGTGACTTTCAAATTGATCAATGTATGCGGAATCACGTTTTTCACAATAACATATACTTACTTAACGAATAAAAAACAAAATTAACGTTGATCAACATCATCATTGTAGTCATGAATTGTATCGTAGAAGAACAATACGGAAGATTAATTAATACAAGTGTCATTGATGATGTGGCTGACGTTACAATCGATGATACACCCTTTCGAAACTGTGACCATAAATGATCTAAGAGCATCTCCAACAGTTTCTTCAAAATGGAGAAAATAGAAATTTTGAACAAATTTTTGTTCCAACTTCTCCAAAATGGAGAAAATAAGAGAGAGAGTGTAATTTTCTCCAAATTTAAAGATATCCCCAAAAATGATTACCAAAAGAGAAGTTATTTTTTATTATATCACACCAATGAAAAACTTTGAAATGAAATGTTTAGACGAGAGAAATAATATTTTATTAAATATATAGAATATTTTAATAATATAAGCAATGATTTATCTCTAAAATGGAGAAGCTGCTGGAGATGGATATAAATTTTTTTGGAGATTTTGACTTTTAGTTTTTCATTTTAGAGAAATTTTGGAGAAACTATTAAAGATGCACTAAGAGCTGTGAAATCTTGGCATTATATATATATATATATATATATAAAGATTCTAAGTAAAAAGAAAAGCATTGAGAGCTTAAAATTTTTTAAACCCAAAAAATAAATTAAAACTGCATATGTAAAGTGTAAACTCACATCTAAAAACCTTTTTTTTAACCGATTATTCATACATGAATATATATACATAAATGGAAAACTAAAAACCACGAAAAAACGGATGAAAAAGTATATGAATATTGATGTCAAATTAACGAGAAAAATATGATCGTTTATTTGTTGTAATTTATTTCGTTCGAATTTTATTCATTTTTCTTATTTTTTTCGAATAAAAAATAAGGGGCAAAGGTTTTTTTAATTTAAAAAATATTGTTGTAACTGCTCGTTTAATCATATTCATCAGATCATCTAATCTAACGGTTAATAAGGTGTTTTTTAGTTTTTCATTTATTTGAGGTTTTCCCTTGAACCTACGTGTGTGTGTGTATATATATATATAGTATTATTTTTAAGAGTAAACTACGATTTTCATCCATGTGGTTTGATGTTATAACGATTTTCGTCCCAGGCCTTTTAAAACTGCTTTTTTAGTTCATGTGGTTTCTATTTGCTTCCATTTTCATCCCTTCATCCAACTTTATTAAAATAAAATGTTAATTCATTTAAAATTGAATAAGCAAATTACATATTTGGTCCTTGTGGTATATAAATTTTTACATTTTTATACTTAAAATTACCTCGTTTCCATTTTTTTTACATTTTCTTTATTTATTGTATTTTATCAAAACATTTATTTTTCTATTAATTATATTGTATATTTTCATAATTATTATAACTTTAATTATAAAAATAATCAAATTATTTCATTAAAAATACTGATAAATACATGATATTTTTTTCTCAAAGCTTTAGATTTAAATCTCTTAAAATAAAATTTTTTTATCTGATGATTTATTAAAGCTTTTTATTTATTTTAAATTACCATTGTAAAAAGTTTAATAAAATTTGAGAAAAAAGAGTAGTCTTATTTTATAACAACCGGTTGTTTATTGTTAAATTCACTTTACTCTCACTCTTCCATATTTTCATTTAAACTTTATTTTTATCAATCAATCACATTTGTTTAATATTTAAAATAAACACACACACACACACACACACATATATATATATATATATATATATATATATATATATATATATATATCAAGGTTTGTAACACCCTGAATTTTGGGATTGGGTGAGAAGTTGACCTTTACCCAAAGTTCAAGGGGGCAAAGTGTAACTTGGGTTACATAAATACAAATCAAATCTGAGATATTTTCTAAATATCTCATTTGATCTGTTTTGTGTTTGAGAAGTCAGGAGAGAGAGAGAGAGAGAGACCAGGAGAAGGCAGTGTTGAAGGGTCGATCATTTCGGGCAAATCGAGGTATGAATCTAGCTTAATGCTTTGATCTAAATGCTTTTAGCCGCGTAGAATCTCGTTGTGAAGGTTTTGAACCGTTCCATTTTGAGATCTGTGTATTTCTCATTTGGATCTGGGTTCTGCATCGAACTGTTCTTGAGGAACAAGGAGATGGTCGTTCGACCGAATGGTCGTTCGACCGAATGGTTGATTCGACCGGATGGTCCTTCGACCGGATGGTTGACTCGACCGCATGGTCCTTCGACCGGATGCCTGTTCGACCGGATGCCTGACTTCGACCGGGGTAGTGTTGGACCGGGGAGGTGTTCGACCGGGGTGGTGTTCGATCGGTTGTTGCCTTTGACCGGATTAGGTTCTGTTAAGTTGTTAGCTTCTGTGTCTTTGAGTCCTATTCAAGTAACGAGAGGTTTATCTGTATTTCGACTTACCGATTCTTTCGGTGTTATCATAGGTAGCGCTCGTTAAGAAGAAGGAAACAGAGGTGAGTTCTTACTATCATTTTAAACGGTATACATATCAAAAGTTACCTTTTTGATCTCATCTTATTTTTAAACGTAAAATGATGTTTTACCTGTGCGTTTATGCGAAAGAAATATTCAAAGGAACTTCTTTAAATGGTTTTCATTCTCACCAGAAGTTGAACTGGGAATAGCATTTTGTTTATAAAAATGTGTTTGTAACCATATGTTTATTTATGGTTGGTCACATACGTTGTTGTGACGAGTCCTTACCATTACTAGTGGATCCCTAGGTTTTGGAGTAGACTGTATTGTTGGGATGTTACATTCCCCAGAATTGTAGCTATGGATCACTTGTTCCTCGGGGGCAACTTGGTACGGTTATGTGAGGCCGGATACTAGCCATGGTTCATAGTGATCCTAGCGAAGGAGTATACCTTGGTTTTGCGCTTGGGGCTTGATCTCACGTTGAAGCACGGACTTTGTGATTCGTATCCGCGGACTCCAATTGGTTTAGCTCGTAACTCGGTTTGTTGGCCTAACTTTGTGTTTCGCTACAATCCTTGGTAAAATGTTTTGCTTCGGTCCTTTTATGGCGTGTTTATAACGAAAAAGCCCGTTTGTGGCAAGGACCTATTGTGTAAACTTAATCTCTTTGGAAATGTTATCTTGATGCAAATGTTTTATCTTTTGAGCTTCATAAACTGTATGTTCTCACCAGGCTTTAAGTCTGACACTTTTTCTCAAATGATATGTGTATCAGGTTTCCATTAGCGGTGGGTTGCCGGGGTTTTTGGAGAGACGAGTTTTGAGTCTCGAGGTTTTTGGAGTTGATTAGTATTGTTGCTGGGCATTGTTAAGTCCCATTCTTTTGATGAAATCCTTGTATAGGATTGTATAGTCTTGAGGACTGATCCTATTTATGAAAAGTTATGGTTTTACATTCGTTATATTGTCAGGTTTCCAGGTTTTAATTTACTCTGATTTTTGAGGTGTTACAAGTTGGTATCAGAGCTCTAGTTTAAGCGAACTAGGCATGAATGTAAGATGTCTAGACTTAGACTGCGTATGCTAAGAATTGATCCGCGAGATTTGGGTAGAGCTCCTAAGATGGGTTAGTCTTAGAGTCAACGGAAAGTACGTTTATCAAGCGTTGTAGTAGTGGTGACAAGAACCATTATGTGTTGTATGTTCATAATTTCACTTAGCTAATGTTATTATGAGGGTATTGTACGTAAGAGTCCTTGAATTGCTATTAATATGACATTTGGTAATGTGGTAGTACGTTTTCCCTTCGTGTTTTTCTATCTTTTCTTATCTCTTCCACTGCTCTGTGTAGCAGTTCAGAATGGTAGGTACGCGTGGAAGACCGCGTGCTCGTGTTGATGGTCAGGAAGCGACAACCTCTACAGCGGGTCAGCCGGAAGGAGTTGAGGTTATCGTTCGACCACCCGTTCAGCAAGTACTAGGTGGGGGGCCAGAGGTCATTCCGAGAGTAGACCTGGCTTCGTCCCACCCAGTAATCGGGGATGCTAATCCCCAGTCAGAGTTGTTGGCCAGCGTGATGTTGGCGATGAGGGAAGAGATGGCGAAGCAGCAAGAGTTTTTGCTGAAAGCAATGGAGGACCGCGACGTAAACCATCGGAGAAGCGAGACGGTGGTAGAGAACGTCGTAGTAGGTTCTGGTGATGATGATATATTTATGGATAATGATTATGATTCATTAATAATGATTGTGATATATATGGAAAATGTTAAGTTTATTTATTATAATCATGATTTTAAATTAGGAAACATAATAAAATCATATATTCATTAGACTTGATGAACGGTTAAGATTGGTTCACAAAGTTTGCAAAATCTAACTGGTTTGCAAAAGATACGTCCCCTATCTATCTATCTATCTATCTATCTATCTAATATAAGATCAACAATAAGAATTCATTGACGTGGAGAAGTTTGATATAGTAAACGATAAATATTAATTTAAGTTGAGTTGAATTAATTAAGATAGATATTATGTTGAATAAGCCAAAAATAAATTATGACAAATGAATGGTAATTAGGAAGGTTCAGTGCAATAAGGCTACTTCCAAATTCATTAATTATCATAAAGCTACAATAATCAATACACATGCTTCATTGTAACATTTGAAAATTAGATTTTTGCTAACTAATATTAGAGACATTTTTCTCCCCTTCAATTAGTGAACATCTATTTTTCATTAATCTGTCGTCCTTATTACTGACGGATCAACACGTGACTCGTATTGACCTATAAATGTTTGGTAATCCCGTAGTTATATAGGATTTTTTTTTTCTATAGGTTTGTGGCAACCCGTTAGTAAATAATGCTTATTAATAACTAATTAGCGACATACTTTATTTTGAATTGTATTAAGTTTCTTTTAATTTATCAATAAATTGTAAGTAATATATATATATATATATATATATATAGGGGAGTGATCAATTGGTAACCAATATTACATTTGGTTTCCAAAGTTTCCAATGAAACTTGGTTTCCAATTGATACCACCCCTATATATATGTATATATATATATATATATATATATAAATATATACGTATGGAGACACACACACACACACACATATATATATATACATCATATATATGCACATGTATAATGTATGCATACGAATACGATTACCGACAAATGTTACAAAATACAAAAAAAAATATTACTTACGAACACATACATACATTACATATACATGTGAATATGAATGTAGAGTCCTCTTTTTTTTACGAACCCAATATTTGATACAAACTTACAAACGAGTTTCCATATAACACCCAAAATTTCGTTACCGGTATATTGATCTATATGATGCATTACCTACTTGTAACCATAGTTTAAATAGTTGTATTTTAGACTATTAATGTAAGTCAAAATCTTATGTGGGGGTCAATTATAAATGAAACTTGGCTTAGGACTTGAAATGTTATGAAATGTCCATATAAGGATCAATAGTGAATTAGGCTATAGATGAGGTTCATTGTTGGACAAATTAGAAACTCTAAACCCTTTTTGCCAAGTTTTTAAACCCATATTTCCAGCCATTTTTCTGATTTTAATCTTAGTCTCTCTCTCTCTAGAACAAAATTCTCTCAACATTCAAAGCTAGGGTTTGCTTCAATTCTCATCATGCAACTATGAAGATGTTGATTTTATGAAAGATTGAAGTTTAATCATTGAAGAGAAAGTAAAGAATTAAGGTATGATTATATAAATTCCAAGGTATGTTGAAGTTTTAGAAAGTTATACAAAAGTTTGATCAAAAACTTTGGTTTATGGTTGAAGGATTAAGAACTTGAGGTATAAATCTTGAAGGAGTGCTAGTTGTAGAAGATAAACCAAGGTATGTACATCAAATTGTTGTTTAAATAAGTTGGAAATTAAGTTGTAAACATTTGTTTGTGATATGGGAATGGTACCTAGTTGATTCATGATGATTTTGGTAGCAATCTTATGAAAAAGAAATGTGTTTTGAGCTGTCAATAAGAATTTCAAAATTTGCAGGATGTTTGAAAAATCATATAAAATCGCTCGTTGATCCGATTGAGGTGTGTAATACACCGTTGGAAAGATCTATGTGTCTATTGAAACTTTGTA
This sequence comes from Arctium lappa, assembly GCA_023525745.1. NCBI lineage: Eukaryota > Viridiplantae > Streptophyta > Magnoliopsida > Asterales > Asteraceae > Arctium > Arctium lappa. The sequence goes on from CM042063.1 coordinate 54,400,906, forward strand.
GTTTAAGTCAAGAGCTGATTTTAACTCTATAAGGCTCAAAACAGTGAGTTTCTTGAGCTGGTCCTGTGAAAAACGGGATTTATGCACTGTTTTTAGAAAATTCATATAAAATCGGTATTTGCTTCAAATTGGATGAATCCAAAAGGATTAGAACCCTAAGAAATATAGGTAAAACTTTTGTTTAGACATTAATACCTGAATGTACCTATAAGTATGATAAAAAGACTCAAAAGCGAGTTGGTTCAAAGCTGTCAGGTGCAGGGGATTATATATGTTGCATTATTTGTTTGTACCTTGTGCTTTAAGGACTTGTAACATATGTAATCAGATCCCAATCATGTTTAATCTTATTCAGGGTCAATCTTAAGATAAAAAAGGGGTCTTAACAATGGGATAGAGGCTATATGCTTATATAAAACTCTAAGGTAACTTGGAGTGACGGGGCTTAAAGCCGGAACATCCAAAACGTGAAGCATTACTCCGATTACCATATAAGGTACGGATATCCGATTCTTGCGAATCTCCTTAGACATTAGTCTATTATTGAGGCAATATCGTATCCCGTTTACCATCTATACATCTATTACTCTATTATGATTATAATTCTTCATATTCAATTCACGAAATCATATTGGGATATTGTGAGTTTGATAACTCATCTAATTGTCGATATCATAATGTTTATGATCATGGTATTTATTTGGAGTTATCACCATGTCTTTTCTTTGATATATTCATTATTAGCTATCGGATTTTGAATTGAATTACCTTTGGATCCGATTAGTTTTGATGATTGACCCGTTGTCGGATTTGAATTGTTTTTGGATTAGAACCGTTTTCGGAATACTATTTTGATATGTAGTGATTGAAAGTCACATATTTTATGAAATTACTCTTTACACATTGACTTGACATGTTTTCAACGATTTGAATATTTCGTGTTTTAAGGCACGACATCGAGGGCAACGATGTTGTGACGCCTCCATGGCGGCTATAAATTGTCATGGCGTCCTTGTTATTAGTACCCCAATGTCAATAAGTGGTTCTGGCCTGGTACCGGCCAACTTGAGGGCGAATGGATCGATCCTAGGAACCGTTTTCGGGAGCCGTTTTCGGGAGCCGTTATCGGGAGCCGGTTATCGGAAGGGAATTGAGTGTATTGCCCTATACTCATTTCTTATTGTTCGAGTGGTCCGTACAACCCTCGAACCTAGATGATTTTCTTAATTCTTGACTTTTGGTGTGATGATACGTTTTAGTTACCAGTTGAGATAATTGTGTAAATTGGTGACATAGCACTTTATGTTTCGGTTTTGAGTCATTATTACTCTTTTACTCTTATTCTTTTTATTAACTTGTTTATGACTGTGATTTTTATTATATAAATTATCCGCTCACTGAGCATTTGGCTCAGCCGAGGTTTGTTTTGTCCTCGACAGGTGTAGGATCGCAGATGGGATCATCTCGGGAATGAGAGCTATGGAGTGTAACCATTTTGAAGACGACATTAGATGGAATAACTTTTGATTCTGTAAATATTGTACTATAATTATGTTGTCTTAAATTTGGTCTCCCGCTTGATGGAATTTTTTTGTAGTAACTTTTCTTCCCGTATATGTTAGCTAGTTATGTTATTGTGCTTTAATTTCGTAGCACACCGTTCTCCGGTCACGTGGGACGGGTGTGTTACAAGTTATGGTATCAGAGCTATAGGTTATGATCCTGTAGTACGACTAAGTTTGATCTGTGAGGAATTGGTAGTATTAGGATCGGGTAGCTTAGGTTTCCCTCCTTAATTGCATTATTCTCGTTCTTTCAATTCAATTTCCGCTTTCTGTTACATTACAAATGTGCCTCTTGTTTTTTTTATATACAATGTTGGCTTTAATGAAATTTATGTGGCGAATGTAGTAATTCGTGATGCCACCGAGATTGGAAAGACCTAGACGGGGTCGGGGACGAGCCAAAAGAAATCAAACTGGGTCAGAAAATGTGTCTAATGCCTGGCAACCCAGCCAGTTGACCTTAACATTTCATAAACGATCCATCAAATCATGTTTGAAATGCTACCAAGTTTTGTAGCACAAACAATAGAAGCACTTCGTTAATCTGACGAGGGTCCAAATCCAAATGTTGTGAACCAACCACCATAGACTCAGGGTCAAAGAACCAACACTGGGTATAATTATCAAGAGATACATCTATGTCTTGAACGATTTCACAAACAGAAACCTTGAGTATTTATTTCTGCAGCTACTCCAGTCGATGCCGAAGACTGGATCATACATTTGGAAAAGATATTTCGAGTTCTAGGTTGCCCAGATCATATATGTTTTATTTGATACTGGGGAAACTCACTCTATAGTTGCGGAACATCTTGAAAATAACCTTAGGCAATATGAGCAATCCCTTGAATTTCCCTTGCTTATTTATACCCCTATGGGGAGCTCTGTTTGTATTGTTGCACAATTCAAATATTGTCCCTTACCTATTAGAGATCGAATTCGGAAGATCACTCTACTTCCGATGAAGATGAACCATTTTGATATAATTATTGGTATGGATTTGTTATCTGAGCACCGTGTTGTGATCATTTGCGATTTAAAGCAAGTGATATTATTGGGGATAAAGTCAATCCAGAATGTGTATTCCAAGGCGTCTCGCCTAAACCTGAAACCCGAGTTATATCGGTTGTCCAAGCTAAAGCTTTGATCTGGCAAAGTTGTGTAGGCTTCTTAGCTACACTTCAAGATCCGGGCGAGGTACAACTTAAACTTGAGTATATTCATATTGTTAATGAATTTCTGGATGTTTTTTCAGATGAACTCCCTGGAGTTGCCTCGGAACGCGAAGTTCAATTTTCTATTGATTTAATTCCGGGAGCTTCCCCAATTTCAAAGGCCCCATATCGTATGGATCCTTCGGAAATGAAAGAGCTTAAAGTGCAAATTGAAGACATGTTGAATAAAGGTTTTATCCGCCCCAGTGTATCTCCATGGGGTGCTCCTGTTCTATTTGTTAAAAAGAAAGATGGTTCCATGAGACTCTGTATTGATTACCGAGAGTTGAACCGTGTTACTATTTTAAATAAATACCCCCTACACTAGTACAAAAATGGTTTTTTGTGACGGTTTTAAAAAATAGGTTTGTAACGGTTTTTATAAAACCGTTACAAAAAGTCACAGAAAAAGTTAGAAAAATTGTATTAGTAACCATTTTTTATAAAAACGTTACCATTACCAAAAACCTAAAAACGTAAAGTAACGTTTTAGACAAAAATGTTAATAAAAGGTCCCTTAAGGTAACAGTTTTGGACGGTTTTGAAAAAACGTTGCTTTATGTTGTTACGTTTTTTAAAAAACCGTTGCTATATAGAACCTTTTTGTAACATTTTTTGTCTAAATCGTTGCTTTAGGTCGTAACGGTTTTGAAATACCGTTACCAAAACTAAAATATATAACGCAACGTTTTTTTGAAAACCGTTTCCAAAAGTCGCCAAGTTCTATAGCAACGGTTTTGCGAAATTTGCGTCGCAAAATGGTAGTATTTGGCAATGGTTTTTGAAAAATTTACGTCACCATGTGTTATGCTTTGGTGATGGTATTAAACATTTACATCACCATATCTCAAGTTACATTGACGGTTTTGAATAATTTATATCACCATATGTCATGCTATGGTGACGGTTTTGAGTACGTTACCATATGTTATTCTACAGTAACGGTTTTGAATCATATGTATTGTCATGGTTGAGGTTTTAAAAAATTATATGTCATAACGGTGATGGTTTTATATAATAAATGTCATAATATATCATGTTATGGTGATGATTTGAATAATAAACGCCAAACTACGTCATGCTACGATGACGATTTTGTATAATGAACGTCAAGGTAACTTATGCTACGGTGACGGTTTTGAAAAATAAACGTCAATGCATGTTAAGTTACTTTTTCGATTTTGAAAAATTTACGTCACCATATGTCATACTACGTTGACAGTTTAGAAAACTAAATGTCACCTTACGTCATGTTATGGTGACGGTTATGGGGAAACAAACTTTATGCTATTGTGATGGTTCTGAAAAAAGGAAGTCACCCTATGTCATGCTATGATGAGGTTTTCAAAAATAAACATCAGTGTAGGTCATGCTAAGGTGAATTTTTTTTGAATAATGAACGTCACTTTATGTCATGCTACAATGATGGTTTTGAATAATAATGTCACTTTATGTCATGTTACAGTGATAGTTTTGAGATCTAAATATCACTATGTGTCATGCTACGGTAACAGTGATGAATGATGAACATTACAGTATGTAATGTTACGGTGACAATTTTGAATAATAAACGTGATCGTATGTCATTTTATAGTGATGGTTTTGATAAAGTTTTGTCACTGTATGTCATGATGTGGTGACGGCTTTGAGAAATCTATGTCACTGTATGTCATCTTATGGTAATGTTTCTGAATATTAATCGTCACGATATGTTAGCCTAAATTGACAATTTTTGAATAATAAAGGTCACTGTATGTCATAATACGCTGATGATTTTGAAAAATAAACTTCATCTTGTGTCATACCAATGACAGTGTTAAATGATAAATGTCATGATATGCAATGTTACGATGACAATTTTAATTGATAAGCGTCACTGAATGTCATTTTATAGTGACAATTTTGATAAATTTCGTCACTATGTCATGATGTGGTGATGGTTTAAAGAAATTTACGTCATCGTATGTCATGATTCAGTGACGGTTTTGAGAAATTTACGTTATTGTTTGTCATGATATGGTGATGGTTGAGGATTTTTGTCGCCGTATGTCATGATACGGTAAAGCTTTCAGAAGTTTACATCACCTATGTCATATGTAGTAATGTTGGTCAAGGACTAATCCAAAAAAACACGGTCGGTCCAAGTATCGGGTTGACATGTCATTTTGGATACATTTTTTCTAAAGAAACCAATATGTCAATTTTCTGGTTTTGGTGCATAATTTTAAAGTTTGTAACATATTTTTGATTGACAAAAAAGCAAAAGAAACAAAACTCGGCCTAGAACTAGTTCGGCTTGGCCCGGTCCACCAGAAAGTCAAGCCTGGTTTTCGCCGGTCCTGATAAATCTCGCCCTCGGGTCGGCCCGACTCAAATATTTTGATCTGTTCATGGACAACTGGTATTTATCCGGTCTGGACTAAATCAAAAAATCCCGATCCACGACTAAATCAAAAAATCCCGATCGATGACCGTTCTATGTCGGTTTACACATTCGCGACTACAAGAAAAAGTACAAACTGCGAGTGAAAGTCATCATTAAGTTAATTAAATTAATGACCATAGTGACCATCATGAAATAGGTCACTAATTGGGTTCAAGATAACCGGCTCCGTTAACTTGACGTTAGTGACCAAGAAAATGATCACTAAATAAGAAAAATGAAGAAAAAAATTTGTCATTACTTTTCTACTATAATTGTTATTACAATTAAATTAAGACATGCTAATTTATAGAGATGAAAATCTAAAGTATAAATTTCATTTGCATAATGTATAATTCTTTAATCTAAACTAAAAACAAGAAGGCCACTATTATATCAACTTAATATCACTAATAACATTTAACTTACGACTAAATGAAAACAAAATATAACACTCTTAATTTCAAAGCTTGCTTCTAATCTTTCATGGTCATGACCCCTTATCGTAACACTTTTTTGTGGCATTTGCGTGCTGCATAATTTGTGGAGTGGCATAAATTGAGTGTGTAGGGAGAGTTGTAAATTACTTTTGTTGTCCTCAGGGTGTATGAGCTGAGACCTTTTATGTTTCAAAAGGATGTCCTGACAACCTTCCTGCTTTTGATCACAGAACTTCAACAGTATAGCTCCTCTTTCCCCACCAGACCATCGTCATCTTCCGTGGTAACGACGCTTTGTTCACCTCCATGACTGCTCCTTTCATTTGAACCCACAACCTATGTGTTGTGCTCTCTCTCTCTCTCTCTCTCTCTCCCCCCCCCCCCCATTTTTTTCTATTTCCTCACCATCATCACCTCCTATAACTCATATATACATATCTTTCTTTGCCTTTTGCCTCTCTCTTCACCATCGATGTGAACCAAAAAACCAAGAAAACCCAAAAATCATTGTCCCTTCAAGCTGTGATTTTGAAATTAAGACCTAAGTAAACTTATTTTAGGAAGGGGATCGCTAGAAAGTACGGGAGGTAAGAGGGAACCGAAAAATGGGGAGAGACGATGGGTTACCGGAAAATCAGGGAAAGAGAGGGTATTCTTGCGGGGCAAGTTCTGACTCCCTAGTTTTGTTAGCGTGTGCGTGTGTGTATATATATTATTTTTATTAAAGACAAAATTAAGGATAAAAACTAAAACAACCCCTTATTTAATTGAGTCAATGATTTTTTTTATTCCGTTATTGGTAGGGACTCGAGGTGTACAAAAATGGAACCTCGAATCCTAAGGTGTGCGAAAATATAAATCACGAGTATCATATTTGTATTTATTTTGATTGGGACCGATGTGGGTAAAAAGTGTAAACCATAGGGACTAAATTTGTAATTTACTATTAAAAATATTTAAAAAGTGTTTGGGTAAAAAGTCCAACAGTCCGTGGTCGTGCGACAGATGATGAATGACGCCTTTCCTTTAGGCGACCTCGACTAAAACGATCAAATACCCGTCCAACAAATACCTTCGTACGACCTAATTTCAGTTACTAATTGGCAGCATACGTTGTATTATATTTAAATGTAGAATTCAAAGGCATTCATGACAAGAGATTGTAACGGAAGACATCATCAATAGCAATTAGCGTAATAGACGCTATCATCAATATCAGAAACGGTCATACGCATTCAATACTTGGGAAACGGAAAGATGGAGTATAAATACAAGGCTGGAAATTCACATTGGGACATCTGATGCTCATACCTCAAAAGCTCACAGATTATACTCTCAAGCCTGCTCAATCCTTCTCAAAGTTCATAAAGCATTCTACTGTTTGACGAACGACGCACGATTGAAGTCTGAATACACCCGACGCACGACCGACTTTATTTTATTGTATTATTTTACATTACATTTCACTTGTAACACTTATAATCAAGGACAACGTCCCTGATTGACGTCCATAGTGCACGACGACTCTCACTCGTCCGCGGTTTTTACCCATTTTAGGGGTTTTCCGCGTCACCAATTCTTTCGTCTTATTTACTTTATTTTTGTTTTAGTCGTACGATTATTGTCGTTACTTTCTTTGGTTGGATTAAGCTTTACGTTTACCTTAAATTTTCCTTGGGAGATTTTTGGCATAAACAGTTTGGTGCCCACCGTGGGGCACCATCCAAAGAAAATCTTCGATAATCTTACGACGGACTAACGTTTTCCTCCTAGTGTTCTTTTTTCCAGTTATTCAGGATAATGGCATTCCCGGGAACACAAGATCATGTCATGGCTCAAATGAACATGGAGTTGACCGCTGCCCGAGCTCGTATCGACGCCCTAACAGCTCAAGCTCGACAAGCAGCTGAAACCATCGAGCATCTAAGAAACCAGAATGGAAATAATGCGACGGGGAATACGAATGCTTATGTTGGTGCCTGGAATATGCCCCTCCATTACCAAATTATCCCCGTCCACCATCAATTAATCCTGCGACCTTCGCAATTCCAACCATGCCTATGGCCTCTATTACATTCAATGGATATGCCTCTGATACCTCGCAACAGACTAGCTTCCAAGGGTCAGGATATGTTCCATTGGGTGTCCCAAGTGGTGTTCCGTTAGATCCTGTTGCACAAAGGTTGAAGTTTTTGGAAGAACAGAATGAACGTGTCTTGTCAATGTTGGCCAAATTGCCGGGGGCAGCAGTTCCAGTCGATGTCGAGCCACGTACAGAGTTTCAGGCGTCACCATTCATTGATGAGATCGCGTTAATAGACGTTCCAAAGAAATACAGCATCCCGACTTTCACTTCAAAGTATTCAGGCGTCACTGATCCAACAGAACACGTCGCCCAGTACAAACAACTCATGTGGACTGTCTCGATACCGTACCAGTTCCAAGAAGTCTGTATGTGCAAAAGTTTTGGGGCGACCTTGACTGGAGCAGCTTTACAATGGCGATTAATCTCAAACCTAAAACCGTCGGGTCTTTTGCAGAGTTGGTGAATCAATTCACTCAACAATTCGCTAGTAGCCGAAAAATGGAAAAGCAAACGAGCGACCTTTACTATGTCGTACAGAAGAATGGAGAGTCCATCCGAGACTACTTTAACCGGTTCAACGCGGAGATGATTAGTATTCGAAATTGTGACGTGAAAACATCAATTGAAGCGTACAAACGGGGTCTGGATGATAGTTCAGGGTTGTATCTCGACCTTACGAAGTATCCTCCAGAAACCTTTGAAGACGTACGAGCGAGGACGCTTGCTCATATGAGGGTCGAGGATGACATCGCTTTCAGGAATAAACACTCGGGCGACCGGAAAAGCTTAGGTGTTAAAAAACCAGATTTCAAACCAAAGTCAATCAATCGATCAGAGCCTACTAGACAAATTTCAAACGTCAGGTTTGAAAAGAAAGGATCGACGACTTCTAAATCTGTTCAGTATCCTAAGGTGTCATCTTATGGTTTTTCTGGATCAGCTAAGGACGTCGTCGTGTCCTTGAAGCAACTACAGCAAAACGTTCGGTGGCCAAAGAAAAATGACAAAGACAGTGACAAGAAGGATAAAACTAAATGGTGCGACTTCCATAATGACTTCGGTCATGCAACGGATGATTGCATTGCTTTAAAGAAAGAACTTTCCTGGCTCAACTCGAAAGGTTATTTACAAGAATTGACGGAAAAGATAGACGCACGTCCCATATCCCCAGAGCATGCTAAGGTGATTAATTGTATCACTGGAGGTTCTGATATTTGTGGGACCACATATTCAGCTGCTAAGAGACATGCCAGTCGCGGTCCCGACGACCGACCAATTCCAAAGGAAGTACGACTCAAAGAGGACGCAGAGCTAGAGGCCATGCCTTTGACGTTCGACCAAGCGGATCTCGATGACGTACATCAGAAACATCATGACGGACTAATTATCCAATTGAACATTGGAAATTGTCTGACAAAAAGGATACTCGTCGATGAAGGTAGTTCAGCTAACATTATCTTTTTTGATGCAGTGAAAGCGATGGGCATTGACAAATCCGAAATTACACGACGTTCGACCACACTCGTTGGATTTAATGGTGGAGCGACAAACACCATGGGGGAAATCACACTTCCAGTATATGCTAAAGGAATCAACAGACAGACGAAATTCAATGTCGTCGATTGCTCATCAGCTTATAATGTTATTCTGGGGCGACCTTGGATTCATGACATGAAAGCTGTACCTTCGACGTACCACCAAACTTTGAAATTTCCCACGCAATGGGGAGTACAGGAGATCAAAGGCGAAAAAAAGGTTGCTAGGGAATGTTACAAAGTTTCCTTAAAGCCCCCGAAGCAGACAGTATAGCAATTACAGAACCAGGACGTTCTTGGGACTGACGACGACTATCGCTTGGAAGCTGTCGTCCTAAACCAGGATAAGCCTGATTAGATGGTTTACATAGGTTCGACGCTCGACCCTTCCTTCAAAAAGCAACTAATTTCTTTTTTGCAGGACCACTATTATTGCTTCACCTGGACGCACAAAGACATGGTGGGTATCAATCCGAGTATTATTTCTCATAAACTTAACATCGATCCATCATTCAAACCCGTTCAACAGAAAAGACGGAAATTTGCTCCTCAGAGAAATAAGGTTATCAACGACGAAGTTGATAATTTGCTTAAAACAGGAAAAATACGAGAAGTCAAGTATCCAGATTGGCTCGCCAACGTTGTTGTCGTCCAAAAGAATAATGGTAAATGGAGAGTATGCATTGATTTCACCGACCTTAATAAAGCTTGCCTGAAGGATCCATTTCCATTGCCACATATCGACTCTATGGTCGACGCTACAGCAGGACATGAGTTACTCACGTTCATGGACGCATATTCTGGGTATAGCCAGATATTGATGCATACTGACGACCAGGAAAAAACGGCCTTCATGACAGATAAAGGTATTTATTGTTATAAAGTAATGCCTTTTGGTCTTAAGAATGCAGGTTCAACATATCAACGATTGGTGAATATGATGTTCAAAGAACATTTGGGCGACACTATGGAGGTATACATCGATGACATGCTTGTCAAATCAAAGCATATGGACGATCATATAGGACATTTGAAGCAGTCGTTCGATATTTTACGCAAATATAAAATGAAGTTGAATCCGACAAAATGTTCTTTTGGAGTTCGAGCTGGCAAATTTCTCGGTTATATGGTCACACGACGAGGAATTGAAGCTAATCCAGATCAAATCAAAGCAATTGTCGAGTTAAAATCGCCTAGAAATTTTAAAGAAGTCCAACGTCTCACAGGACGGATAACAGCGCTGAATCGTTTCATCTCTCGATCGTCCGACAAATGTCATTTATTCTACAATGTACTACGAAAAAATAAAGGTTTCGAGTGGACTGACAAGCACGAAGAAGCGTTACAACAACTCAAAAAATACATGATGTCGCCTCCTTTCCTCTCTAAACCTGAAAAAGGTGAAGCCCTTCAACTCTACCTAGCCGTCAGCACTAATTCGGTAAGTGCAGTTCTTATACGAGAAACTGACGGACGACAATTGCCAATTTATTATGTAAGTAAAACTCTACTAGACGCTGAAACCAGGTATTCGTCTATAGAAAAACTTTTACTTTTGTTAGTCATGGCTGCTAAAAAGCTACGACATTATTTTGAATCACATCCTATAATTGTGGTAACTAACTTTCCATTAAAGTCGGTGTTAAGGAAACCTGAACTAACAGGACGACTAGCTAAATGCAGCATTTACCTCAGCAATTTTGATCTGGATTTCAAGCCCAAAACGACGATCAAGTCACAGGTCCTGGCAGATTTTGTCTCAGATTTCAGTCCAGAAATGGAAAGCACAATGACATCCGACCAGTTAATTGTGGCGACTTTGCACGACACTAATTGGACACTCGACGTTGATGGTTTGGCGAATATACGCGGCACGGTCCTGGGTGTCGTCCTACAGTCTCCACAAGGGGGCAAAATAGTATACTCCATACGATGTGATTTCAAAGCAACAAATAATGAGGCAGAATATGAAGCACTGATTGCAGGAATCAAAATAGCTCACGACTTGGGGGCAACACATTTGCACGTCCGGAGCGACTCGTCCCTAGTTGTTAACCAAGTTAATGGTGAATTTGCGGCAAAAGATTCAAGGATGATTGCTTACTATAAAATAGTAAAAGAAGAAGTGAAGAAGTTCAGTCGCTTTATAATTGAACAGATACCAAGAGATCAAAACACTCAAGCCGATGCACTAGCCAATTTGGGGTCAACACTTAATCGAACGACATTCGACAATATCCCGGTGGTTCACCTTGCAACCCCGTCCATCAAGGAAGATGATAATATTTCGGTCGCACCAATTGAAGAAGAAAATTCTTGGTCGAACGACATTAGAAATTATTTAGAGCACGATCAATTGCCCGATGACAGAATGGAAGCGAGAAAAGTTAGATTTAAAGCATCAAGGTATGTTATGATCAGAGGACAATTGTATCGAAGGTCTTCGACTGGTCTGAATCTGCGATGTATCACCAACAAGGCTCAAGTACACAAAATCGTACAGGATATGCACGACGGTGAATGTGGAAATCATTCCGGAAGCCGCAGTTTAGCCAACCGGATATCGCGTCAAGGTTACTATTGGCCAACGTTAAGACAAGATGCGACCAAGTATGTACAGTTATGCGACGCGTGTCAAAGACACACAGGTATGTCACATAAACCTTCTGAACCTTTGCACTCGACTTTGATCCCATGGCTTTTTATGAAATGGGGAATGGATATTGTTGGGAAATTACCACCTGCCCCCGGGCAAAAGGTATTTCTTTTAGTTTTAACAGATTATTTCTCTAAATGGGTTGAAGCAGCGGCTTTCTCTCAGGTCCGAGACAAAGAGGGCGTTTCTTTTATCCAGACTAACATTATTTGTAGGTTTGGAGTTCCATCTGAAATAACGTGCGACAACGGGACACAATTCATCAGTGATCGAATGAGAAGATTTTGCGAAGAAAGGAACATCAAGTTGGTAACATCAACACCTCGATATCCACAGTCGAATGGTTTAGCCGAGTCGAGTAATAAAACTATCATTAATTCACTCAAGAAACGACTCAAAGCTGCCAAAGGGAAGTGGGTGGAAGAATTGCCTTCCGTTCTATGGGCTAATCGTACGACACCTCGTACGTCCACAGGTCAGACTCCCTTTTCCTTAGTCTATGGATGTGAAGCTGTGTTACCTATTGAGGTACATCTGCCCACTTCAAGGCATACGTCCGTTGAGCATAATTTAGTCGACTTAAGTTATGACCTCAACGCCCTAGAGGAACTCCGAGAAGTTGCTCACATTCGCATGGCGTCGCAAAAACAAACTGTCGAACGACATTTCAACAAAAATGTCCAGGTCAAAGTTTTTAAAGAAGGCGATTACGTCCTACGACGAGTGTTTCAAAACACTCAAGAGCCTAATGCAGGTAAAATTTCCACAAAGTGGGAAGGTCCTTATCAAATCTCTAATGTCGTGGGTAAAGGAGCTTATAGAATCCAAACCCTCGATGGTCAAGATATCCCACGAAGCTGGAATGCAGTTCATCTAAAGAGGTATTACTTTTAATTCTGTGAAATTAATTTCTTTGAATATTTTTTAAGAAAGATTACTGACTTAAGCATCGGAGGGTCGTTGGTCAAACCAACGACCACCCCACTAATATTGTTTTTCGCAGGGACGCGCGACTTATGTGAAATCTTTGTGTCGAGTAAAACTCATGTGATCACACATATATATTTGATATTAATAAATAACAAAGGTTAAATCCTGCATTTGATATTCTTAGACCCAAGAACCATTATTATGAATTGCCTAAGGTCGATCGAAAGTTTCAGTTGATAATGATATGGTTGTATGACTAATATAATTGTTTATTTACTTATTCGACGAGCGATTACTTATAAAGGTGAGTAATAAGCATTGACAAGCAAAAAAAAGTTGTGTTTCATAGAAAGTCAAAAATACAAATATAAAGGACGACCACATACGGTCGACCTTCAGATGAAAAGTTCAAACAAAGCTAAGTAGGAGGAGCGCCGGATTGTTCTTGTACGACGTCCGTCCTTGCTAACACCTCCTCTTCTACACCATCACTCCCATCCAGATCGTCATCCTCGTCGAGGTCCCTTTCAGTCCCCACCTTCTCAAGATAAGTTTTGAGCTATTCGGCAGCCGACGCCATGGGATTTTTTCCACTTAGATGACGTCTCATCAAAGCAGCCCTGGCTGTAAGACGGGAGAAGGCTTCAAGTTGCTGATTTTCCTCCTCCAAATCTTTGACGTCGCCCTCCAACCCCTCGACTTTCTTTTGAAGAGACGCAACTTCATCAACATGAGAAGCAGCGTCGGTGGTGGCTTTTATTTTCTCGATCTCCAGTTTGGTTGTTAACGCCTCAAGTTCAAGGACGCGATCCCTAAACTCGACCTTCTCTTTTTGTGCTTCAACGAGTTTAGCCTTAAGGCTCTCAACCTTCATCTTCTCAGACTCGACCACCTTTAGGGCAACCTTCTCCTTTTCAAGAGCCTCATCAGCCCTCTTCTTTACTTCAGGAAAAGACGCCCTCAAACCTTCTGTTTGAGCATAAAAGCTCAAACAAGCTTTAAAAGCCTACAACAGTAGCAAAAGGATTAAAAACAGAATAAATAAATGAAGGAAGGGAAAGTAAAAAGTGATTACCATAAAGGAGAGACCAGCAGCATGGGCTCCCGTGTCTTCCACCCGAGACTCCTTGTAACGATCGTAAAAGGCCGGGAGAAGAAATTTTGCCAAATGGGGGAAAATAACGTCTCTTTCGAGAACGTCATTCGCCATGAAATCAACTGGGAGAGTGGCTTTGAAAGTCATCTCTCCCACTTTTTCCTTATTCTTCCCTTCACCTTTAGAGGAGGAAGGAGGCTTATCAACGCCCGACATTCCCGACAAGGGAATGTCCTTCGTCGCCTTAGTCGAGCTTCCTAGCTTGACACCGGTAACGGTTTCTTTCGCCGGTGTCGCCCCTGAAAGGGACAACAAAGAAGCTTCGCCCGTCTTCTTTGGTGAAGTCCGTGGTTTGCCTCGAAGACGCTTTGGATCCACTCCCGTGGGAGGAGAGATATCTTCTTCGATTTCTCTCTGCCCTGACGGGCAAGCTCTAGTTGTTCAACCCGTCTCTGAGCAGCCGACTTCGTAGATGAGTCTTCTGGATAATAAAGAGTTAGAAAAGACATGTAACCTCCGCAATAAAAGAGTTCGAACGACGTACCAGTCATATCTTCTTCTCTCTTTTCTTCTCTTTCTTCTTCTCTCTCTTCTCCTTGATGAGAACCTTCGACAGATGGAACCTCCGCGACAAAAACGACTTCGTCTTCCTCGTCGTTCGACCGAACAGAAAAAGAACGGTCGACAATACTCTTCTCCAAGATCCTTTGAATCTTGTTTAGAGAATCTCTATTTGGCTTCACTTTAGTGAAGTCAATCACTGCCATACAAAAGAAAAGACACCATTAGTAGACATTATAAAACGCACGATACACGATAAAAAACACCCGACAAAATAAGAAAACCTACCCGACTCATTCCATCCAGAAGAAAACCATTGGCTATCCTCATCGTTCAAGGATGCCACCTGGAGGAAAACATAGTGGCGTTTCCAACCACGGTCGTTCACCACAGTATTATGCACCAGTATGGTATCTCCTTTTGTTCGAGGGAATAAACAATATCTATGATAGTTATCCGCTCGAACGCTATAAGCAGTTAGAAGGTCGTTCAAATTGAACGGAGCCCCCCAGTCGGCCGTAAGACGATCGACCACCTGGACAATCCGCCATAACTGAGGCATCAACTGTCCAGGCGATAAGTCAAATGCATCTAAAAACTCCCTGACCAAAGGAATAAATGGCCAAGAAAAGCCTATTTTGAAGGGATACTTGTATAAAACGCCATATCCCTTCGGAACTTCATCTGGTCGAAAATCTTCCGGCGTCACTAGATTGACACCCTCTGGAATCCTAGCTAATTTTTTAAGGTACTCTAGATTTTCCTCTTCCTTGAAAACATTAATAGGTTCGCTCGACATATTGAAATCAGGAACACTCACAGTCGCCTTCCAGTAACTAAGAGAATCCCAAGCTTTTCTAGGCTTCTTAGCTAAGGATTTCTTATACATAAATCGACACAGAAAAGAACCAGAAATCGTACCTTAAATAATGTTCTAAAAACCTCGAATTTAGAATGGAAATGATTTGCGTCGCTCGGAAATCTCGCTGGAGGTATATCGAAGCGTAAAGAGGTATAATCAAATCGTCAATTGACATGTGTCACCTGTGTCAGGCGAAGCACTCAAATACGACCTTCCGATATGTGACACCTGTCCCCAATTAGCTGTCTAAATTATTATTTTCGCAGGGAATAACATCATTATCTAGTTGGAAACAAACTTATTTGGTTATAGTTAAGTTACCCGTGTTTTTCCTTTTAGCACATGTCATGTTTTTAAAATTTAAATTTCAAAAAGTTGCCGCTTGAATTTTAAATTTGGGGGCAAACTGTTTGGGTAAAAAGTCCAACAGTCCGTGGTCGTGCGACAGATGATGAATGACGCCTTTCCTTTAGGGGACCTCGACTAAAACGATCAAATACCCGTCCAACAAATACCTTCGTACGACCTAATTTCAGTTACTAATTGGCAGCATACGTTGTATTATATTTAAATGCAGAATTCAAAGGCATTCATGACAAGAGATTGTAACGGAAGACATCATCAATAGCAATTAGCGTAATAGACGCTATCATCAATATCAGAAACGGTCATACGCATTCAATACTTGGGAAACGGAAAGATGGAGTATAAATACAAGGCTGGAAATTCACATTGGGACATATGATGCTCATACCTCAAAAGCTCACAGATTATACTCTCAAGCTTGCTCAATCCTTCTTAAAGTTCATAAAGCATTCTACTGTTTGACGAACGACGCACGACTGAAGTCTGAATACACCCGACGCACGACCGACTTTATTTTATTGTATTATTTTACATTACATTTCACTTGTAACACTTATAATCAAGAACAACGTCCCTGATTGACGTCCATAGTACACGACGACTCTCACTCGTCCGCGGTTTTTACCCATTTTAGGGGTTTTCCGCGTCACCAATTCTTTCGTCTTATTTACTTTATTTTTGTTTTAGTCGTACGATTATTGTCGTTACTTTCTTTGGTTGGATTAAGCTTCACGTTTACCTTAAATTTTCCTTGGGAGATTTTTGGCATAAACAAAAAGTAATGAACTGGTTAATTAAAAAATTTCAAAATAAATTGGGGGAAAAATACCGCCTTCTTGTTCTTGGTACATATTTTAGGTTTAGAAAACAAAAGAAATCCAAACTTTTATCCTAACTCAAAATGTCTCCCTCTTGACGATCGCCTCACTGTTGTTTCACTTTTCTCCAAGAATTTGAAACGCGGATCTATCCGCACTCAAACTCTCGTCGCCATTTCACTTGTATCAGTATCATGGTCGCCTCCTCAAACACTCTCGCCGTCATCTGGCCGTTAAGCCGATTGACGTCCTCTTCCTACTACTATCACATTGCTTTCGCTCGCCATCGTCCCATCAAGGTAACTGTTATGGTTTATCTAATTTGAAATCAGGGTTATCTTTGTATCCTTAATAATGCAAAACTCTGTTTTCCTTGTTGGGAAATATGCTTTTGCGAACTTCTTACATCAGATAAGAAGAATTAGCACGACAGGTTTTCATGTATCTTTCGATTGTCATGCTGGCAAGCTAGAGCTTCTAAACGAGGCTTGAAGAATCATGTGAGTAGCAAAATGCTTGCAGCAACTTGAGATTAAGATATATATATATATATATATATATATATATATATATATATATATTATTAATCACCTTTTTTCTGAAGTATAAAGGCGTATATAAATTTATCTTCTAGTTTTTAAATTGCTGGACAAAATAAACTGTTACTATTTTTGTGAGTTATTTATTGAAGGCTGAAGCTGACATAATCATGTCACATTAGAGGTGAATATTCAAAGGTGCCCTCTAATCACAACGATGAGCTGGTCCCTCTTTCAGTACACTCATCTATGAATATTCATTAAAAAATGAATGTCGGGCTCTTTCTTTCACAACTATTTTCTGAAGAGAAATTGGATTATAGGAGTGTGTGACTTTAACTATTGATTGGTCTATGCAGATATGTGCCTTAAATGATCAATTGGATCCTTAAAAGAACATAGTTGATTTGTGTGTTCTGCTTCTACTTTTTTCAATCTCAAATATTGTTTGTTACAACATAAGGCCAATATGGGCTTTGGCATTAGCGAAGATGTGAATGCTGTTTCCAGCAACACTGTTTTCCAGTCCGGCTTGCTGTTTCGTGAACACTTTCAATGAAGCTGTATAATTTGACTTATGGACAAAAAAGGGTTTGAATTTTAATTTCCTATTATGCAGGATCTTCAGGTGAAATCATCTCAACCAACTCAAACACACACAACTCACAAACACTGATTTTGCCATCATTCAAGTAAGATAACGATTCAAACTTATGTTCATTCCGTCTAGCTTTTGGGATGTTTGAAATCTCTAGTAATTCCATTTCCCGTGATTCCACCTATATACAACATATTCAATTACTATACGTAGTCCAAGTCTTTTTAATTAATAAATCTTGCTTTGAACGTGCTTTAAACAACACCTTTAAGTACAAGCATAAATTGTAAGCATATGATTTGAATGCATCTTGATTATGGTTAACCGGTGACTATTTACTATTTGGTCTGCCCAACACTTATGTAGAAAGGCATGTTTTTAAAGGCTATATATTCCACAAAATTTAGAAGTAACATATAACATATTGATTTTACATCATGATGTACAATGGTATTATGGCGTAGCTTATCGGCGATGGATATTTTGTTATATGAATAATTAAAGTTGGTTCCAAATTTTGATATGTGACTCGATTAAGTTTCTTCTATTTGGTTTATTTGGGTATATTATTAAGGCCCCACTTAGTTCACCTTATAGGAATGTATTATAAAGACAAACTTAAAGAAGGAAATGACTGCTCAAATATTGCAACCAACAACATGGTACTATTAAAAATGATAGAGTTGCTTGTTTGTGCCCACCTGCCACGATTAAACTAATAAATAAAAAATTATGCCTCACTACTTTACACTGCAGAAGAGTAAAGTTGTTGTATCCAAGAATTGAGCGAGAATCCCAACCTCAATTGACCATACTTTATGTTCTTTCATCTTATATACTTTCAGTAACTAGCTATGACTCCTCAATACCTATTTCTACCAAAGAAAATATGAATGACATATCAAAATAATTCACAGTAACTAGCTCTAGTTGATGGGAATGCCTCTGGTAAAAAGACATGACTTTGTCAAGACCTTCTCTCAAGAGAAGATGCAGCAAAAGTTATACGAAGCCAATCTTTAAGACCCACAGTTAGTCCTACAAAACCCGAAAGAGTATACATAGTTGTAAGCTCATTGCACAAATCCTCAATGCTTTTTGAAGAAGATATAATTTATGTGCTTATCACCTGGAAGAAAGAAGGATAACTGATTCTTCTATGTTCCAATGGATGTGAGAAACATCTGCCTGAAACACCAAATAAGCTTTTTATGAATCTTTTGCTTTTTGAAGTGCTCATTTAATCTTCTTCAACTATAGGTAACTGCTTAAGTTGCACCATGTGTAGGTTACACAAACCATTTTTAATATAACACACACACACACACACACACACACACACACACACACATATATATATATATATATATCAATTAAATACAGAGACAATTGTGGAGGTTGAACCTCTATGTATGAAGGTTGCTGGACCACCACATATACCGAAGTATTTCTTTAGGCGCTCAATGTTATGAGGAAACAATGAAAGTAAGAGTTTAAAAATTCATTTTCTAGTTGATGTTAGAGAATCAAAGAAAGTTTATTGCTTAGTACCTTAGGGGTCGTTTAACCAAATGCGGTAAAAGTAAAACCCGACACACTTACTTTACCGGGTAAGATTGTAATAATCACAACGGTATCGTGTATAACAATTTACCTGATAAGCGCTTACCCGGGTAAGAGTTGTCGCTCTCACTTACTCCACATCCTTATCATCGCTCTTACTAGGTAAGATTATTTGCTCTTGCATTGTTCATCCAACAAGATAAATGTCCCGATAAAAGCTTAATAAACGGGCCCTTACAGGGTAAGGGCTTAACTCGAAATACAAGTTATAAATGCTAAGAAAAATAAATGTCAAATAATCTTGTTGATACTTTGTAAAGATCTCAATAAAAGGTAAACCAAGACCAACCAGAGGGGTACAATATCTCTAATTTTCGTCTCAACGTAAAAACATTTGTAGAGACAAAAGGTAAATTGATTGCCTCCAACACCAAGAAGCCAACATCACCATGATCAACCTGCATATCATGAAAATCAATTTGAGTAGCTAAACTATTTAGAGTTTCAGAGACTATAAGTGGGTGCAAACCCATTAAAAAAAGACACACACAACTCACAGATAAGTGGTTGACATTGATCCTAGTCAATTAATATTCTTTTCAATTTTGAACAAAAACGAATCAAAATATGCAATTGAATTAGGTTAAACCACTCTCAAACCCAATATCAATTTTAATGAACTCAATAGCAAAAACCTGAACTCACAACTCACAAATAAGACATTTCAATAACCTGGAGGAGTGGTAAGACATGCCAGTAGCCCTTCTCTCAAACATGTAAAGTGTTGAAAAAGTTTTGATATCACAGGGTTGTGAACCAAAGTAACTAACAAACAATTAGGTAAGTAAGTGAAAATGTTTATATTAGATGAGACAAACAGATAAAGATCAAGTCCTGTTACCCATCCAGAAACAATACATGAGAAAATAATTATGAATTATTTAACAATTTTCTTCTACTAATAGCATCAAAATTTAATAAACAGACAAAGAACGGTTGTAGGGAGAGAATTAAGAAAAACCTTCATGGTTGGATTCAATGAAAATAGAAAAATCAATGAAGTTTGAACAAAGTATAATGGTTGGATTCAATAAGATCAAAATATCATATCCATATTTTCCTAAGCAACATTTGCACATATCCATTTGTAAATAAACAAATTCATCAAAATTAAGTACATCATGGACAAGAGCCATGCATCTTCTAAACATGACCACATTGATCTCAACATTTAGAACACCAACATTATTCAAGAAGAAGTGGAGGTCTTGAAACCACGCACCAAGTCCAAATGTTCTGCAGAATCTGGAAATTCGTCTCATAAGCACCAGACCGGTTTAACTTAATCTTTGAACAATAAAAAGTCATCACCATTCAAAATCCATAACACCTTTATTAATTTGGTCACCAACCCATTCAAACTTTTCATTGTTTCGTTGAAACAGTAGTTGGTTTAGCCTATACATACAAATCCATAAGAACCGAAATCACAATTGAGAGCAAATTAATAAAAAGGTCATATATCCAAAAATAGCTAAAAGTTGTAACATGATCTAGACTACACATATAAGTTGGAGCAGACCCTGATCCACATGAAGCAACCTTCTAACATCTACATCTGTTGCAAACAAAACAAGTTTCATCATCAACCAATTCCAGATCCAAAAGTCACTATAACATAAACTAATGGGCCAATTATATTACCTTAACCGATGAATATGACAATGACTAATAATCCTACCCAACAAGAGTGAAAGCAATTATCGAGAGTAAGTGAGGGTGATGACTTTTACCCGGTTAGCGTTTACCGGTAATTGTTTGGGTAAACGACCCTTAACTTGACAAAAAAATTCTTATTGGAGAATTTTTCTTATATAACAAAACCAAAGGTTTGTGGGATTAACTTAATCTTTACAGGTTCTTAATACATACCAATGTGTGTCTTGATACAATAAACTCAAAGCCCATGTCAAGGTGTGCCTTGAATTAACTTAATCTTTTACAGGTTCTTAATACATACCAATGTGTGTCTTGATACAATAAACTCAAAGCCCATGTCAAGGTGTGCCTTTGCTACATGTCATGGAAGTGAGGGAACTAATTATTACACTGTCAAAGTTGGATTAAAAGAAGCAACACTTGGAAAATCCATCCCTCTTAATTTGCAACACAATTTCTGTCTAAAAGTAATTTTCAATCTGAGCTTGTATAACTCAAAAGAAGTAAGAATATCAAGTACATAGTGAACAAACTAAAAGTCCTTGGACGCCTTTAGCCTCTAAATGGGTGAGAAAGTAAAAAATAACGTCTACAAAATGAAGGTCGCATATATAAAATTGAAAGAATACGATTTAACCACATCCTCTACAGAAACACCCAACTCAACTCAAGAAAAAAAGTTCGGTATTTAAAACTTTTGAAACAAATAAACAAAACCCACTTCAGTTTTGAAGACTAATGCAGAATCTTAATATATAGATATAGAAATCTGTATACTATCTATTTATACAAAAGAGAAGTATGGAATTTTATGTGAGAAACCGATGTACAAAAAAATGGATGTGAGCAGGAGCAACAGAAAAAAATGTAAGAATTTCACATACCTGGAGGATTGAACTGAAGATTAAAAGGCCTCTTGAGGGTAAAAACGTACATCAAGAGCATACACAAGACAAAAACTGCAACTTGGAATTGTAACTTCATTAGGAATATAAACCAGAGGTCTCATTAGTAAGTGGTACTGCTCAAATTCTTAAATACAGTCCTTTAAGCTTGAATTTGGCAAGAAAAAAAATACTTGAACAGTAAGAAAATGGAAGTACCATATCTTACTCGGAATAGAATTTGATTTGGACTAAGGGGTAAAGTTTGCTTTTGAATCACCAAATTCCCAGTAAAGGTATAGAGTGAACTATTTGGCCTGCAAACAGAAACAAATCGATTAAACAAATCGATTAAACTCTAAACCCAGATCGATGGTGAAACCCAAATCGATGGCGAAACCCAAACAGAAACAGATCGATGGTGAAACCCAAACCTGTGACCAACTTTGTGCAAAAAGAAACCTAAATCGATGGTGAAAACTTACTTGAGATGGTGAAACCCTGAGAAGAAACCGTGAAGCCATGAAATCGATTTGAAACCGTGGTGATGGTGAAACCCTGAGATAAACCTGATTTCAATCGATTTGCAGAGTATAAACAAAAACAATTAAGCAGGATGTGAGCTTTTGGGAAATGGAAAGCCTCCTCGAGAAAAGGGAGAGCTGCTCCAGAGAGATCATTGTCAGGGGTGAACTCAAAAGGTGTATTGGGAAAAAGAATTCAAATTTCAAACTCATCTTGATATCCCGCATATTGAGTCATCTTGGCATACACACACACATATTCTTGTAAGGTGTAAAATTGGAGTACAATTTAGGTCTATTAGACATATAGCTTTTATATGATACTCATTTCGTATATCAAACACATCCAAGCAACTCCAACCTTATTCTAATGCAACAACCATCACATAGTTTTGAGGAATTTAATTACCAGACAAATAAGACCAAGTCTTAGACTTTAATTTGGCAGCTAATAATTTTGGAAGAACGATTTTACTCTCTAAGTCCATGATATAAGAGTAGGAAACTAAATTCCAATTAATGTAAGACAATCACTATATAATTACCAAATTAAATGAATTGTAAATAAACATATCAAAGTAATTTGGTTTCGGTTATCAATTGATGATAGAATTTATGTTCCTACATTTTTGGAATCAAAGTCTTGTATGCCTCCAACATTCTTATAGCTCCATGAAGATTAGTCTACTCAAATTTTATTTATGAGGTTATCAAATAAGGGTTAGTTTTTGTGTTTGGATTGATTTATTTAAGGCTTTTGAAACTAATTTAAGTATTATAATTTCACCTATTCAGGGGAAAATATCAAATTAACAGAAGCTTATAAGCTCTAGTAGCAACATTTCTTAGTTCAAATTAGTAGCTAAGCAGATCAAACAACATGATTTCTTCATACTTTTCTTGAGAGTATAGTAGTTAAAGCTTCTGTTCTTTTGTTGTTTTGTGTAGTTCCCATATATAGATTTGTTTATCTTATGAGGGTCAAATATCAAATTCTTACAATTAGGGTCAAAATTTTAATTTAACACTTTATCACTAACTCGATATAATTTTGGGACCTAAGATACTAGGCATGAAAAATACTAATATACTTGTGTGGCCCAAGAATTACTAGCATAAACACATACACAAAACACTTTGTTTATTAATCACAATGATTACATAAATCCATATCTCTATTTGTAATGAACAATTAAGATTGAGTGTTTGTGTGTGTACTTAATGTGTGCTACTATGTGTGTTCTTACTCTCTCTCTCAATTACACCTTCACTTTCACACACTTAATCTTTTGTTCTTGCACCCACACTAAACAACACTATGGCTTGCTTATATATAGGTCAACATGACCAAGCAAGGTCAACTCTTCTAAGCTCATTTACACCACACACAAACACTAATACAACAATTACACTAATGACCCTCATTTAATCTTGAATACAATTATAGTCTAACAACTTGTTTCTTCGACAATCTAGAATTCTTAAACATCCAAGTGACTAACAATTATAGGAAGAAGACCTTTTTAAACGATTGTGAGTAAAAAATGTGTAAAGAGTATGTCAATCTGTTAAATGGTTTTGTTAAAAAAAATATGTAAGAGGTTCGACCTTTTTACACAGTTTTTAAACAAAACCATGTAAAAAAATCTTTCAAAAAAATTAACCGTTGCCTATGTAATGAGCATGAGGATGCAATTCCTATTTAGCCTGTATAATTACATAAGGAGAATGGAGGAAAATGGTATATTATAGTTATAGACATGTACTTCCATGTTGGAAGATGATTATTGTACCTTTATGGAAATTTATGTTTGTGTCAATTACTATTCCTTTTAGCTTAATATTAACATGATTTTGTAACATATTTTGATTAAGATGTTAATCTCATTTATTGTTAAAGAGATTCATATATGTTTACTGTTACTCTTGTAATAATATATATATTTTATGACATAAAATCTAGAGTTCCTGACTCCTTGCAATGTTAATATGGCTAATTTTGGTTGCACTCTAATGTAATCTGGACTATGGTTGCAATGGCCATTGGCCAAATTTCTTTTAGCAACTGGTTTGGTGTTATAAGGATGTATTTGATGCCAAAAAAGAATTAACATGTGAATGGCCCTGTTCAATGGTTTGATTCGGTTACAAGATGAAATTTTGGTTCAATTGATAGTTTGGTTCCTTGCCTGTTTGAGCTCCAACAGATCCGTTTCTGTTTGAGCTCCAACAGACCAGTTCCTGTTTGAGCTTCAACAGGACTGCTTTTAGTAATCTTCCTTTATATTGGTTGCAGTCAAGTACATGGTCCAGATGTATTTCCATGCCCAACTCATTGGCTATTTTGCATTTTATTTTCTGCCTGAGCTGAGTCTATTCCATGAATCCATTTTCAGTCTTGTGGTTTTTGGCTAGATTGTTGTTTTGGATACTATGATGCCTTTACTATGACTGCAAAATATGTTGAATGCCTTATGTATATCTATGTTACGTAAAATATGGACAGTTATTTCAGTTGAATGTCTTTTCTACATCTACATACTCTTTTCAAAGGCTTATTTATTTTATGAAGCTCTCTTGTGTTATGACAAGATATCTTGTTGACACTTTACTTCTTTTTTCTTGAGCGTAGGACAATGAAGCTGAAGAGTTTTAATCATGTAATTGTCCTCCATTTTATCGAACGGAACCGACTCAACTCGATAAACCACACACAATTGTCTTTCTGATTTCAGGTTAGTTTACTTCTTACATTTCTAGTTTATATATATATATATATAATATTAAATATGTTGTATATTACAGATATATTATTGTTATCGTGTCATGCTGCTAGCAATTTTGCTATATTTGTGTGTGTATATATATATATGTATGTAGATTCAAATTCACACGAGAACAATTACTAAATAAGAGAATAAGAAAACGGTTGAATCACATGTGATTTTACACCAAAATCCCATATTAAATCACATGTGATTAATGCGACTTTGTATATATCTTCATTTCTGCTACAATTATGATTAATTTATGCAATCACGAACTAGGAGCACTAAACTAGGTACACATTCTTGTATACGATGGCTCAATCTATATATCTTGTTAGTCAACTTTTTGGTGTTTGACTTTATGCACAAGTCATCTTTGTTCCCTAGATTTTTGGTTTAATTTTATAACTATTAACTTCCTTTATCATATATGTTTAATTTAATCGTAAGTTAAAACTCCGTTAATTTTTTGGGTTTATCTTCTTGCAGGTACCGTGAAGAACTTCCAATCATAATAGCGAGAAGCAAAAACATAGTGAAACAAACAATTATTCAATTACTAAAACGTTGAGCAAACGAGATAATATCTTAGATAAGGAAAAAGTTGTTTAAGATATTTAGTACTTTTGTTATTGGTATTCTCATTCATTATTTATGTAATATATGTTATTACTATAATGTTCTTATATGTAATGTTAATTTTTATGATTTTTATTGAGTTTTTAAAATTTATTTTTATGGCAGCATTTTTAAAATATAATGTCACTGTATGACATTCTATGATGACGATTTTGAAAAATAAACGTCACCTTTGCTACGGTGATGAATTTGATAAATAAACGTTATGGAATGTCATGCTATAACGATGACTTTGAAAAATAAACGTCATCGTATGTCATGCTTACGATAACGATTTTGAAAAATAAACGTAACCATATAGCATGCTACGGTGATGGTTTTGGAAAATAAACGTTACTTTATTGTATGTTAGGGTGATGATTTTGACAAATAAACATCATTGTATGCCATGCTATAGTGATGGTTTTAAAATATAAATATCACGGTATGTCAGACTATGGTGACATTTTTGACAAATAAATGTCACCATATTTCAAACTACGGTGACAGTTTTGACGATTGAACGTTGCCATATGTCATTATATGATGACAATTTTGATATTTAAATGTCACCGTATGTAATACTAAGATGACAGTTTTGAAAAATAAACGTCACCATATTTCAAGCTATGGTAACGATTTGAAAAATAAACATCACCGTATGTCATACTACGGTGATGGTTTTAAAAATAAATGTCACCGCATGTCATGTTACAGTGACGGTTTTCAAAAATAAACATCACTGTATGTCATACTATGGTGACGGTTTTAAAATGTAAATGTTATCATATGCCATACTACTGTGATGATTTTGAAAGACACACGTCACCATATGTCATGTCATAGTGACAATTTTCAAAAAAAATGTCACCATATGTCTTGCTACGGTGACGATTTTCACATATAAACATCATCGTATGTCATGCCGTGGTGACGGTTTTCAAATACAAATGTCATCGTATCTCATTCTACAGTGACAATTTTGGAAAACAAACGTCATCGTATGTCATGCTGCGGTGATGGTTTTTAAATATTAAAGTCAACATATGTCATGTTACAGTGACAATTTTGAAAAACAGACGTCATCGTATGTCATACTATGGTGACAGTTTTAAAATATAAATGTAATCATATGTAATGCCACGACGACGGTTTAAAAATAAACGTCACAGGATGTCAATCTATAATGACAGTTTTAAAAAATAAACGTTATCTTATCTCATGCTACAGTGACGTTTTGAAAAACAAACGTCACCGTATGTCATTCTACGGTGACAATTTTTAAAAAGAAAATTCATCGTATGTCATTCTATGTTTACGGTTTTGAAAAATAAATGTCACCATAAGTCATGCTATGGTGACGATTTTAGGAAAAAATTACTTTTTCTTACACACATCTAAGGTGACGGTTTTAGTCAGTGGTAACGGTTTTTAATGTGATTTGGTAACATTTTTTAAACGTAACCAAAAGTATATCAAAAGTGACGGCAGATTAGGTAACGTTTTTTATGTTTACGAAAACCGTTACTATATACCTACAGTGACGGTTTTTAACCGTCACAAATAACCATTTTTGTACTAGTGCTACCTCGTATTGACGACTTATTCGATCAGTTTCAAGGCGCTAAATTTTTCTCTAAGATCGATTTAAGGTCGGGTTATCATCAGTTGCGAATACGAGAACAAGACATCCATAAGACTGCTTTTCGTACCCGTTACGACCACTTTGAATTCGTTGTCATGTCGTTCGGATTGACAAACGCACCTGCAGTCTTTATGGATCTGATGAACCGTATTTTCAAGGATTACCTCGATGAGTTCATTATCGTTTTTATCGATGACATCTTGGTATATTCTAAAACAAAAGAAGATCACCAAAATCATTTGCGGATAGCTCTAAGAACTCTTCGAGAACAAAGCTTATATGCAAAGTTCTCTAAATGTGAGTTTTGGATTGATCAGGTGATCTTCTTGGGGCATATCATATCTGCAGAGGGAGTTCAAGTCGATCCTGCTAAAGTAGAGGCCGTCACTAAATGGCCACGACCAACCAATGTTTCGGAAGTTCGTGGTTTTCTGGGTCTAGTGGGATATTACCGACGATTTGTTGAAGGTTTCTCGAAAATCGCCCTTCCTTTATCTCGACTACTTCGAAAAGGGGTTAAATTCGAATGGGGTAGCGATCAGGAATACAGTTTTGAAGAACTCAAGCACAGATTGGTATCAACTCCAATATTAGCCTTACCATCCGGGTCAGGAGGTTTTCAGGTCTACAATGATGCCTCTCGAAATGGCCTTGGATGTGTTTTAATGCAACATGGAAAGGTTATTGCGTATGCCTCTCGCCAATTGAAATCTTATGAGGCTAACTACCCGACGCACGATCTGGAGCTAGCAGACGTTATCTTTGCCCTAAAAATATAGCGCCATTATTTGTATGGAGAGACTTGTGACATCTTTACAGGTCACAAGAGCTTGAAGTACATATTTACCCAAAAAGAGTTGAACATGCGACAGCGACGATGGCTCGAACTCTTAAAGGACTACGATGTTCAAATTCAGTATCATCCAGGTAAAGCCAATGTTGTCGTCGATGCTTTAAGTCGCAAAAACTTCGGCAATGTGTCTTGTATGGTGGTGCCTCCTGAAATTTCTGCAGATTTAGAAAGGTCGAGCATTGAATTCTATCTTCACAGAGATGTTGGTTTGTTATCTGCTTGTATGGTTGAACCAACTTTGATTTCTCGAATTAAAGAATCTCAAAGTGAAGATGGTGAATTATGGGCGGTTGTGCAAAAGTTGAAAGATGATCCAAAATCTGAGTTTCGGGTTGACAGTGATGGTATAATTTGGTTCCAAGATCGGCTTTGTGTGCCTAATGTTTTTGATCTCAAAAGTGCAGTCATGAACGAGGCCCACACCTCATCTTTCTCGATTCATCCGGGCTCTACCAAAATGTACAAAGACTTGAAACAGTATTTTTGGTGGAATGGAATAAAAAGGGATATCGCCAATTATGTAGCGAGTTGTTTAACTTGTCAATAAGTCAAAATTGAACATCAGCGGGCCAGTGGTTTACTTCAACCATTAGAAATCCCTGTCTGGAAGTGGGAACACATTTCCATGGATTTCATAACTGGGCTACCGAGAACTCCAAGGAGACATAACGCGATTTGGGTTGTGGTGGACCGATTGACGAAATCTGCTCATTTTCTTCCGATCCAAGAAACATATTCAACCAGTAAACTTGCTGAAATCTTCCAACGGGAAATCGTGAGATTACACGGTACGCCGGTCTCTATTACTTCTGATAGAGACCCGCGATTCACTTCACGATTCTGGACCGGACTGAATAAAGCTTGGGGTTCAAGATTGACTATGAGTTCTGCATTTCATCCTTAAATCGACGGGCAAACTGAACGAACAATACAGACGCTCGAAGATATGCTGCGGGCATGTGTTTTGGAGTGGTCCGGTAGTTGGGATGAATTTCTTTATCTGGTGGAATTCTCGTATAATAATAGTTGGCAATCTAGTATTGGGATGGCTCCGTACGAGGCTCTATACGGACGGAAATATCGCGCACCAACTTGTTGGAGTGAAGTCGGAGAAAAAGTCATCGAGGGACCCAATTTGTTTTGTATCACTACCGAAAAAGTCAATATTGTCCGCCAGAAAATGAAAGAGGCTCAATCACGCCAGAAAAGCTATGCGGACAAACACCGCAGGCCTCTCAAATTTCATCCGGGTTAACATGTCTTTTTGAAAGTTTCGCCATTCAAAGGCATCCGGATATTTGGAATTAAAGGCAAGCTTAGACCTCGATATATCGGTCCGTTCGAAGTGTTGGAGCGTGTTGGAGAAGTCGCGTATCGTCTAGCCCTACCGCCTCAGTTATCGCACATATACAATGTTTTCCATGTATCGTCGCTTTGCGGGTACAATTACCACCCTCTTCACGTGGTAGATTATACGTGTGACAAAATTGAAAGTGATCTATCCTATATTGAAGAACCTGAAGCAATTATTGCTCGAGAGGAGAGAGTGATGCGACGAAAAGTAATCCCGTTTGTCAAAGTATTGTGGCGAAATCATTCAGAACGGGAAGCTACATGGGAAACAGAAGATTCGATGCATAACGAATATCCTCAACTATACCAGGTACATAATTTTTATACCTTAACTCGATTTTGGGGACAAAATCTTTTTCTTAGAGGGAGGGATTATAACACCCAAAATTTCGTTACCGGTATATTGATCTATATGATGCATTACCTACTTGTAACCATAGTTTAAATAGTTGTATTTTAGACTATTAATGTAAGTCAAAATCTTATGTGGGGGTCAATTATAAATGAAACTTGGCTTAGGACTTGAAATGTTATGAAATGTCCATATAAGGACCAATAGTGAATTAGGCTATAGATGAGGTTCATTGTTGGACAAATTAGAAACTCTAAACCCTTTTTGCCAAGTTTTTAAACCCATATTTCCAGCCATTTTTATCATTTTAATCTTAGCCTCTCTCTCTCTAAAACCAAAATTCTCTCAACATTCAAAGCTAGGGTTTGCTTCAATTCTGATCATGCAACTATGAAGATGTTAATTTTATGAAAGATTGAAGTTTAATCATTGAAGAGAAAGTAAAGAATTAAGGTATGATTATATAAATTCCAAGGTATGTTGAAGTTTTAGAAAGTTATACAAAAGTTTGATCAAAAACTTTGGTTTATGGTTGAAGGATTAAGAACTTGAGGTATAAATCTTGAAGGAGTGCTAGTTGTAGAAGACAAACCAAGGTATGTACATCAAATTGTTGTTTAAATAAGTTGTAAAAATTTGTTTGTGATATGGGAATGGTACCTAGTTGATTCATGATGATTTTGGTAGCAATCTTATGAAAAAGAAATGTGTTTTGAGCTGTCAATAAGAATTTCAAAATTTGCAGGATGTTTGAAAAATCATATAAAATCGCTCGTTGATCCGATTGAGGTGTGTAATACACCGTTGGAAAGGTCTATGTGTCTATTCCAACTTTGTAGTTTAAGTCAAGAGCTGATTTTAACTCTATAAGGATCAGAACAGTGAGTTTTATGAGCTGGTCCTATGAAAAACGGGATTTGTGCACTGTTTTTAGAAAATTCATATAAAATCTGTATTTGCTTCAAATTGGATGAATCCAAAAGGATTAGAACCCTAAGAAATAGAGATACAACTTTTGGTTAGACATTAATATCTGAATGTACCTCTAAGTATGATAAAAAGACTTAAAAGCGAGTTGGTTCAAAGCTGTCAGGTGCAGGGGATTATATATGTTGCATTATTTGTTTGTACCTTGTGCTTTAAGGACTTGTAACATATGTAATCAGATCCCAATCATGTTTAATCTCATTCAGGGTCAATCTTAATATAAGAAAGAGGTCTTAACAATGGGATAGAGGCTATATGCTTATATGCTTATATAACTCTAAGGTAACTTGGAGTGACGGGGCTTAAAGCCGGAACATCCAAAACGTGAAGCATTACTCCGATTACCATATAAGGTACGGATATCCGATTCTTGCGAATCTCCTTAGACATTAGTCTATTATTGAGGCAATATCGTATCCCGTTTACCATCTATACATCTATTACTCGATTATGATTATAATTCTTCATATTCAATTCACGAAATCATATTGGGATATTGTGAGTTTGATAACTCATCTAATTGTCGATATCATAATGTTTATGTTCATGGTATTTATTTGGAGTTATCACCATGGCTTTTCTTTGATATATTCATTATTAGCTATCGGATTTTGAATTGAATTACCTTTGGATCCGATTAGTTTTGATGATTAACCCGTTGTCGGATTTGAATTGTTTTTGGATTAGAACCGTTTTCGGAATACTATTTTGATATGTAGTGATTGAAAGTCACATATTTTATGAAATTACTCTTTACACATCGACTTGGCATGTTTTCAACGATTTGAATATTTCGTGTTTTAAGGCACGACATCGAGGGCAACGATGTTGTGACGCCTCCATGGCGGCTATAAATTGTCATGGCGTCCTTGTTATTAGTACCCCAATGTCAATAAGTGGGTCTGGCCTGGTACCGGCCAACTTGAGGGCGAATGGATCGATCCTAGGAACCGTTTTCGGGAGCCGTTTTCGGGAACCGTTATCGGGAGCCGGTTATCGGAAGGGAATTGAGTGTATTGCCCTATACTCATTTCTTATTGTTCGAGTGGTCCGTACAACCCTCGAACCCAGATGATTTTCTTAATTCTTGACTTTTGGTGTGATGATACGTTTTAGTTACCAGTTGAGATAATTGTGTAAATTAGTGACATAACACTTTATGTTTTGGTTTTGAGTCATTATTACTCTTTTACTCTTATTCTTTTTATTAACTTGTTTATGACTGTGATTTTTATTATATAAATTATCCGCTCACTGAGCATTTGGCTCAGCCGAGGTTTGTTTTGTCATCGGCAGGTGTAGGATCGCAGATGGGATCATCTCGGGAATGAGAGCTATGGAGTGTAACCATTTTGAAGACGACATTAGATGGAATAACTTTTGATTATGTAAATATTGTACTATAATTATGTTGTCTTAAATTTGGTCTCCCGCTTGTTGGAATTTTTTTGTAGTAACTTTTCTTCCCGTATATGTTAGCTAGTTATGTTATTGTGCTTTAATTTCGTAGCACACCGTTCTCCGGTCACGTGGGACGGGGGTGTTACATTCCATGTGTTATTTCATATATGAGAATGTCATCGTTGAAACTGACTCCTAGGTTGTTATAATTAATCTCTTTGAAGCAGCACGAGCAAGACAATACCGAGTTTCGTGGCATCATTCAGACATGCGGTTTGATTCTTGAGTCCAAGCCTTCTTTTAGAGTTCAGTTTGATAAGAAAAACAGAAATGTTGTTACTCATTTGTTAGTTAGGCAATCTAAGTTCTTTGTTGTGCTTTCACAGGTGTTGGATCTCCACTGTGGTTGTTGAACGAGCTAAGTTCCATTTGTAAAGATTATGATCATCAATAAATCATTACTTTTTATGTCAAAAAATAAATAAAAATTTAAGCCTTTGTTTTAGATATTTTGTATCAATATATATATATAAGGAAAACCTACAAATGATGATGTGGCACATTGTGGGAGTAGTATCCTCCTAAAGGAATTATCTCATTGTTTTGAATTTTTTTAAATACCAATAAATTAAAGACTTTCCTACCTTTAAATGAAAATTGTATACTTCATTATAAGAAAGATCACTTGGTAATTTTACTTCCAATTTAATTAACTTTAACCTCCAAACTATCCAATTTCCTATAAGCATTCATTTTATCCTATTTATCTTTCCATTTACAATATCTCAAAAAATAATTAAATATGATAACAATAGAAATGAAATTTTTTTGGCTCCACAATGATAACAATTTTTTTTCAAGTTAGATATCTCCTTGATTTTTTTTACCCTACCAACAAAGCATGACATATTATCTATATCTTAATCAATATATGTATATATATATATATTAAAGAAGAAACCGAGTGTTTGACGTGACTTCTCCTAAAGCTTAGAAATTAATTTTTTATTTTCTCCTTAATTCTCACAATATGCACTACTATCATTTTTGTCAATTTATGTTTTTGAGTTAAATTTATGTGTTCAATTCCAAACCATTCATCTACTTCTATAATAATTCAATCAACATAACCCCAAGCCATTAATCTTCCAACTATTATCATACATTAAAGCTACATAACTCTAAACGCTCCTATTTAAGGATGTTGATAGCAACCTTGAAGAACAACATTTGCAAGAACACGATTGTGGAAATCGTGTACGAAGGGTCGTGTAGAATTATAATTTTTTTTTGACATATCATGATCTTTGGTTTGTTTTACATTAAAGTTACATAACTCTAAACGATCCTATTTAAGGATGTTCATAGCAACCTTGAAGAACAACATTTGCGAGAACACGATCGTGGAAATCGTGTACAAAGGGTCGTGTAGAATTATAAATTGTAGTTTGTTCTTTTGACATATCATGATTTTGGGTTTGTTTTATTCGATGAAATAAATTGTTGTTTGTTCTTTTGACATATCATGATATTGGGTTTGTTTTACATACATTAAAGTTACATAACTCCAAACGTTCCTATTTAAGGATGTTGATAGCAACCTTGAAGAACAACATTTACAAGAACACGATCGTGGAAACCGTATACAAAGGGTCGTGTAGAATTATAATTGTAGTTTATTGTTTTGACATATCATGATCTTGGGTTTGTTTTATTTGATGAAATTTGAAATGTTTTTCTTTTGATTTTTGTGTTTTTAGTCGGATCATGTGTGATTTTAAATAATATGATGAGTTGAGTGTTTTTGTTTGTTTGGAATTAGCAACTAAAATTTGTGCATAATAAAGGTTTTGATGACCTTCAAGAATACATGTTAGGGTTTCAGCAACATCCTTTAACAACAAAGGTACCGTATATATTTGATTTCCTTTTTTTTTCTTCATAAATTTGGTTTTGTTTATTGATAAATTATAAACTTTAGTTCGTCTTTTTTATGAATCATGATGTTAGGTTCGTTTCAGCTGATGAACGTTGAAGTATTTTTTTTTATTGATTTTGTGTTTTAGTTGCAACATGGACCATGTATTATGATTTTTTCATTGATGAGTTGGGTGTTTTTTGTTGTTTGATATGCGTAAAAGTGAGTTGTATTTATAGAGAAATATGGAGGTTTTATTGTTTCTATTTTTAGGTTTTTTGCTAATTGATTATGTTAAATTGAAAGATTTGAAAGACGTAAATGGTTATTGGATGTTAAGATATGTTTGTGTTTGTAAATGGATAAATATCCAGTCGAAAGTTTAAATTACAATATTATATATAATGGGTTTATTCTGACTTCATTTTTTTCATTTTTTTAAAGTAACCCTAATGGCTACAACAATCATGAGGAATATGGTGTTCAAATTCAAGCATATGTTGAAGCAATGCAAAAATATTTAAAGCTATTGTGAGTTTTGAAAGTTGTAGGACTGTTAATTTAAAGTTCAAAATTATAATTAAAGATCGATGTTGATTTCAATAACATTGCACATTCTTGATCTATTATGTGGATACCTTTGTTCTAAAAAGAAACATCAATAATTTTGAATTTATTTTAATTTCATTTGCACTTCGGACAGTAAATACTTCGTACGTATTTGTTTGATAGTTTTATTCATTTAGTAATGAAAATTATAATAGGTACTGATAAGCACCAATTTAATACATTTTTATGTTACAAATCCCCTACAGTTAATGATTATTAGATGTTTAAATTATCCCTAATTTTAGCATTTTTAGTCTTTATAATTAAATTAAATTGAAAAGAAAAAAATTTAACAAAAGCAAAGTTTTATTATATTATCAATTTAGTCTAAAAGAAAAAAAAGTTTTATAAAATGTGGTTTGTTGTGTCTTGTGTGCAGCAAGTAAAAAAACAAAAAAACAAAAAGGCCAATTTGTTAAAGGAAAAGCATAATAGAACAACAATATACGGAGAGAATGAATATGTAATTCTCATTAATCAAATGCCCTTTAAATAGGAATGAGTTACAAGTAGATAGCTTTGAGATATTCCAGTTCTAATCTAATTCTGATATACTTATCTCTATCTCTATCTTTGTCTCTATCATCATATCCTTTAGACGATGACACATTTATTCTACAACACTCCCCCTTGTGCCGAGTTAAAGGAGTGGTGGTGCACAGTTGTTGTCTCGTTAAAACCTTACGCCAAAATAAAACCCAATGGGAAAAAATAAAATATGACGAAGGAGAGAGTACAACGCACCAGCTTCTTTGCAATACATAGACTTATCCTTCAGTCTAGTTTTCTCTTAGATTCATACTTTAATCTTGAGAGTTAGGAAAGCATGATGGTATATAAACAGTTGCATCACTAAAACCTTACACCGAGGAACAAAACCCAATGGGAAAAATAAAACATTGGTTGAAGGAAAGAGCACAACATACCAATATCAAATATATAGTAGACTCCCCCTTTTGTCTACTACTCCCCCTGATTCGTGCATTAATCAAGGGAGTTTGGAAAACATTTCCATTTACTTTCTACACGTTTCCCAATATATGGTTTTAGGTAATGACTTGGTAAAATATGTCACATTCTTTTGACACCTTACTTGATTCACTTGAATCTAAATGAGAGTCTTTTATTGCTGATTGTATAGAAACTTAAGCAGAATATGCTTTGTGTTATTACCACTGATGTATCTTATGTTCATTTCTTCGATACATGATGCATTATTTCCATATATGCAAGTAGGATACTGGTTGAACCCAAAATTACTAACTCCTCTAATATATGTAATGATAGTCCTTAATCATATACATTATTTTATTATCTCATGGAGAGTAATATTCTTGGATTAGTTCAAGGAGATAGCTACAAATGATTGCTTAGTTTACTTCCAAGCAATCGACGTGTTCCTTGTGGTAATTCTTTATCCAGTTTGGGAACAACCTTTGTATGGGTCAGACAGATACCTAATATCAACAAACACATACCAAGACTGAAAGTCCAAGATCTTATGAATCCTAGAGAGAGAAAGTAGAGAGAGAGAGACAAGTATGCGCAAAGTAGTAATTATCAATAATGTGCGTGAAGTTCTTACAACAAACCAAGACAAAAGGGACTTAAATACCCTTGGTCAATACAACACAGTATATAACTTTAGACACAGTATTTGACCAAGCCCTATAAATACAATGATTACTATAAAATCAGACCTAACAATCTACCCCTTAGTAATCATTGGCGCTTTGGTCTTCAAAAAAAACATCTTCTATAACAACACGGACCAACAAAGCGACTTTATGAAGCTTTCTGACTTTTTAAAGAAAAAATTTCTTCTCAGCATCTTTCAGATTGAAATTGTCTTTGCTGCTTGAGCTCTTAGATGATACACCTCTTTTTAATGATCTTGAATGAACTGTGGTGTTTGGAGCAGGAACAGCAAAAGAATTGATATGGCTGAGAGAATAGAATCTTTGAGCGAATCTTGATCAACAGATAAACTTTTGAGCTCTTTGTCTCTTTAACTTCTCCATGACTTCTCCCCCTCATGACCTTGATGATCTTGATCAACTTGGTCATGCAAATGTTAGAGACGAGATAGTGTAAAATCTGCAAAATCAAAGAAACCGAGAAAACAGAGGAGGTTTGCGTATCACGTTGGTTGCGCAAACCAAGGTTTGTGTTTCATGAAGGATACACAAAACGAGGTTTGAGTTTCACGAAGGATACGCAAAACAAGGTTTGCGTGACCAACGGAATGCGCAAAGCTGACTTAAACTCAGAAAAAGTTACCTTTTTAAGCTCTTTGACTCCTCCTACACAAATGCACTAGATGTGACAATTCAAGTTATCATTCATATAAAGAAAATCAGATACTCCCCCTCAAAAACAGATATAATCTTTGAAAAATATTCTCTTTGTTCACTCCCCCTTGAATAATGCATAAACCCATTAAAATATATTTATGAGAACACAATGATCAAATATTAATGTAGAAAGAAAAATATATTGAATGTAAATTTTGAAACGACTAAACTTATAAAATTTTAAACACTAAACAAATTAAAGTCTATTCAGTAAAATATCACATATTTATCAATCAGTTGAAATCAAGTATGTGTTGTTGGATACAAGATCAAGTTTTATTGCATATCAAGTTAAAACATGTTTAGTTTCAAAAACTTCCAACAATCTATTCAGTGTGCTCACATGTGAATCTTCGATTAGTTTCAAGAAAATGCAATTCTAAAAATATAATAGAGAACTTTGCATGTACTCACACTAATCCATCAAAAAATAAGATTTTCACAAATTTATAGGTTTATCGCAACTCAAACATATCACCAAGTATCATGAGATGTGTGCTCATTGGCATCTTTTTAGCAGTGTGCACATTGGCATCTTAACATGAGTGTGCACTTTGGCATCTTTTAAGCTTGTGCACTTTGGCATCTTTTAATCAAAAAGTTTATTAAGTAAAGAACATGCCGTAAACGTAACTTTCTATCTGACCCTATTGAAGGATTTGGGTCAGCCGCTCCCAGACCAGTTGGCCTTAGGGGACTAGGTGTCAAGCACCCCTTGGAACTTACTCTCCCAGATCAGAAAGGCTACATCGACATATCCTAAACCCATTCATACCAGTAGAACATGACTTTCGATCTGATTTTATTGAAGGATTTAGGTTCGATCACTCCCAGATCAATTGACCTTAGAGGACCAGATGACAAGCATCCCACGAAACTTACTTTCCCAAACCAGAAAGGTCACGGGTACAAACTTTTAAACTCAGAGATTTCTGAATTTTAAGAATTTAATATTCATCTCAATCACTCAGTTTTACATAAAAGTACTTAGCCCATATTTTCATTACAATCAAAATTTTGACTTTTTAGAAATTTCCAAGCATTGTAAACTATAAATATTCCGAATCACACAACTTTAAAGCAGTAATAAAAGTTTCAAACATGTTGCTGACTTTTCGACTTTTGTAAGACTTGAAATTTGATCATATAAAAACTTTAATATAAACAAAAGAACTTGAAAATTTATCCTAGACACATATTTTATTCAAAAGAAAGAAAAAATGTAAAACTTTACTTTATAGAATAAAATTTGTAAAGAAGTATACTTTTAAACTCGATATGCCGATGTTAAAAATTTTCATCAAAGACAAAATGTAAAGAATTCGGCAAATTGATATTTAGTTGGAACAAAATAAAATTTAGTTATTTCATCTTTCACATTATAAAAATAATTTGTGTCTCAAATTAAAAAAAAATTTGGGTTATACAAATTCAAAAGAAAGATAAACAAGCTCAGATTCTTGAAAAAATAATGAGAAAAACTGAAACACATCATAATCAGAGATAAAATGCAGCGGAAATAAAATTGATGTACTCACAGTATCTCATTTAGTCAGAAGCTTAAAAGCTTTGAAGAACGAGTTCTAAACTGGTTTGTTTAGAAGTCGTAGTCTATGAAGTACGGGTCCTGAGCTGAAGTACTCAGAAGCCAAATTTCTCTTACTCCCCCTTAACATGTGATGCCTGCAACTTTAAATCAGATTGAGATTTGGGTACCCACTTGAATTTGGGCCTGTGAAAGTTAGTTGCAGTTCGTATGGGGAAATAATTGTTAGATTTAACATTTAAAGCACGAGGAATATGATCAGAAAAATAATCACAATCATCAGAAGAGAAAGCATAATCATCATAACTAGAATCTGAGGAAGAACATGAGACATGTTTTGAAATTCGAATCATTTGCTTTATAGAGTATTTTGAAATTTTATTACATTTAGCAAATGAATCACTGTTATAAAGTTTGTCTACACATTTATCCCCTTCA
The DNA here is from genome assembly GCA_023525745.1 of Arctium lappa. Lineage (NCBI taxonomy): Eukaryota > Viridiplantae > Streptophyta > Magnoliopsida > Asterales > Asteraceae > Arctium > Arctium lappa. The sequence goes on from CM042063.1 coordinate 54,440,126, forward strand.
AAAATATGTTCATCAGATGTCCGCTTCTTTCTCCAGATCTGCCTCTTTGATCGAGTGCTCGAAGTCCTATCTGTAAGAATTGAATCGGTAAAATTAGAACTGTCAGAAATAACTTTATCTTGTTTCTTTGACTTCTTTGACCGCCTTCTTTTATGCTTAGGTTTATAATATTGATCATTGAGCGTAAAAGAATCATCAAGAACTTTAGACTTAATATTTAAATTAGAAGAAATAAATTTATCTAAGCAACCAATCTGATCAACTAATAAATCTGAATTGGCCTCGGAGTTTGAATTATTTTGAGAAAAGATTTTAAAAGTTGAAACTTCCTTTTTGTTTTCTTGAAAATCAGAAGAAAGGCTAGAAATAGAATCTGATTTTTTAGAAAATAAATTTTCTTCTAGACTAGAAGTCATGAAAGAAAGAATAATACTAGATTCAATTTCCTTCAAAATATTTTGATCTTCTATCTTATCTTCAAGATCGATGATTTTGCCTTCTAAAACTAATGGAGGAGTATATTTTATCGAATCATAAATGATTGGAGAAATATTTTCCTTATCAGAATCAGGGGCATAAGAAGGAACAAAATCATCAGATACTGAAGATTTAATAGAAGATATATCATTTAAAACTCTTCTTCCTCTCCTTGATTTTTCAGAAAAATATTTTGCATTCTCGCTTTTGTAAACAAAAGGAATTTCTATTTACTTATTATTTGTCATTTTCTCATTTTCGAGATCTAACACTTGCTTTTCACTAGTCTAATGAAATTTGAACTGAGGAGCATAGTGTGCAAGAGTTAGATAGTCGTATTTATATAAAGTAGGCACTTCGTTTATCACTTTGTTTAAACAATTAGGATTGTCAAAACCAAGTCCCCACCTTTGTTTTAAAGCTTCTTCACTCCTCGGTTTGTTCATAAAAATTGTTTGTTCAGATTGGTTTTTTCGATAAAGGTTTTCTTCTAACTTATTTATTTTATCTGAAAATTCATCTTTTAAATTAGTCATAGACGTCAAAGATTCAAGATAAGATTTATTTGAATTTTCCCAATCATCCAGTTTCTTTTGAAAGATGTCTTTAGTATTTTCTAAAATAGATTTTTCATCTTTCAAAGATATTTTCAGTTTGTCAATCAAATCTGACTTTTCTTAATTTAAATTCTTTTCAGATAATAACTTTAAACGTAAATCAGATAAAACAGTTATCATGATATTCAACTGAGAAGATATGAAATTGTAATCAAACTCTGAATATACCTCATCTTCATCAGTTTCAGAATCATCTGACTGGTCATCTCCAACCAAGCACATCTGAGCGATCTCTACGTTTGCAGCTTCATCGTTAGAGTGATCCAGCCAGAATTCTTCTTCTGCCAGTAAAGCTGTTCCATTCTCTCTTTTCTCAGCCAACTCCAATTTCCTTCTGTAATAAGCTGAGTCCTTAACCTTCTTTGCTCTACACTCCTTTGAGATGTGACCCGGTTTTCCACAGTTGTAGCAAGCAGCAATCTTTGGCTCGGGCACTTTGGTTCTAGTAACAGAAGTGAAGCGAGAAGAGTTGGAATTCGATCTCGGTTGGAACTTCTTCTGGTAATGCTGAGAGAGAAGGATCATCGCTTTCTGTAATGCCTCGCCATCATCTTCAGTTGACCCGTTGTAAGCGTTATCAGACAACGCTTGTTCAGATAATTGCTTTGTGAGAAGTGCAACCGGGTCCACTGTTTTCTTATTTTTATCCAACTTGGACTTCTTCTCTATTACCAAGCTTTCATCAGTTATCAGAATCTCGTAAAGTTCCTGAATCTGCATTGTTGAGATCCGAACGTCGTTCCTCAGTCTATGACATGATTTGTTCCATTCAGGCTGAAGAGCATTGAGGAATTTCAGATTCGTCTCAAGATCAGTCTTTTCCACTTTAATCTTTCTTAGATCATTAATCACAGTGCAAAACCAGTCAAAGATAACCTTCAGAGATTCATTGTCCTTTGCCTTAAATTCCTCAAAGTTATTCATGAAGCGTGTCTGGCGTATTTGAGTAGCAACTGATGACCCAAGCATGATCTTTTCTAATTGAGTCCACATCATATTTGGATCATGTTTGAAACAATCAATTCGATTGTAAGTTGGGCAGAGCTAGCATCAAATTGGACTTTGCTTCTCTATCGACTTTTTTGCGTTTGATTTCATCAGCAGTCAAAGGAATGTCATTTTTCGGCATGACAAATGGTCCTTCAGATAAAGATATCATCATATTCTCTCCATTAGTCTGACGCTCAATGAAATTAATGAACCTATCTTGCCACTGTGTAAACTCATCTTCATTGATTAAAACTGGTGGACGAGTATCTGTTCCCAATTGCATCATCAGATCATTTGAGTAGAACTTAGATTGGAAAGCAAACATGGCAGAATCCATGGATAACACACAAAAAAAAATTCCAGACTCTTTTTTTTTTTAAACAGAAAGTCAGAAAAATATGCTAAGTCTGGAACTTGCGCAAACTGAAGGTTTGCGTATGCAATGGGGTGCGCAAAACAAACTTTGCGTATGTCTAAGGGTGCGCAAAATGAGCTTTGCGTATGCCTAAGGGTGCGCAAAACAGACTTCTCGGACCAAGACGGATGAGCAAATCTCTCTTTTCGTACACTGAAGGATACGCAAACACTGTTTTGCGTATGAAGGAGGATACGTGAACTTGGTTTCTCGGATCTCACTTGATACGCAAAATGATCTTTGCGTATATAACCTGATGCGAAAATCCTGAAAAACACTAACAAACAGATTAGAACAATATGAACTTGCGCAAATCTCTATGAATGATGCACAAACTTGTATGAATGATGCGCAAACCTATGAACGATACGCAAACTTCAGAAACTCACACAAATTATGCAAGAACAATTAAAACTTTGAAATTGAACCAAGAAAAACACACACTGATTATTGAAAAACACTTTCTAACAAATTTCAACCAACAATATCGATTAAAAACAACTAAATCACGAAATTCGTAAGTGAACAGTACGTAAACCGAGTTTTTCCAGAAAGTCAAAATATTTCAAAATTGATGATCAAAACGCAATTTTCTTGAAATTTGATGTGAATAAAATATATTCTCCTTGTAAAAACGAACCCAACAAATCAAAAAACAAAGAAATTCGTTCAAAAACAAAGCCGAATTTGATGAAAAATCTGAAAACGAGATTTTCTTGAAAATTTCAAGAAAATCAATCAAATTTTCGATTTAATCCACAAATTCAGTATCGAAAAAACAATCTCTCAATTCTCTCAAGATTCAGATTAGCTCTTATACCAATTGAAAGTCCAAGATCTTATGAATCCTAGAGAGAGAAAGTAGGGAGAGAGACAAGTATGCGCAAAGTAGTAATTATCAATAATGTGCGTGAAGTTCTTACAACAAACCAAGACCAAAGAGACTTAAATACCCTTGGTCAATACAACACAGTATATGACTTTAGACATAGTATTTGACCAAGCCCTATAAATACAATGATTACTATAAAATCAGACCTAACAAAGACATTGTTTGGTGTTTTTCTATAAGAGCTAGTACTTTTGCTGCTTACATTCTAAGTAGGTATTGAAGTTCCATTATCAATCCCATTTTTCTTTCTATAGGAAAAGTATATACCCATGTCAATGGTTCTAAAAGATTAATTTGATATCATTCCAATGACTTTGCGTTGGCGCTGAGCTAAATCTAGCTAACAAGTTCACTGAGAAATACAATATATGGTCCAAGTGTATTATGTTAAGTACGATAATGCGCATATTGTACTTAGATAGGGAATTCTAACTCCCAAAATTTTTCGTCATCATCCTTTAGACGAAATGGATCTTTCCTTATATCCAACACTTCGACCGATCATGGGAGTGCTAACCGGATTCGCTTTGTCCATATTAAATTGCCTGATTATTTTATGGACATATGCGATCGGTGAATTAATATTTCACAAACTCGGTGTCCTAGCTCAAATATCTAGACAAAACCAAGTCTTCCCAAGATCTTTCCTCTCAAAATCAAATTTCAAGTAGCTTGTGGTTCCTCTCATCAAGAGTGCCTATTACGTTCATAACATTGACATATAGAGGTACTTTGAAAATCTGGAACTTGTTTTCCATAATAAAATACGCAAGAGAACAGTTCATCGTTCTCATATATCCTTTCCCAATCAAGTATTCCATTAGGCGGGTATACCACATCCGCTTAGATTGCTTTAATCTATAAAGTGGGCGTTTCAATTTTATTGCAAACGCATTTCGTGGTTTAGAGTTACTTGATTTTGGTAATGTAATATCATCAAGTACTTTTATATATCTCTAAATCTAGATCCCTGTAGAGATATGTGGTAACCACATTCATGAGCTACATTTCCAGTCCTTCGGAAACTATTAGCTTAATTAATTAGCAGAACGTTATAACGTCCATCACGAGAGAGTAAGTCTTCTCATGGTCAATCCAGGGCGTTGTGAGAAACCTTGCGCCAAAGAAGATCCTTACATATTAGGACTTCATTATTCTCGTTACGCTTTCTGACAAAGACTCAGTTATGTCCTACGGGCTTTACACTTGGTAGGTTAGCACTATCTGACCAAATACCCGATCCTTTGTCAAAGAATATAATTCTTTCTGGATTGTTTCTTTACATTTAGTCCAATATGCTCTTTGTTGATATTATTCAACTGAGCCTGGTTCGATGTCGTCGTGCTCGATCATTTTATGAACCATTGTATATGCGAATAAATCATCAATGATTATATATGATCTGTCCATCGACTCATATGTACTCTCATAGTTCATTTGAGATTAATATTCATCTCTAGAATCAATATTAACTTCGAAGCGTCCTCCAGTGATGATTCATGGACATAATTATAATTGGATACAATCTCATGAGAGTTTTGTGTATTGATGATAAATGGATGTGCCTCACTATTCTCTTCCTTTAGAATAGTATCTATCGAACCAAGTAGCTTCCACCACTTCCATTTGGTAGCTACGACCTCAACCACACCTCCACTATGTGTGATTGCAACACACTTTCCAACGGCGTTGTGCCCCTGTTGGGGACTTTTTAACCTTGCGAGTATATTTGCAGCTCGTATATGTGATCTTGTCACTTTTGGAATAACATAAAACGTATCAGGTATCGAGTCCGATTCATTTGACTTCAACATTACGTAGTGAAGTTTTGGGGATCAAAATGAGACAGAGTTAGAATATTCAATGACACTTCCTGTCGTTCCCATGGAAAATCATTTTTCCTATCTCCCCCTAACGACAAGAAGACTGTCTCATGAAAGTGACAACCCGCAAATCTAGTGGTAAAGAGATCACTAGTCAAATATTCTAATTAGCGGATAATTGTTGGGGATTCATATCCAACATATACCAAGTCGTCTTTAAGGACCCATTTCGATGCGCTGTGGGGGCGCAATTGGCACATATACTACAAAACCAAACATGCGTAAATGTAAAGTATCAGGCTTATTTCCAGTTACCAACTGGTACGCGTGAGGCTGGTTAGCAACCAGTGGGTCTAAAAACGGAAAAAAAACTGCATATAATAATTGCATAATCCCAGGTAGATGTGGGTAAATTGGTGCGCATTACTAATACCCTAGATGTCATCATATTCTTTTGATAACAATTTCTATGAGACCATTTTATATATACACATGGGGTATAGGAAACTCTACATTGATCCTAATACATATGCAATTAACATCAAATCCTTATGATGTAAATTCTCCAACATTCAAAGTCATGTAGACTTGATGAAATAATCAGGGTGGTGAGACCTTAAACGTATAGCTAGTGCTAGGAGTGCAATATTTCATGTGGACAATAATACGACATGCGTTCATCGTGTCGAAACCAGAACCATAAAGTACTTTAATGGCCCACATTCTGGATGTTTATGTCCATAAATATCACCTTGTATTCATTGTAACAATGGAATATTTTTGTATTATGTCCTTAGATTTAGGATGATCTCATTTTTGTCTTGGCTAAGGATTAGGGTATATACAAAAGTTTTAGGTATTCGAGAGGGCATATTATGATGGCAATGTTGTTTCATATGCTGTAGAAGTCAACAGTTGCAATTTGCCTCATTTTGCCTTTCACTCGAAAGAGAATGTGTCTGTGTATTTGACAATACACAGATCACTATGTCATAACTACGGTGTCCCACATGGTCATGCCGAAACATATAAGTGTTATTGCCCCCAAAAGTTCTTTATTAGTGACAAAATATGATTCGGAGTCTTGCCCGAGTGAAACTCATACCTCTTTGTCGAGCTTCCATGACCCAATAATCTACTAGTTTGACACATTAGTTTCCATGATATATGTTTACTTTCATATTCATTAGAACTTATGTATATATTCTCATTTCCATTTCCATTTGATACAAATATGTTTACAAGGTTCCTATTAATCTTGTACCAACAAGAGAGTGACAGTCCATCGTCTAAGTAATTTGGTTGGATGTATTATAAAACAAGTATTAGTCTATCTTTTTTTTCGATTGTGTGATAGGTCAAAAAAAATCAATTCTCCTCGATACATTCCTACACTGAACGGAGAATATTGAAATTTTTGGTATTTGTTTTGATGTATTTTCTTTACATCTATAATGGTTACATATTCGATTTTACTTTAGCAAAGAAATTAATTTTGGTACTTAAAATTAATTTCAAATAAACATATGCTTAATGGTAGCGGAAAAACCATATAGGTTCACAGTGTGGGCGCAAGTATACACCGACACTATGGTCGCTACAAGTAATAAAGTGGTAAATATACCGAGATCGTATCCACAGGGATTGGACCTCAAAGTTTCGAGTCCTAAGTCGAAAATACACCGATTTTAATGAGAGAAGAAGGAAATATTTTTGGGAGAGCTTGGTGCTTTTAACAACAAAAACTAAATAAGAAACTAAAATGGGTATGGGTGTAAGTTTTCCTTGAGATTTACGTAGAAACAAAATGGTTAGTCACTTTGTAGCACGAAATGTCTATAAAAAGCCCGATCTCTCGAAAGTGGATTTTTAAAGACCGGTCCTACAAAATGCCCATAAAGTATTTAATTAATCAAGACCCTTTGAGCAAAACTCATATCCTTATTACTTGGGCATTGAATCATTGGTTTTATGTTTTTTTTTTGTGGCTTGCAGATTGGCTTCTAGACGTTTTTGTTGGGAGATTTCGTGTGCTGAAAAACAGAGGGACAGCAGCTTGCTGCAGCTTGATGCCATCTCAAGATTTTTGGAATATTCCTAGAATATTCCTCCAACCTTGCTTTAGCTAGAGGAAATCTTGGAAGATATTTGCCATTAGATCTTTTGTTTTATCCTTTGGGCAATAGCTTTGTCCAATCTTTTGGTTGGCTATAAAAGGCCATGATCACTTGTTGTAAAAGACACCAATTTCTCCCATCACTCCTCAAAATACTCTCTAAATGTTCTCTGATTCTCCAATCATTGGGAGAAATTTTGGAAGACTAGTCTAATTTTAATTAAAGCATTTAACTTTCAGTATTTCTTATCTGCTTTATTACGTCTCTTTTAATTATTGCACTTTAATATTACGTTTCTTTTAATTATTGCACTTTAATTTTACGTCTTTATTTTATTGCATTTTAATTATTCGCTTTATTACGTCATCGTTATTTATAATTTTTGTAACCTTTAATCTACCATCGTTCTTTTCATTTAATTTTCGTAATTTACAGTAGTTTTTATTTTTACTCGTATTCTTTTCTTTTTAAAAATGCAAGGACCCCAAGCGATGATAGGCTAACAACCTTAGCTTGGGTGTGGGGTGAAGTTAAGATTAAAACCAATTTTTGATGGTGAAAATTAGTAGTTAATAATTATTTCCAATCATTCATTCAAGGTTATTTTTATAAAATTCATTTCCTAACAAATTGATCGTTGTTGAAAATGATTAAAATGTGATGGACTTAGAGATAAGCCATCGTGACATATCAACTTGAATGATATGGAGATATACTCGAGAGAGTTATTTAGAGACGAGGAGACTCGATTTCATTCCATATAGCTTGTATAAGGAATAGATTGTGCCATTGCCTAGACTTTTTCTATTTTGGAAACATTAGAATCAAGTCTATGGATGCGAGCCTTTCTCAACCTCGAAAGAGTGCCTTAGAAAAGCTAATGGTTGGATATTGTTGGTCCCTAAGGTGCTTAACAAGTTTGTAGAAGGGGGGGGGGGTTGAATACAAACACAAGAATATAAAGTTTAATAAATTGTTTATTGATAAATCAAATATAATTTACAAGTTTGTTGCGGAATAAGATTAAGACAGACTCAATCTAAACAAACTTAAGGAACACTAAGATGGTTGCACAAGAAATTCAAAGAATGGGGGATTAAGAGATAGAAAACAAGGGTTTCTATATGGGGTTCAAGGATTGAGCACACTTCAGATGAAGGGATGATCTTCCTATTTATACCCTATGCATTAAATGCATGGCAAGGCACTTTACACGTGGAGTTCACTAATTGGCTTTGGTAGTCTGACTTTTGGGAGACATGCTTTCGGCCGGACAATGAACACTGTAGATGACAGAGGTGTTGTACGAATTGTGGCAGAGACATGTCCGTTCTGACATATCGTACTAAGTTGTGCAAGGAGAGACAAAAGGAAACTTGAGACATAAGCCAAGTGATCATTCGATCGTTGAGTATCTTTTTCTTCAGAGATATCAAGATTTCAGCGATCGCTGAAGCTTTTCCTCATGTTTTTTCGCGTATAAGTAGATTCGTCTTTGCTTAACTGATATCCGCATCAGGTCACTAGTAGGTTTGTCTTTGTTCAGCAGCTTCGTGTTCGATTCATCTATGAACATCTGTTGACGCGAGACTTGTCTTCAGGGGTTACGTTACTGTTTACATCAGAAACTATCAGCGATACTGAACAGGATCAGTTTGATCACTGATAGTGAAACACTAAAACATACTAGATGTTTATAAGAAGACTATCAGCGATAACTGAACAGACTCAGTCTGATCGCTGATGGTGAAACACTAATACATATTAAAACGTAATTTTCACTAAGTATAGAAAAGGGTCGTCCTCAAATCACTGAGAGAGTTTGGATCAACAATCTCCCCCTATTTGATAATGACAAAGTAACTGAAGAAAATTGTTTTATAGTTCAAAATGATGGAATAATCAGGACTCATAACATACATGTCCCAATTACTATTTTGAGGGATCTTTTACAGTACTGATAGAGTTAAGTACTTCACTGAAATTCTCATTAATCCAAGAAAAGAATTACAAGGAATGAAAATTACAAGTACAAGTGATGTACTAACTACTGTAAGTTAAACTAATAGATTACAAGAAAAGAAACTAATCTATCAGCTATCTAAAGAGGGTTTAGGAGAATTGATCAAGTACTCATGTATTTCTTCTCCTTTTTGCCTTCGCTCTAAAGATTCTTTGCAGATGATCGCTATGATTGGCTCAGCAGCAGGAGAGAGAGTACACCATAGGTACATGAGATCCTTGAGAAGAGCGAGGGGACAGATAGGGATTTCAGAGACCCTTTGAAATCTGAGTTGTTCCTCGTCATCTCTGAAGAAGATTCCAAAAGGTTCTTTGAGTACTTGTCCCGCAACATATGGTTCGCCAGGAGGCAGAGATAGATCCAGAACTGAAAGATCAGAAGGAGGACCGAACAGAGCTTCTCTTGAGAATTTGATGGAGGTTTCATTCCTGATCACTACGACATTATTAGATGAGGAGGAGATAGGCTTTCTCTTGATTTGCTTGGACTTTGGAGGAAGAGTGGATGGCACTTTTAGTATAGCAGCGACTCTATTGATGAGGGCATCATTTACCCTTTCAACATAGCCTCTGTATGTAGACTTTGATTTTTTCAGCGCATCTTTGAACTCAAGCCACTCCATGTAGCCAAGATCTTCCAGCTTTGAAATGAACATAGCCTTGCAGCTTCCATCCTCTCTGGTAATCTCCATGGTGACGGAGAGTTTATCCTTCTTCTTTCTTCCAGAGATAGAAACCGCTACGATCTTCAGTGGGTCAGAGCGATAGTCGATTTTGTGTTTGCACCAATCGATAGAATTATCGTTGACCGCTTTATCTTTGGAGCGTTCCTCTTCAATCTCTTTCAAAAGAGCTGCCCGAACTTCCACTGGTTTGCTTTTCAGCTTCTTCTCTTTGACTTGAGAAGACTGAATTTTGAGAGCCAGAGAGGCATCTCTTTGACAGTCAGCAATCAACTTCTCAGCCCTGACGGATTCTTCAATTTCAGCTTCAGTCAGAAACTCCAGATCTGATGATTGAGAGGGGACCTTTCGTCGTTGACTCTCCAGATGAGAGATCATATCTGTTCTTTTCTTTCTCTCTTCCTCTGACCAGTGATATGGTCTAGAGGGCCTTCCATGATGTTGCAGGGACTCTTCTTCTTCTTCATCCTCTTCATCAATCTCTCGGACAGAGATTGGGATTATTTGGTCATCAGCTTCAGCAGCTGGGATTATTTGGAGCTCTTTACCCTTAAGCAGGGGAGAGAACTGTCTGGTCAGAAAAAGAAAAAGATTAGATTTATTTAGGGAAGGAGAGAGATAAAGGCTAGAAAGAAACAGGGGTGGGATTTTTATAGAAGGATAAAGGAACAAGAGTAAGGCATACCTGAGAAGGATTCTCCTCAGGTAGTGAAATCATCTTTAGGGTTCCCTCAGCAGTTGCACCTTTGCTTTGGGAAGGGGTTCCTGAAGGTGTGTCTTAACTCCCCCCTGCTTTGATAACTTCTTTCGAAGCTATCGCTGATGAAGTGACGACTGAAGAACACCATAGAGATTGATCTTCATCGTCATCATCATCATCTTGATGAGAACCATCCTCTTGATCTTCAAGATCAAGGTCTTCATCATCATCGTCTTCTTTCTCTTCATCATCGACTAGATCAGCGATGGAAGGAGGGGCTTTGTCAGCAGCTATCTCCCCCTCAACCTGAGAGGGAGTTTCCTTCTGTTGGACCTCAGCAGCTACTTCAAACTCCTTATTTTCTTCAGTTGCTTTCTCCCCCTCTTTGTCATTATCATTAAGGGAGAGATCTTTGGAAGGAGATGAAGCTTTTGCAGCGGACAACAGCTGAACTTCAGCCTCCAAACAGTCCAGACGACCTTCAAATGCATGAATATCAGACGTTGCCTGATGAATAAATTCCACGGCAATGTTCAGCGATGTTCGATCGTTCTCTGTGAATGAGGGAGTAGGAGTTGGAGTTGGGGTCTTCAGGTGAGTCATGATTTGTTGAAGTAGAAGTTCACAGGCATCAACCTTTGTAGTCAGAGCTGCAAACTGTTGCTGTGAGTCTTCCCTGACTTTGTCAATCGCTTCTTGGAGAGTAGCGATGTGAGAAACGTCAGCTTTGGAGGCGCAGGTGGCAGTCAGCGTCTTCAGTGCTTCACCAGCTGATTGAACAGCATTGGTGGTGGTGTTGAGAGAGGCAGTCAGAGATTCCACCTTTGCACTCAGATTGTTGACATTGGTGTCAACAGTCGCCAAAGTAGGACCTGAAATATAAGTTAGTTTTTGAGAAACAGGCTTATATGGTGAGTTGGGAGAAGTGTTTAAGGTTATAGGGATACCTGAATTATCAAACATTTTGTAGAATTGTAAAGATTCCTCAAAAGATTGATGTTCAGGTCCTATGGGTCCAAACTGTGGAGTAGAGATAGATGGAGGGTTAGAGATCAAAGAAATAGAAGGACTAGAGATGGGGATAGAAGATGTAGGGATAGGGGTAGTTACCTCAGGTTGTTGAACTGAGATTGTGGGTTGCGTCACTGTTGTTGTGACAGCGACCGAGATCGCTGGCACGGTTAAAGTGGTTGTCGCTGAGGATGTGGAGGAGAGACCCACGAGAGCATCCAAGGAAGTTTGTAGAGAAACATCCTTAGGTATAGAGCTAGAAGTAGCTTTCTCCTTGGTCACCTTGGCCTTCTTCGAAGGACCAAGGGAGCCAGTTGATGGTCGTTTGGAAGGGGTGGCGGCAGGGACAGCAGAAGAAGGAACCTCCTGCGTGGCCGCTGAAGTAGAAGAAGTGAGGAGAGAGAGTCGGGAGCGAAGTTCAGAGATACTTACCTCGTTGGGGAGCGGCTTGACTTCTAGAGAGCGCTGACCCACTTTAGGAAAAGAGGCATCCGAGTTGGTGGGGTAAGTAGTAGGGTAGAGAAACTTCAGGTACGCGCAGATAAAGCGTACGTAGGGGACTTTGGGATCCCTCTCGGTCTTCTCTATCTTTGACTTCAGGTCGTCAAAGATGGCTGTTGCATAGTCGAAGTTTCGTCCAGCTATCACTGAGTAAGCCATCTGGACCTGAACCTTGCTGGCTTGGTCCAGTGACCCACTCTTCCCACTCATGCACTGAATGAAGTGTGAGAAGATGTAGTTTAGCTGGGAAGGCATCATTGCCTTCTTCACAAGAGTCAACTTCTTGTTTGGAATAGTCGTCCTTGGTTTGGGTTCCCAAGCATATTCCATGGCATCCAGGAATTGGATGAGTTCAGCGTCAGTTGGCAGGGCGTCGAATCCATTCCTGGGTTTGTCAGGAAAACGCAGAGCTTTCCTCAGGCCTAGGGCAGTCATCATCTATGAGCCAAGTTGAGTGCTGAAGGAGATAGCAGGAACCTGTTCACCCTTTTTGTTGGTGATAGAGGTTTCATCAGCAGTAAACCAGAATTGCTGGAGAAGAGCTTTGGAGGGTGTGGGATCCACAGTGATAGCATAAGCAATGCAGGATTGCTTGAGAAATATTGCAGCTTCCTTCAGATGTGGATACTTAACACCGTCAAAATCAAGGCGAGCGAGATGGTTGTTCTTCGGAAGCTCTGATTCAGTGATGGCGAACTTGACGTTCTTGGAGGCGACAAGTGCAGATTGAGCCATTCTGAATATGAGTAGATACAAGAGTAGAAGAAAAGATTTTAGTCTAAAAATAAAGAAGATTTTCTAGTTTCTATTTGAGAAAAGAAACATAGAAAATCAACAAATTTGAAGATTAAAAAGGTGTTCTTAATATAAGATACAAGAACAAGAAGAAAAACCAAAGATTTTGAATGAAGAATAATCAAAATAACATGTTTTTTAAAGAATAAAATCAAAAATGAAAATGATTTTATGTGATTAGTATCTTATAAACCCATAAATGTAGGTTTATGTAAAAAGATTTAAGATAAAAAATATAAAAAGATCAAGAATAACCTGTTGATCTTTGAAGAAGATGATGCAAATGCTTGAGAAAGTATTCTTGCTTTGAAAGTATTTCCAGAAAGCGTAAGATGATAAGAATAGAAAAACATTCCTTTTATACGTGTGAGAAAGGAGAGAGAATGTGAGAGACGGGAAAGCAAATGCTCATCATGACATGGACACGTCCCACGAAGTTGATTGGATAGAAGAGCAACAGACGAACGTGTCAGAAAAAAAACATGTCGTGGATTGTCGGTTCAAATGACGTCATAGAAGAGAGAGACTTTTCATTTGTCCGTTTGAAATTATCGCTGAAGAAAAGTCAGCGATAGATTTTTCTTTTTGAAAGTATCCCTGATGGAAAAGACAGGGATAGATTTTCTTTTTAAAAGGATCACTGACTAGAAATATCAGTGATAAATTTATTTTTCAAAAAACTTTTAATCATTTGAAGAAAGTTTCAGTGATTAAAGTTTATATTTTGAAAAACATCTTAACTGAATGAAGATTCAGTTGTAGGAATTGAGAAAACATACCTGAGAGTCAGATTGTTTATCAGAGAGATGATAAAAGGGGAACTTATGATTACTGACACAATACATGAACGCTGAAGATTTATTCTTCAAGATTCAGCATTCCAAGCTCACTGATGAGAAAGTTGAACCTTGTCTCATCAAGAGGTTTGGTGAATAAATCAACAAGCTAAAAGTCAGTAGGGATAAACTGAAGTTCAATATCACCATTCATCACATGATCTCTGATAAAGTGATATCTGATCTCTATGTGTTTCGTCTTTGAATGTAGCACTGAATTATTTGCTATAGCGATAGCACTAGTGTTGTCACAATAGATAAGAATCTTTGATAGCTGAAGGTCATAATCTAATAGTTGATTTCTCATCCATAAGATCTGAGAACAACAGCTTCCAGCGGCTACGTATTCATCTTCAGCTGTGGAAGTGGACACTGAATTTTGCTTTTTGCTTGTCCAACTTACCAGCTTTCCTCCTAAGAGTTGACATCCACCAGTGGTACTCTTTCTGTCAAGTTTACAGCCTGCAAAATCACTATCAGAATAACCAGTTAGATCGAACCCTGAGTCTTTGGGATACCAAAGACCGAGGTTAGGAGTTCCCTTCAGATATCTGAAGATTTGCTTAACAGCGATCAGATGGGATTCCTTGTGTTCAGATTGATAGTGTGCACATAAACAAGTAGAGTACATAATGTTAGGTCAGCTCGCTGTAAGATACAGCAGGGAGCCTATCATTCCTCTATAGGCAGTGACATCAACAGGTTTTCCAGAAGGATCTTTGTTAAGTGTCAAGGGTGGTGCCATAGGAGTTTTCATTGCTGAAGTTTGAGTAAGATCAAATTTCTTCAGCATATCTTTAACATATTTACCTTGGCTGATAAAAGTACCTTTGTCAGATTGTTTAATCTGAAGACCAAGAAAATATGTCAGCTCACCCATCATACTCATTTTGTATTCTTTCTTCATTCTTTCAGCGAATCGAGTACACAGAGATGGGTTAGTAGAACCAAATATGATGTCATCGACATATATTTGTACAAGAATTATATGACCTTTTATCTTTCTGAAAAATAACGTATTATCAATCTTGCCACGTTCAAAATTTTCAGAGATAAGAAATGACGAGAGAGTGTCATACCAAGCACGAGGGGCTTGTTTAAGACCATAGAGAGCCTTATCCAATTTATACACATAATTTGGATACTTAGGGTCATAGAACCCTGGAGGTTGTTCTACATAGACTTCTTCATTCAGCTTTCCATTTAGGAATGCTGATTTTACATCTATTTGATAGACGATGAAATCTTTATAGACTGCATAAGCTAAGAATAGTCGAATTGCTTCGAGCCTAGCCACAGGGGCAAAGGTTTCATCATATTCTATACCTTCCTCTTGTCTGTATCCCTGAGCAACAAGTCGAGCCTTGTTACGGGTTACAGTTCCATGTTCATCTAACTTGTTTCTAAAAACCCATTTGGTACCTATAACAGTTTTATCAGATGGTCTAGGAACGAGATTCCAAACTTTGTTTCGAGAGAATTCAGTCAGCTCTTCTTGCATAGCGCTGAACCAGTTTGGATCTCTGAGGGCATCATCAGTCTTCTTTGGTTCTATTAAAGAAAGAAAGTTGACAAAGAGACAGATATTACCTGATCTTCGTCGTGTCTGAATACCTGCATCTGGATCACCAAGAATTTGATCTATTGGGTGATCTCTGGTCCATCGCTGAGCAGGAGTATGATCGCTTAACTCAGAGGTTGGATCAACAATTGGGATGTTTACTGATGAGGATGTTTGAGGTTCATCAACAATTAACTGTTGAGTAGTGGACAGACGGTTGTTATCAGAGAGGTTTTCAGATAGAGGTAGATCTGATGGTAGCAAAGTGTTTAGAGGTTCAGCTAAAACCCATGAGTTGGATTCAGCGCTAGGAGGTATAATGTTTGGATTATCATCAGCGGCTGGAGGATCTGAATACTGATGGTTTGAGAAGAAAGGTTCAGTTTCTCTATAGTGAGAGAACATCCAAGCATTTAACTCTTCATTGTCAGTGATTGGTTTAAAGTTCACTGAGCGAGTTTCATCGAATGTGACATGAATTGTTTCTTCCACAGATTGTCTTCTTTTGTTGAAAACTCTGTAGGCTTTGGAGATGGAGGAATATCCTAGAAATATTCCATCATCAACTTTTGGGTCGAACTTTCCAAGTTGATCTCTGTTGTTTAAGATAAAGCACTGACAACCAAAGATATGAAGAAAACTGATAGAAGGTTTCCTTCCATGAAAAAGTTCATAAGCTGTCTTCCCAAATCGCTTTACTATCAGCGATCTGTTTTGAGTAAAACATGCAGTGTTTACATCTTCTGCCCAAAATTGAGTAGGGAGATGAGAATCGCTGAGCATTGATCTAGCAGCTTCAATGATCGTTCTGTTTCTTCTTTCAGCGACTCCATTTTGCTGAGGTGTTCTTACTGAAGAGAAGTTATGAGAGATTCCCTTGTTCTTAAAGAAGTTGTTCAGGGAACTGTTTTTGAATTCAGTTCCATGATCACTTCTTATTGAACGAACAGTAAGATTATTCAGCACTTCCATCTTTTTAACAAAAAATATTAGTTCTTCTGGAGTATCACTCTTACAGCGAAGAAAGATAATTCAGGTATAACGAGAGAATTCATCTACAATGACAAGCGTATATTTCTTTGTAGCTATTGATTGGATGTTGACAGGGCCGAACAAATCCATATGCAAGAGCTGAAGAGGACTTGTCACTGAGAAAACTTGTTTAGACTTGAAACTAGCTTTTGTTTGTTTTCCTTTTTCACATGCTGAGCAGAGAGATTCTTTAGCATATGAGTGCTGAGGAAGACCAGAAACCAGTTCCTTAGATGAGAGAGAATTCAGGGTTTTGAAGTTTAGATGAGAGAGCCTTTTATGCCATAGCCAGTTGACATCAGAAGAGGCCTTAGAGAGAAAACATAAGTTTTTCAGTGATAGTAGAGTCCATATCTATTACATAGACATTTTCTCTGCGATAACCACTGAGAGCAAGTTTTCCTTTCTCATCCACCACTGAACATGCTTTCTTAGAAAAGTGAATTTCGTAGTCTTTGTCACATAGCTGACTGATGCTCAGAAGGTTGTGCTTCAGTCCATCTACATAAGCGACTCTTCGAAAGGTAGTTGTCCCATTGTTGAGGACACCAAACCCTCGGGTGTATCCTTTTCCATTTCCACCGAAGGTCACAGAGGGACCTTTCTCTTCCTTGTATTCAGTGAGCAGGTCTTTTTGTCTAGTCATATGACGAGAATATCCACTATCGAGATACCAGATGCCCTTTGATCCCTGCACACATAAGAAAGATTAAGCGTTGTTTGGTACCCACTTTTCAATGGGTCCTTTAGAGTTAGTGGATAAGGAAGTTTCAGCAGTCTTCACAACAGATGAAGATTCAGCTTCAGTGGTGATCTTTACTTTGGTTAATTTCTTAACCTTGTTGGTATTCTTCAACTTGGTCGATTTTTCAACTTTGGTGACCTTCTCAACTTTAGAGGCATTTATCTTCACTTTAGCTGTTTTATCAGCTTTAGTGGCAGTTGGACATTTGCTTGCAATATGGTCAGTTAAACCACTGTGATAACATTTTATGTATTTGAAAACGGTTTTAGGATTAGAAGTAGAAGATTTTGCAAGTTTAAGATGAGCAGGACCAGGTCCGAGAAGGCTTTTCTCATGAGATCTGGGAGGAATTTTCATTTCTTCAGATCTCGTGGATTTAAGAACAATCTTTAGCTTTGGAGGACAGAGATCAAAGATTTCTATCATAGAGCTAGAGGATTGATTTGCTGAAGGTTTAGAAGGAATTTTCAGCTTTGCTTTCCTGGTAGTCTTCTGAGGACGAAGAATGGATTTTCCTTTATCCGCAGACTTAGTGTCTTTGGATATTTCCTCAGGGATAGAATTAGAAGAAGAACAGGGATATAATTGATTATAAGAAGTGTCAAAGAAAGAAGTGACAAACGTTCCAAACTTAAGCGAGGAACTTTCTTCTTTAGGCTTATCCTAAGGTGTCCAGAAGCCAAGACCAGTTCTATCACTTTCAGGAGTTTGAGCATTTATTATCTCAGAGATCTTTGTTGATGATTTGCACCATTTTTCAGCATGAGCCTTTTCTGCTTTTAGAGCAGCGATGGCTTGTTTGCGTTCAATGCTGATGATTTCATTTATAATGACTTGATCTTTCAACTTTTCTTCTAAAAGATTTAGTTCTCTGATCTTTTCATGACATTTCTCTAGCTCTTGAGTTAAATGAATATTTTTATTCTCGGCTTGAGTTTTGTCGTTTAGAGCATTATAGAGGTCAATCGTCAGCATATCAACAGCGCAAATTCTCTCAGCTTCAGGCAGAGAGGGATTTGTGGAGATAGATACCTGAGATGATATGTAGCTCATAGAAGGTTCGAATGGTTCTTCTACTTCTTCTTTAATCTCGGCCATGAGGCAAAGATTTGCGACTTCTTCATTAGAACTTGATTCTTCTAATTCAGCCCAGTCATGTCTTCAGCGATGAGACCTTTACCTTTTCGCTTGTAGCTTTTCATCTTTTGATATTTTTTCTTTAGCTTTAGGTATTTGTCATCACTGGATCTTCTTGAGGTAGAAGGTTTGAAGACCTTTTTCGACCTGCACTCACTAGCGAAGTGTCCAATCTTTTCATAGTTATAGCAAGTAGCAGTAGCCTTATCAACAGGTGTTGATTTTGGCTTTTCAGTAAGAGAGAGACGCTTACTTCTTCGAAAGTTGCTGTTTCTTGCAAATCTCTTAAAAGAGTTTGTCAAGAGTGCTAAGGACTCATCAAACTCTGAAAGATCAGGGTCTGATAGATCCTCAGATTCAGAATCTAACTCAGTGATGGTGAGAGTAGATCGCTGAAATGGAATTATCTCTGAAGAGACTAAAGCAATAGGAGTGCTTTTGGAGTCTTTAGAATCTTTTACAAGATTCTTCTTTAGGAGATTCGATTACTCATAGTTGAGCAATATTCCATATAGAGTGCTGAGAGAAAGAGAATTTAAGGATCTTGTAAGGTTAAGACATATTGAATAATTGTCCCAGCTTTCAGGAAGACATTCTAAGAATTTTTTTAGGACCTCAGAATTAGAATAGGTCCTACCAACAGTTCTTAGGTCAATGATTAAGCAGTTAAAAACCGCTGATGAACGTCAGAGAGAGATTCATTCTTACCAGCGATGAAACTTTCATAATGTCTTACCAAGTTAATCTTACGAGTTTCTTGGATTTCAGTGGTGCCCTCATATTGAACACATATGGTTTCCCACATTTCTTTAGAAGTTTTCAGATGCATGATGGAATGGAAAACTTCATCAGGCAGAGCCATTGAAATAATGGTCTTTGCTCTTGCATCTATTCCTATCTTCTTTTTATCTTCATCACTCCACTGTCTTATTTCCTTAACGACATATCGTTCAGGAACAACTTCAGTGGTGGCAGTAGCAGGAACAACAGCTATCATTCTAACAGGTTCATAGGGTCCATTTTCTATATATTCAGGTATAGTAGGATCTGCACCTTCAAAAAATAGCATCATTCGATTTTTCCATAGAGAAAAGTTATCTCTGCTAAATCGAGGAGGTTTAGAAAGTGAACCTTTATCATAGTAGTTTGTGTTTGTGTTAAGTGCCATATAAAACAGCAAAGAAGAGAGTAAAGCAAGATCTTGTTTATTAGATTAAACAAACTGCTCTGATACCACTTGTTGGTCCCTAAGGTGCTTAACAAGTTTGTAGAAGGGGGGGGGGGTTGAATACAAACACAAGAATATAAAGTTTAATAAATTGTTTATTGATAAATCAAATACAATTTACAAGTTTGTTGTGGAATAAGATGAAGACAGACTCAATCTAAACAAACTTAAGAAACACTAAGATGGTTGCACAAGAAATTCAGAGAATGGGGGATTAAGAGATAGAAAACAAGGGTTTCTATATGGGGTTCAAGGATTGAGCACACTTCAGATGAAGGGATGATCTTCCTATTTATACCCTATGCATTAAATGCATGGCAGGGCACTTTACACGTGGCGTTCACTGATTGGCTTTGGTAGTCTGACTTTTGGGAGACATGCTTTCGGCCGGACAATGAACAGTGTAGATGAAAGAGGTGTTGTACGAATTATGGCAGAGACATGTCCGTTCTGACATATCGTACTAAATTTTGCAAGGAGAGACAAAAGGAAACTTGAGACATAAGCCAAGTGATCATTCGATCGCTGAGTATCTCTTTCTTCAGAGATATCAAGATTTCAGCGATCGCTGAAGCTTTTCCTCATGTTCCTTCGCGTATAAGTAAATTCGTATTTGCTTCACTGATATCCGCATCAGGTCACTAGTAGACTTGTCTTTGTTCAGCAGCTTCGTCTTCGATTCAGCTATGAACATCTGTTCACGCGAGACTTGTCTTCAGGGGTTACGTTACTGTTTACATCAGAAACTATCAGCGATACTGAACAGGATTAGTTTGATCACTGATAGTGAAACACTAATACATACTAGATGTTTATAAGAAGACTATCAGCGATAACTGAACAGACTCAGTCTGATCGCTGATGGTGAAACACTAATACATATTAAAACGTAATTTTCACTAAGTATAGAAAAGGGTCGTTATCAAATCACTGAGAGAGTTTGGATCAATAGATATATTAATTATGGCGTTTCACTTGATCTAATTGTCAAAAATCTTAACGAATCCCTACACCCTTGCTCCTTTTTAAAGTAATTAAATTATATCAAATTAGTTGTTAAAAACCACCCAACAATATTTCTTCAAATTCGCCATCTGAAATCATTTCTTTTATTAGACTTTTATTAAGCTTTTACACCTTTCCCTGTGGATCGATACTCGGTATTTTACCGTTTTATTACTTGTAAAAGACGAAAACGGATTGATAAGTGTATACTTGCACTATTCACCGTTAGATAACAGTCTAAGAGATTAAGTTCTTATAAATCTCGTAACAAGTTTTTGGCACCGTTGCCGGGGAATTGGCTCGCTAAAAGTCTGTAAAAGTTTTCTAAAAGATTTGATTTTTCTAACACCGTTCGAATCTCATTTTGGAAGTGGCGTATGCGAAGAATACCACGTGGGAAATTGTTCGAATTTGACCCGGACATTGAAAGGACGTTTCGTAATAGGAGGAGAGCACAAAGAATTTCATTAGCCATAGATCCTCCCATCGTGGAACCACCCCCACCAGGTTTTGAAAATAGGGTACCTAGAATAGAAAATCCACCAAGACAACAACCGATATTCCACCATGCACCACCCATTTTTGGAAATCCGACCAAATTCCCTTTTCAACAAAACCAAAATCAGCCTCCTAACAATGATGATGTGGAATCTCAGGAAAACAATGAAAATAGAGATGGAGCTCCGAACATTATTAATCTAGCAAATTCCAAAGAGGGAAAGATTATGGACTATGTTATCCCCGATTTTGAGCAATTAAATTCAGGGATAGTTAGACCCCATATTGTCGCCCTCCATTTTGAATTAAAACCCATCATGTTCCATATGTTGCAAACAAATGGAAAATTTGCCGGAATGCCATCGGAGGATCCTCATTCTCATTTAAAATCTTTTATGGAGATCATCGATGCATTTCTGATCCCTGGGGTTTCTAAGGATGCCTTGAGACTCACTCTATTTCCATTCTCTCTAAGGGATCGGGCAAAGTCATGGTTCAACTCATTGGCACCTGAATCTGTACCATCATGGAACAATATGGCTGAAAAGTTTTTGCGAAAATATTTTCCACCCACCAAGAATGCCAAATCCAGAAATGAAATTTGTATGTTTAAACAACTGGATGATGAAGCAATTCCTGATGCATGGGAGAGGTTTAAAGAGTTGTTGAGAAAATGCCCTTACCATGACATTCCTTACTGTATTCAACTCCAGACGTTTTACAATGGTCTAACCCCCATGGCGAAACAGATGCTCGATGAGACATCAGGAGGGGCCTTTACAGCTAATACCTACAATGACGGGTATGAAATTCTTGAAAAAATTTCAACCAACGATGGACATTGGGCTGATCCACGTGCCCAACCTCAAAAGAAGATTGTTGGAGTTCATGATATAGATGCATACACTACATTGACAGCACAACTCACTTCCATGGCCACAATGCTAAAAAACTTAACTTCTGGCCAAGGAGTGCAGTCTATTGCCACTACACCAATTCCAACAGTACTCTCAGTGCAATGTGTTTGTTGTGGTGGGGAACACTCTTATGAACATTGCCCACAAAATACTGAATCAGTAAACTATGTTCATAACAATCCTGGTCCCTACTCCAACAACTACAATGCTAGTTGGAGACAACACCCAAACTTTTCTTGGAACAGTCCGTGTTTAAATCCACCTGCACCTAAACCACAAGGAGTTTCAAATTTTCAACCACAACAAGTACAACACCCAAGTCCACCTCAAAACCATCACCAACAGACTTTTCATCAACCATCAACTCAGTCGTCTTTCCAACACAAACCTAACCAGCAAGCTGAGTCATCCACCTCTTCAGAAACAATTTTGAAAGGGTTCATTAACCAAACCAATTCAGCAATGAACCATCAAAACACCACCATTAGATCTCTATAGACTCAGATAATTCAGCTTGCACTTGAGTTAAGGAATGGACCCGTTGGTACATTGCCTAGTGATACAGAGATCCCAAGACCAGCCATGAAAGAACATGTGAAAGCAGTGACTTTAAGAAGTGGAAAAAGCTTGATAGAAAATGAACAAGTGAAAAAGCCCATTGAATCACACAAACCCACTGTTATCACATCCACTTGGAAGGATAAAGGAAAACCAGTAGACATAGGATCACTACCTAAGAAAACTGAATCCCCTTTATTATTCCCAGATGATGGCAAAAAGAAGGTATCATTTCAGGATGAGACCTCGACATCTTCCACCAAGACTGACAATCTTGTCACTTCACCAGTCACTCCTATACTCAAAAGTTCCAACCCTGTCATCACCCCAACACCTGCAGAACAGTCCCCTAAGAAAGCCATTGTAGCTCCTGTTCCCCCTTATATACCTTTTCCACAAAGGTTGAGAAATCAAAAGGAGGAGTTACAGTTCAAAAAGTTCCTTGATGTGTTTAAAGAGCTACATATCAACATTCCTTTGGTTGAAGCAATTGAACAAATGCCAAGTTACGCAAAGTTTCTCAAGGACATCTTGAGCAAAAAGAAGAAGTTGAATGAATATGAAACTGTTGCTTTAACAGAAGGCTGTAGTGCCCTCCTTTCAAATAAAATTCCCCCTAAACTCAAAGATCCTGGGAGTTTCACTATTCCTTGCTCAATAGGTGGGAAAGATATTGGAAAGGCACTATGTGACCTAGGAGCTAGTATAAACCTTATGCCCTTGTCTATTTTTAACACCCTAGGCCTAGGTGAGGCTAGACCAACCACAGTCACCCTGCAGTTAGCTGACAAGTCCATAGCTCATCCGAAAGGAAAAATTGAGGATGTATTAGTCCAAGTGGAAAAATTCATTTTTCCCGCCGACTTCATCATTCTTGATTTTGAGGCTGATAAAGACATTCCCATCATCCTAGGAAGACCATTCCTAGCAACTAGTAGAACCTTGATAGATGTTCAGAAAGGAGAGTTGACTATGAGAGTGAATGAACAAAATGTCACATTCAATGTGTTTAACTCTATGAAATATCCTGATGATAAAGAAGAGTGTTTTACCCTGAGTGATATTAAGTCTTTGTGCCATAAAGAGGAAATTGAAAAATGTTAGATTTGAGAGAAACTGAGGTTGATGAGAAAATAGAATGGGAAGAGGAAGGTGAAACCACCATGTTACAACATACTACAGCTTTTGAGTTGTTGGAAAATGAAGATAGAAAGACCCACATCCCATCTGTTGAATCGCCACCCGACCTGGAGTTGAAACCACTCCCTTCACATCTGAAGTATGCATTTCTAGGTGAAGAAGGCAAATTGCCTGTCATCATTTCATCCACCCTAGAAACACATCAGGAAGAACAGTTGGTAAGTTTGTTAAAACTGCACACTAAGGCTATAGGATGGACCATTTATGACCTTAAGGGTATCAGCCCTTCCATTTGTCAACACAAAATCATCCCAGAAGACAAGAATTTCACTTCCATTGAACCTCAAAGAAGGTTAAATCCTATCATGAAGGAAGTTGTGAAAAAGGAGATTTTAAAATGGTTGGATGCAGGGATAATATACCCAATAGCAAGCAACTCCTGGGTAAGCCCT
This sequence comes from Arctium lappa, assembly GCA_023525745.1. Lineage (NCBI taxonomy): Eukaryota > Viridiplantae > Streptophyta > Magnoliopsida > Asterales > Asteraceae > Arctium > Arctium lappa. Next base: position 54,464,278 of record CM042063.1, read on the forward strand.
GTACAGTGTGTCCCTAAAAAGGGAGGTGTCACTATAATAAAAAATGAGAAAGATGAGCTCATTCCCACTCGAGTTGCATCTGGTTGGAGGATTTGTATGGATTACCGTAGACTGAACAAAGCTACCCAAAAAGACCATTTTCCTTTACCTTTCATTGATCAGATGTTAGACATACTTGCAGGAAAGGAGTATTATTGTTTCTTAGATGGCTATTCAGGTTACAACCAGATTGCAATAGCCCCAGAAGACCAAGAAAAGACCACCTTTACTTGTCCTTATGGAACCTTTGCTTTTAGGAGAATGTCATTCGGTTTGTGTAATGCACCTGCTACTTTTCAAAGATGTATGATGTCCATATTTTCTGATATGCTTGAAACTTCCATGGATGATTTTTCTGTGTATGGCACATCATATGACAAATGTTTGAAAAATCTTGAAAAAAGTGTTGCAAGATGTGGAGCAACTGATTTGGTTTTAAATTGGGAAAAGTGTCATTTTATGGTCAAGGAAGGAATTGTTCTTGGTCATTTGATTTCAAAAAGAGGAGTTGAGGTTGATAAGGCAAAACTTGAAGTGATTGAAAAATTGCCTGAGCCAACCAATGTTAAAGGAATAAGAAGTTTTCTTGGACACGCAGGTTGTTACAGAAGATTTATCAAGGATTTTTCAAAAATTTCAAAACCTTTGTGCTTATTACTTCAGCATGATCAAAAGTTTTATTTTAGTGAGGATTGTAGAAAAGCTTTTCTCAATTTAAAACAAACTTTGGTTACCGCTCCTGTGATTGTTACTCCTGACTGGGAAAAACCTTTCGAAATCATGTGTGATGCAAGCGATTGGGCCGTTGGAGCTGTTCTAGGCCAAAGGAAAGAAAAAGTGTTCCACTCCATTTATTATGCAAGCAAAACCCTAAATGAAGCTCAGATTAATTACACAACAATTGAAAAAGAATTGTTAGCCGTAGTCTTTGCCTTTGAGAGATTCAGATCATATTTAATGGGAACAAAAGTCATTGTACACACTGATCATGCTGCCATTAAATACTTAATTTCAAAGAAAGATGCAAAACCTCGGTTAATAAGATGTGTTCTGTTGTTGCAAGAATTTGATCTTGAAATTGTGGACAGAAAAGGAGTAGACAATCAGGTTGCTGATCATTTGTCTAGACTTGAAAAACATGATAAAGAACTGGAAAAAAGGGACATAACAGAAACATTCCCAGATGAGAGACTCCTGGTGTTAAAACATTCTGAGACACCATGGTTTGCAGACATTGCCAATTTTCTAGCCTGTGGAATTATTCCCCCTGAGTTTAGTAAACAACAAATCCAGAAACTCAGGCATGATTCTAAGTTTTATCTTTGGGATGATCCATTTTTGTTTAAAGCATGTGCAAATCAGGTGTTGAGAAGATGCATTACTGAAAGTGAAATACCGACAGTTTTGAAAAATTGTCATGCTTCTAATTACGGAGGGCATTTTGGTGGGCAAAGGACGGCCGCAAAAGTGTTGCAGTTTGGATTCCATTGGTCGACATTGTTCAAAGATGCTCAGGGTTTTGTCAAAGCTTGTAAAGAATGTCAGCGGACTGGATCAATCTCCCAAAAGAATGAAATGCCTCTAAATGGAATTTTAGAGGTTGAATTGTTCGACGTTTGGGGGATTGACTTCATGGGACCATTCCCAATTTCAAGAAATTGCCAGTATATTTTAGTTGCAGTGGACTACGTGTCCAAATGGGTTGAGGCAGTGGCATGTCACTCAAATGATGCTAAAACAGTTGTTAAATTTCTCCAAAAGCAAATTTTTACGAGATTTGGTACTCCCCGTGCTTTAATTAGCGACGAGGGTACTCATTTTATAAACCATCTGTTAAAAAGCGTTTTGGACAAATATAATATCAAGCATAGGGTTGTCACTGCCTATCATCCCCAAACAAACGGTTTGGCAGAATTGTCCAATCGAGAAATCAAGGGAATTTTAGAAAAAGTCGTTAAACCACACAGAAAAGATTGGGCTTTTAAATTAGATGACGCTCTGTGGGCTTACCGTACTGCTTTTAAAACTCCCATTGGTATGTCTCTGTATAAAATTGTTTTTGGAAAAGCCTGCCATTTACCTTTGGAATTGGAGCACAAAGCATACTGGGCAATTAAAGAGCTAAATTTGGATATTTCTGAGGTCGGAATTAAAAGAAAAATTCAACTTTGTGAATTAGACAAACATAGGAATTTCGCCTATGAAAATGCCAAGCTTTATAAGGAAAAAACAAAAAACTGGCATGACAAGAGAATTCACAAACGATAATTTTTTGAGGGACAAAATGTGTTACTTTTTAATTCACGGTTAAAACTCTTTCCGGGAAAACTGAAAAGTAGATGGTCCGGTCCATTCAAAATCTTTAAAATATACCCTTTTGGAGCTGTGGATCTTGTAAACCCAGAAGACGGTAGCATTTTTAAAGTAAATGGACAAAGAATAAAAGCATTTTTCGAAAGAATGGAAAGTCATGGAAACATGTCTGTGGCTTTGTGTGAGTTGATCTGAGAAACTAGACTTTTAAAGTAGTTTTAATTATTAGACGTCTTTAATTTTTAGTATTAGTTAACTTTTAGGCTAATTATCTCTTGCTAGATAAGTTGTTTTATGCCCGATATGCCATGGTATGTCTCATGCATTTTATCACAAATTTTTTTGGGGGATAGCCATAATAATCTAGTTGATTAAAGTTGCTTACTTTATTTAGGACACATTTCTAGAACTAGCCTATGGTTTCAATGGGTCATATTCTAGCCATGCATTACACACAAATTGTTTGGAAAGGACTTATGCCATCATTTGAAACCCATGTTGCATCTCATACACTCACTCTTCTTTCCCACACTTCTCCCACCACATTCACAACAATGAGGACATTGTCATATTCGGTTGGGGGGAGGCTACCGTTGATAGCCAAGAACATAAAGAAAAAGTGAGCAAAGTTCATATCAATCATTGGGTGAAAATGGTAGAGCATAAAATGCATACCATATGGGAAAAGCTTAAAAAAAATAGCAGAGCATAAAATGCATACTATCAAAAAAAAAAAACTTCCCATTCAAGCAAAGGGCACCCGAAAGACAAAGATTGTAAGGACTTCTTGGGCAAAGCAAAGATATAAAAATGGGATGCAAGTGCTTAAAAGTCACCAAAAAGCCTAAAACCAAGTCCTAATGATCCAAATGTTGTGTTTTGTATTGTGCTTAACCATTTGAAACTCATGGCTAGCTTATGGAAATTGTGTTTGATGATATTTGTGAGTGTCTTTATCTCTAGTTTATGAAGGGCTATCCTATACAAGTAAAAGGGATAGATGCATGACTTTTGTGGGATTTTGGCATAGACAACCTCTTTTGTTCAAGCATTATTTTGTGTTGATTGGGGTCAATCAACAGTCTTAGTCTGGGGGTGTGACATGCGTTCATTTTATTACTTAAATGCTCTATTTTTAAACGCATATCTCAACTTTTTGCAAGCGAATATTTAATTAATCAAGACCCTTTGAGCAAAACTCATATCCTTATTACTTGGGCATTGAATCATTGGTTTTATGTTGTTTTTGTGGCTTGCAGATTGGCTTCTAGACGTTTTTGTTGGGAGATTTCGTGTGCTGAAAAACAGAGAGACAACAGCTTGCTGCAGCTTGATGCCATCTCAAGATTTTTGGAATATTCCTAGAATATTCCTCCAACCTTGCTTTAGCTAGAAGAAATCTTGGAAGATATTTGCCATTAGATCTTTTGTTTTATCCTTTGGGCAATAGCTTTGTCCAATCTTCTGGTTGGCTATAAAAGGTCATGATCACTTGTTGTAAAAGACACCAATTTCTCCAATCACTCCTCAAAATACTCTCTAAATGTTCTCTTATTCTCCAATCATTGGGAGAAAATTTGGAAGACTAGTCTAATTTTAATTAAAGCATTTAACTTTCAGTATTTCTTATCTGCTTTATTACGTCTCTTTTAATTATTGCACTTTAATATTACGTTTCTTTTAATTATTGCACTTTAATTTTACGTCTTTATTTTATTGCATTTTAATTATTCGCCTTATTACGTCATCGTTATTTATAATTTTTGTAACCTTTAATCTACCATCGTTCTTTTCATTTAATCTTCGTAATTTACAGTAGTTTTTATTTTTACTCGTATTCTTTTCTTTTTAAAAATGCAAGGACCCCAAGCGATGATAGGCTAACAACCTTAGCTTGGGTGTGGGGTGAAGTTAAGATTAAAACCAATTTTTGATGGTGAAAATTAGTAGTTAATAATTATTTCCAATCATTCATTCAAGGTTATTTTTATAAAATTCATTTCCTAACAAATTGATCGTTGTTGAAAATGATTAAAATGTGATGGACTTAGAGATAAGCCGTCGTGACATATCAACTTGAATGATATGGAGATATACTCGAGAGAGTTATTTAGAGACGAGGAGACTCGTTTTCATTCCATATAGCTTGTACAAGGAATAGATTGTGTCATTGCCTAGACTTTTTCTATTTTGGAAACATTAGAATCAAGTCTATGGATGCGAGTCTTTCTCAACCTCGAAAGAGTGCCTTAGAAAAGCTAATGGTTGGATATATTAATTATGACGTTTCACTTGATCTAATTGTCAAAAATCTTAACGAATCCCTACACCCTTGATCCTTTTTAAAGTAATTAAATTCTATCAAATTAGTTGTTAAAAACCACCCAACAATATTTCTTCAAATTCGCCATCTGAAATCATTTCTTTTATTAGACTTTTATTAAGCTTTTACACCTTTCCCTGTGGATCGATACTCAGTATTTTACCGTTTTATTACTTGTAAAAGACGACAACGGATTGATAAGGGTATATTTGCACTATTCACCGTTAGATAACAGTCCAAGAGATTAAGTTCATATAAATCTCGTAACATTCTCATTGTGGAAGGAATGACAAGACTCAAAGGCTCGGGTAAGGCAACAAAGGAAAAGTGTATCGGTTAAGTGTTTAAAAAAAGCTTATGTCATTTATAAAGTTTAAAAGTTTAATCAATATGGATACCGGGGAATTGGTTGCTTAGTTCTAGAAATCTGTTAGTAGTGGATAAATTATTCAAACTATGAAACACAAAAAAATCTAAGGATATAAGATGCATGAGACTTTTTTTTTATCCCAAATATTCTTGATGCTAGTCGAAAAAGAACAGACTCAAACCACACACAAAAATGTAAAATAAAAGACACAAAATTTAGAGTTGAGAGAAAAAGACGAGTTTGCATCAAGGTTATGTAGGATGCGATTCACCACCCCACGAGTGCATATTCGAAAAGTGGAGTGGTTTCAAGATAATAGGCACTTCCACAATACCAAAGCTTCTTCCAATAAGTCTACTGCCCAAAGAACACGATTTAGGCAAAATTCCCGAACTTTTGATCACACAAATCCTCCCAACAGTCCATGGCATGATCCCTGTAGGAACATTGTGATCACAAAAAGAAGGTTGCACAACATGAGCAAAAATCATTAAGTTAGGAATTTTAGCATCTTGAAGCACTTCTTCACTATTAGGGAGTAAAACTACAACTAAAATAATAAAACTACAACTAAAAAAATGTAAAGAAAACTAGAAGTTCTACATTGTGGAGCTTTGTTGGTGATGGAAGATGAGATGAGGGGTGCCTTCAATGCTCCTCCCCAAGCTTGTATTTATACTTGAAATTGTAACACCCTCAAATATGGAAATAACAACTTATTTAAAATTTTCTAAATACATCAATAAAGGAATTATCTACAACCACAAATTAAGATTTAACCTCAATACAAACATTCATTATATACAAAAGCCTATGATAAGAACGGGTGCTACTAAAACTCCGTAATAGTCACTATCTCCAAAATTGCGGAAGACTTCACCAACTACTTACAATTGCACAAAGCTAAGGCTCAACTCTTCATGGCTGCTAGAACCAAAACCCAACTGGAACCTGATGCACATGTCGACGAATAAAAAGGTTAGGCTTAACGCCTAGTGAGCTCAAGAGTTTTCAGCATATATGAAATAATAGTTTAAAAGAAAGAATGCGGCTAAAAGTTATAGTCCTTCAATATGATACGTCTTACATGTGAAAACGACTCATTTCCAACAATATGCATTTTAGGTAAAGAACACCAATTAAAACGTTTTCCAAACCAACTACTTCAAAGATAATGATACCCAACATAAGCCGCCCATTCATATATTAGTTTTTAACTCAAAACTCACTCAAAGCGTAAGTATAAATTGAACTCTCCATTTATGAAGATACGGTTAAACCTTATATCCCAAAACACCCCAAAACATGGGTGGGGAATAATACTCAACCCATAAATCAAGGGTAAAACCCAATTATACAAAACGTCACCGAAGACTTGGATAATAAAACTCAATACCCAAAAACAACACCTTTCGGTGACGGGGGATTCCCGATTCCATAAAATGTGACGGTCCACAAAGTAAACCCATTTTATGTTGTTATGACTAGTCATATAAACAAAAGTACACGCAAGGGATGTCAGGCTCAGTAGCTTTAAACGTACACCCACGGAAACTCGAGTTCAACCCCGTCGGGTTCCTATGTCGAGCCCCTCATCCAATATCGTAATACTTGAGCACGAAGGACTTATACCTCACCCGGTACCTTAACGTGCAACACGTAGGACTTACATCTCACCCGATACCTAACGTGCAGCTCGTAGGACTTACATCTCACCTGATACCTAACGAGCTTCATCCAAAATTGCCAACAAGGCTCGAAGTCGAGCTACCAAAACTGGACAACTGTCCAAGGACTCCAAATCAAATAAAAATACCAAGCCGCAGGCTTAGCACCCATTGACCCATTGATAAATGAAGTGAAAATACGATAAAACTCACTCAACCAACGGTTATGCAAACACAACGTCTAAAAGTAAGATTAGTTCAAAACTCACATTAGTTGAGGCAACCCATTTTCCAAATAAACTTATACTCTTATATCTTCCAAATGACTCATAACACAAAATATGCATTTTCCAAATTTAACTGCTGATAAGAATGAAAATCATAAAATGAGACTATAAACATTCTTTCAAGTACCTCACATAAAAGTGCAAGTAATACTTTATAAAACATTCTATTTCATGAATGACGCATAAAATCCGACAAACATTTAAAAGGGTATTTCTTTGATCAAAGATCTATTATTGCAATAATATTTCGAAACACATTCATTTGTAACACATTTATCAAAATGCCCAAAAATCCCAAATGTGGGTATTATACAAAGTTTGTAAAGTTAAATACTTCCAAAAATCAAAGATTAGCAAATAATCCAACATTTGATAATTTCATGTAGAACACATAAACACTTTAAAATATATATTTTGGCATGTACAACGTTTTCACAAATCAACTTGAACTCACCTCGCTAGATTTAGGCTAAATCTAGATTTCCCCCCAACTATAGCTCCTTTGAAGAACGCTTGGATTTTCAAGACCAAACTTCCAAAACCTAAATCCATACATATTCAACCATAAATATACATAATCAACCATAAATAATCGTTTCCCAAACCATGAACATGAATACCTCAACTAATACCGAAACCCTAACTTCCATAACCGAAGAGGATAGAAGATTACCTTAACCCAAGCTTGAATCCACCAACCAAAACATTTCTAGTTCAACAAAATGGCCACAAATCTCCAATCTATGAAAGGAAGCACAAAGGGTGGATGAAACCTTAGAAAACTTGGTGAAGAAGATGAAGTGGGAGAGATGGGGAGCTTACCACCACAAAATACTCTTGTATACTCCAATAGACTTCCAATATCTTGCTAGATCCTTGAAGACCTCTCAAAAACGAAACCGTAGCACTTTGAATCACCCAAATCGGAGCTAGGATGAGAAAGATATGAAGAAATGAAGTTTGAGGCTGAAAATCGCGATTTTAACACCCTGATACCTCCAGGGATTGTGCCAGGGTTTAGTGACAATGTCACAATCGCCGGGCACAATAGCTAAGATTGTACCGAGAGTTTTCGGGCTCTGGCGATTGTGACAGGCGATTTTGACAGTGTCACAATCGCTGGGCACTATAGCCGAGTACATACCGACACTGTTTTGGCCATAACTTCTTCGTTATAGATCCGTTTTTACTCCGGAAAGAACCGTTGGACTCATAATTCAATCCTTCATCTATCTAAACTATAAAATCCAGGATTCAAGTCCAAAATTAAATATCTTATTTTTCCTTGATATATCGGTTTCTGTATTAACTTGAATTGATATCTCTCGAAACTCGGGGTGTTACAGAAATCTTGAGAATCTAAGGGTGAGGATTGCCCCAAAAATTGTGTGGACACCATTAACTTAAACTCCAGCCACATGATCCAGCAAAATTCCAGCAATTTACAGCTAGCAAAAACTGGATAGTAGTTTTACCCAATGGTCCATCGGGTGCCCACAGTGGGCAGACACTGCCCACAGTGGGCAGTGACGTTTTTAACCCAAAAATGATGCGTTTAACCATAAAAACATTTTCAACAACTCCAAATGAAAATAAAATAATAAAAGGAAGAAAGACAAACAAACAAAAAGGAAACATAACTAAAATGAAAGAAAAGCTCACACAAATGACGTGTAAATGGCGCTCAAAATGAGAGTTATCACACCCCCAAACTTAACTTGTTACTTGTCCCCAAGTAACTAAAAGGACAAAATAAAAACAAATGAAGATACAAAATACACAACAAGACTAAGTATCACAAATAGGATCTTCAACTTATTTTTTCTTTTTTCTTTCTTTTTTTTTCTTGCATCTTAAATCCCTTTGATTAAAAATATCCATAGTTTTTCCTAATCTTTCCACTATGTTCTTTTATTGCAATTTGATTTCCATAAGCTAAGATATAATTCACCCATTTTATGAAAATTGCATTTGCAAACTTAGATCCATAGGACTTTGAATGGTTGGTGTTTAAGGCTTCTCACTTTCCTTGCTTTTTTTCATCTTCCTCCAAACTTGTCTTTTTGGGTTACACAAGAAAATAATATTTCTATTATGTATTTGATGTGTTTACCCAACTTTTTTTTTCCTCAAAGTGTCAACTTCAACTATTTGTATATCTATTATTTTTTTTAATCCTTCCAATTTTTCGAAAGATTTAGCTCTTTTTTTTTCAACACTTGAGTTTTCTCCCCCAAACTTAAAATACTCATTGTTCTCATTGTGGAAGGAATGACAAGACTCAAAGGCTCGGGTAAGGCAAGAAAGGAAAAGTGTATCGGTTAAATGTTTAAAAAAAGCCTATGTCATTTCTAAAGTTTCAAAGTTTAATCAATATGGATACCGGGGAATTGGTTGCTTAGTTCTAGAAATCTGTTAGTAGTGGATAAATTATTCAAACTATGAAATACAAAAAAATCTAAGGATATAAGATGCATGAGACTTTTTTTTATCCCAAATATTCTTGATACTAGTCGAAAAAGAACAGACTCAAACCACACACAAAAATGTAAAATAAAAGACATAAAATTTGGAGTTGAGAGAAAAAGACGAGTTTGCATCAAGGTTATGTAGGATGCGATTCACCACCCCACGAGTGCATCTTCGAAAAGTGGAATGGTTTCAAGATAATAGGCACTTCCACAATACCAAAGCTTCTTCCAACAAGTCCACCGCCCAAAGAACACGATCTAGGCAAAATTCCTGAACTTTTGATCACACAAATCCTCCCAACAGTCCATGGCATGATCCATGTAGGAACATTGTGATCACAAAAAGAAGGCTGCACAGCATGAGCAAAAATCATTAAGTTAGGAATTTTAGCATCTTGAAGCACTTCTTCACTATTAGGGAGTAAAGAATGCTTGCTCATGTGCTCAAAATATGCCCCAAAAATATCCAACTCTTTCTCAACATCACTCTCATTCTTACCAACACATTTTGATTTTTCATTATCACTTGGTAAGGGACCTCTACTTTGATTTTTTAACTCGTCGACTAGTTGTCCCATCTTAGTATTCAAGGATTCAAAAGAGGATATGAAATTTCCCAAAAATGTTGTCAAATTTTCCGTTACGCTTGGGAAAAAAGTTTCAAAAGAGTGAGATGGTTCGGGTTGTTCAAAAACATTATCGGGTGGGTAGTTGGAAACAAAGGACGTGAATCCATAATGAGGATCACTCCCTTGAAAATCACAAGAATAATAAAAATTCCCCTCCCATGATTGGTCAAATGTATTTATAAACGTGTCATTCCAATCTTGACAGGGAGGTGAAAATGAAGTGTAGGTGCCATCATCTTGAATATTTTCCAAAAAGTTAAGATGCGGTTCCCATGAATAATCGAAAGTATTAAAATACGGGGCATCCCAACTAAAACCATCCATTATGGTGAAAGAAAAATCAATGAAAAACTCAACGTATAAGTCAAGAAACTCGGAAATACGCCAATCCCCGGCAACGGCGCCAAAAACTTGGTAGCGAAAAAACCGTATAGGTCCACAGTGTGGGCACAAGTATACACCGACACTATGGTCGCTACAAGTAATAAAGTGGTAAATATACCGAGATCGTATCCACAGGGAATGGACCTCAAAGTTTTGAGTCTTAAGTCGAGAATACACCGATTTCAATGAGAGAAGAAGGAAATATTTTTGGGAGAGCTTGGTGCTTTTAACAACAAAAACTAAATAAGAAACTAAAATGGGTATGGGTGTAATTTTTCCTTGAGATTTACGTAGTAACAAAATGGTTAGTCACTTTGTAGCACGAAATGTCTATAAAAAGCCCGATCTCTCGAAAGTGGATTTTTAAATACCGGTCCTACAAAATGCCCATAAAGTATCCATCGTTACCAACTCTTAATCTTGCCGATTTAACTACGTTGAAATAAATCAAGTTCTACCGGTACGGAGATTTACACCCAAATCTCTTTGTGATATAAATCTCCTCCGACGTTTGAACCGTAATAAATCATGCAAAACCCGTATCTCTACGTGGTTATCAAAAACTCTCTCAAATCCTTGTGCATCCCTTAACCCGTATTTCGAATCCGCCCCTCTCGAGGTCAAGATTTAATATTAACACTTCAAAGTGATCGGCTTATCCGCGTTGAGTTTAAGTCCCGACTCAAGGGACCAAGCTTAAGAGCTAGCAATAATGGCAACACCCAAGTGTCGCCTACTAGTCTCAAGTCGGCTCACACCTACACCCAAAAGGTGGTTAGCTCATAATAATAGAATGCATAATAATAAAAGACATAATAATAAATGACATATAAATAATAAAAGACTTGGAAATTATAAAAGACTTAAAGTAAGAAAGAAAATATTTGTTACTCTACTTGCATAAAATTAAAGAGAGAAATAAAACTACAAAGTTAGATGGAAATTAAATGCGGAAATTAAATGCAAGAAAGTAAAATACTATAAATTAAACTACAACTAAAATAATAAAACTACAACTAAAAAAATGTAAAGAAAACTAGAAGTTCTACATTGTGGAGCTTTGTTGGTGATGGAAGATGAGATGAGGGATGCCTTCAATGCTCCTCCCCAAGCTTGTATTTATACTTGAAATCTTGAGAATCCAAGGGTGAGGATTCAACAACATGAATAAAAAATGGAAGAGTTTTCTATTAAAGATTCAACAACACGAATAAAAAAGAATAAAAATATTTATTATCATCCATTAAAAAATTATATTCACATACGTTAATAATTAACAAAAACTTAATCAACTCTATTTATTATGAAAAGGTCCTTTTTTTTAATTGTTTTATATTTATAAAAATATTTGTATTGTTGTTCACGTCTTACCATCGAATAATTCGGTTATTTAAAGTAATATAATAGTATATAACATCTTTAATGACATATGAATTATAAAAAAAAAATAACAACAAAACAACAACAACAGAAAAACAAGTATATATTTATCATCATATTTGATTATTGTTATAAAAATATTAACAAATTATTTTTATAATCATATTCTATAAAGCAGAAAAACAATCCGTGAATTAAAATTTCATGAGATTTGACAAATCATATTTTAAGTTTATAACATAAAACATAGTCGGATGATGTTTATAATTTAAACATATAATAAAAAAAACATGAGTCTATGAACTCGACATTTTTGTTCATAACATAAAACATAATATGGTAATGTCGTATAGCTAAAATATATAAAAGTTACCTCAAATATCGAAGTGTAACTTGATTTCACCAACACTTTGTTCTAAGGAGCGTACGTGCTGATAACGTGTTAAAGGAAAAGCATAATAGAACAACAATATACGGAGAGAATGAATCTGTAATTCTCATTAATCAAATGCCCTTTAAATAGGAATGAGTTAGAAGTAGATAGCTATGAGATATTCCAGTTCTAATCTAATTCTGATATATTTATCTATCTCTATCTTTGTCTCTATCATCATATCATTTAGACGATGACACATTTATCCTACAACACAATTAAAGTTTTGGGTTGTTTTGTATGTTGGCAGCCCACGTGAGAAAAACAAAAAAATAAGTTTGCAGACCCATTTCAGCAGCCCAACAAAGAGAAGAAGAAATCGTGCAAGAGGGGAAGGATGGCCGACATGCTCCAGGCCAGAAGGGAGGAACCGTCTTTTTGAGGGGGGGAATCGCACGAGAAATTGCAGAGAAGAGAGGAGACGATTTTTATGGAAGCTTTTAATTTGCTATTTCTTTAATCCATTAAGAAATTTTAGTTTTAGGTTTAATTTTCAATTTCTTAGTCTTTACATTTTAGCAATGAGTTTGTAATTATTTGATTAGGATTCTGTTGAGACTTGTTGAACTTTTTCATATCGTTTGATTTCCATTTATGCAATCCTTAAATTAATCGTTTATCATAGTTGGGTCGATTAATTTGAGTAGGTACCCTCAAATTGCTTAACCTAATTGTGTATCGTTATATTTAACTTTGAATACATAATCGTTCTTAGTTTTATATTGGTAACAAACAATACTTCAATTGATTGGGCGTCTGATTAATTTTAGTATCGTGGGTTTGCTTAATCTAGTCTAAATGGTCGGCGTCGGATCATTGACTAGGAATGGTGTTTGTCTAAGCTTAAAGCAACCGGTAATTGAACTCTATGTTCGTAACTAGATTATATTAACTGGTTAGAAATTAGGCATCGAGCTTCTCGTGCTAATCGACATTCGACAAACGGTGTATCGATGCGTATCGATACTCACCCATTCTGGAATGAAATGAGAAAAAAATATTTTTAAGAACAAGCTATGATACACGATCCGGTCAATGATTTAAACTCGTTGCTAATTTTTAATTATTTGTTTTCCGTTTTAATTTCATTTTTAGTTTAGTTTATCAATCCCCCCCCCCCTTTTAAATAAAGCGTAGAAGTTTGACACCGCTCACGGCCAATCCCTGTGGATTCGACCCTGCTTACCACTATTGCAATTTATGTTGTAATACGAGGTAATAGGACTTTATTATTTGTCGGGCTCGACACCCGTCAGGTACCAAACTTAATAGACATTTTTATCATCAAGACAATCAATATATAAAACATTTCATGTAATAGTTAAAATTTTATTATCATTTTCATTATATATATATATGTGTGTGTGTGTGTAAATGAAACAACCAATGGTATTTAAGGTGACATTTTGAGAACGGAGTATTATCAAATTGTAGATTGTGGTTGATATTAAGTTGTCCCACATTGATGAACATTTGAAACATTGGAATAAGCAAGGTTGTATAAGAAAGGAAGATGAGATGTCTATGTGTCAACTCATACTCATGGGGTTGTCTTATTTTGAGTGACCGTCATTTTGCAAAAAAAAAATATTATATATAAATCAGTTGGAAAAATTGATCATAAATAATCATCTATAAATATAAGAAACAACGGTAAGTGTAAGGTGAGATCTTAGAGTACGATAAAATGAACGGAAATGTGTATCAATATATCTATATAAAAACAAAGATATAATAAGATATGACATGAAACCATAAGATTTGAGTATTCTCAAATATTGAATTGTGGTGGAGTTTTTTGGTTATCCCATATTGGAATCATTAAACTAATGTTATTGTTAATGCTTAATTGTGTAGTAAAAAACCTTTACATAAGGTTTTTCACAGCGTAACAATGGAGTTTCTAGGGTTCTAAGGATTATGTAGGTTGTAGAAGTTTGGTAAATACATTCAGGGATGGATTGTTGATTAGCTTGGATATGACTACTGATCGTCGAAATGTGTGTTCTTTCTTCTCAATGCCTTATGTCTCATACTTACTACAATGCTTAATTCTGATTATACAATTACACCTAACCATTTTTTTCACAAGTTTAACTTCCCCATCACAACATCATTTCTTTTTCTTGAACGTTATCTGGAATAATTCACATATAGAAGACCTAAAATACATCAATTGTATTATACCGTGTTTCATTAGTTGTTAACTAACGAATTACGTTTCATGTTAACTTATGTATTTCTTACTGCAACAAAAATTGCAACCGCGCATCGCGCGGTCCACCAACTAGTACATGTCTTAAAATATCATTTGGATGATTGTTTTGTAGAGCGACAATTATGAAGTAACATATTTAATTAAAACAACTTTTTAATAACTTAAAATCCAAACATATTTTTCACAAATCACAAGGACGGAAACAACACGAAATTATAAACCATAAGGATGAAAAATGTAATTTTAAAAGCATAAGGACAAAAATAACAATTTTTAAAAACTACAGGGACAAAAAGAGGTAGTTTTCGAAACATATATTTTGAAGGCCATCCCTTCTTCCAAAGAAGAAATTTCGAAATCCAAATAAACGCACGGTTTTCATGGCGAAAGATTGTGTGAGAAGTTGAGTTAACGGTAAGAAGCATGAGAAGCGGATCTGAACCGTTGATCTCTTTTAATCCCAAGCTCTCCCATGAATTGTGGCTTAAAAGAGAACTGATCTGGTGCATCTCGGTGCATCTCATCCTAATGTGCGTCCACTACTCATGCTTCTCACCGGAACCTAACCCCAGTTTCCATTACATAATGGTACAAATCACTAAACAAGTGCATCTCTGTATTTAGACATTTCAGCCCTGCAAAACAAACCTAAGAAAAGGTAAAAAAGATACTAGACCCAAGTTTGGAACCTCAATATATTTGCAATCCGCAATCATAAATAACTGAAACTTCACAACAAAACACTGTGACGGTATATGAATACACTGAACCTATCTTTACAGTGTTTTTATGCCTTCACAACTGGTCTCACAAGAACCCGGCCCGTCTCAAAGTGATCAGATTTGTAATAATACAGATTAGGATATACGGAGTACATATTCTTATAAGCTAATTAAAACCTGAGATCGCTAAATGTGATCATATGACAGGGGTCAAGAGGGTCGAGTTCCCTTGCGGGGTCCTAGGGGCGTGTAAATTGTCATTTGAAACTGCATACTTTTCTGAGTTTTCTCTCTTTTCGCTACCATTTAATTTATATATGCATCCTAAGAATGATTATACCATCTTTATATATTCTTCGATAACATAAAGAGATATCTGAAAACCATGAAAACGAACCTTTTTCTGTAGTAATACCGATAACATACAGAGATCGCAACGAAACCCAGAAAGAAATAAGCTTTAACCTGCAATCTCCATCTGGGTATATAAATTTTGGACAACATTTGGATACATTTAACCAAATTCATTCAACAAAAGAACATGTATACAAAAAGAATACCTAAGAATGGATTGCATATATAAACAATGAATGGTAGTATGCAACTGCAAGAATACCTATTTAGTAACAGTTGTCTGGACCAGCTTGCACACATCTCGATGACCCTATGGGGCCTTAAAGATAGCATTCAAGAAAATCGTCAATGGTCTTGAGGAGAATTGAACTGGCGACCTATGAGCAAGAGGCCCAAGACTTGGGATTTTATTTGGTTGAGACTGTATAGATCCTTATAACCTTATCAATCTTCGACCGACAAATAGGGCAAGTTCCATTTCCGGATTATATCTCATGTAAACATGTCATACAACTAGCCATATGTCCACAAGGTACACAAGCTCCCTCAACCGGAGCTTCCCAACATACCACACACAATGCACCGCCATTGCCGCCTTCGTTGGCGGCAGGGTTTTCACTGAAACCACCGTCAGGAATTGGTGGAGCTGAAGGACGTGGTGGTGGAGGCCAAGATTCGACCTTTAATGGTGTCGGTTTTTCAATGGGAAGAGAATTCACATCAATTTCGGCTTGCTGGCTAATGGGCTTGGATTCAGGTGCATCCCACCCGTTATAATTGCGTTCAGGCAGCTCATCCATCCATCCACCACACCTATCAGCTGAACTCCGCCCTTTGCTGCCTGAGCCTGATCCTGATACCGACCCCCATCCGTTGTCAGTTGCTTCAGATTCAGGCACATCCCACCCGTTATCATCCATCCATCCACTGCTTCTACCAGCTGAACTCCGCCCTTTGCTGCCTGACCCTGATCCCGAGCCCCATCCGTTGTACTCGGTTTTAGGCTTCTCGTATTCCCATCCATTGCTAGTTGCTTCTGGATCGCGAGATCTCGGCAATGAGACCGATCCCCAGCCATTGTAGTCGTTCTCAGATGGCTCATCCGACCATCCGTTGGTTTTTGCTCCAGAAATACTAGAACCAGGAGATGAATCCCAACCATTAAACCTGGTCTCATCTGATGTATACTCCCAACCTTTTGCTTCAGTGAATTCAGAGTTTTGAGGGATTCTTCTGAATAATCTGGTAAGAAAAACTGGCGTTCTCTTCTCCATTGAAGCTAGAAGGGGGAAAAAAAGAAAAAGGAAAACCAACAGTCAACAGCAATGCTTCATGAAAACAAATCTCTCACTGTTCAATTGAGAAATTTTGGCAATATGCAGATGTTGGAACTTGACTTAGATATGAGAAACCTTGATTGTGAGATGATAACATGCAGGCAAAACAGTGGTCCACGTGGGTTTACACGCGACCAAAGTCGCACAAAAACTCGCCTAACACACTGGATGAAACGCGCTGGATTTTTGGGAAACAGAGCCTACGATGAGTTACCACGTGAGTTAAGTCGCCTGAAAACTCACGTGCGACACAGGAATCTCACGAAGAAACAGAGCCTACTGTGAGTTTCCACGTGAGCTAAGTCGCCTGAAAACTCACGTGCGACACTGGAATCTCACGAAGAATCAGAGCCTACCGTGAGTTTCCACAAGACTTAAGTCACGCCAAAACTAACGGTAGCCTCGGGCGGTTTGTGACAGTTGGGACAAATATGTATAAAAGCCTGACTTTTTCCACCAACAGATAACTAATGAATTCTCTCTGATTTCTGGGTTTTCTCCCCATATTTTCCATCACCATACATCTTTTAATTCTATAGATTCAAGTTAGAAACTTGAATTCTATTGTTGTATCCACGGGACAAACACCTATATTACAGGCGAATGTTTGTCTTAGGACACTGCTTCCGTGCAGGCCTCAATCCTGATCAATTCAACGAAGAATCAGCATTACAAGTAGGATTCTTGAGATTCTATCTATTGTTTTGTTGTTTTGATCTTCATTATAGATTTTGTATAAGAATTACGATTTCCCTGAATATCTATTTTGATATTATATACATATTTCTATTGGTGATTGGTTACTCCTAACAGCAGAATCAATGGATTGTTTCCTTTAAGTTCACTATTCAAAATAGATTTTAATCTTCTAGTATACAACTGATTTTGAAGCTCAAATTGATTTAGGTTATTCAAATCTCAAGTAGATCTAGGTAAACGCCAGAACCATAAACAATAGCAAATCGATACTGATCGCACACAAATTCTACTATTTTTTCAAATCAAAACTACTTCCAATTGTCGGTTTTCGTTAGAAATCGATACTTGCGATGAAGGTAAACTGCAAATCTCTCACTGTTCAATGGAGAAGTTTTGGCAATATGCAGAATCAATGGATTATTTCCTTTAAGTTAAATATTCAATAGATTCTAATCTTCTAGTATACAACTACTTTTGAAGCTCAAATTGATTTAGGTTATTCAAATCTCACGTAGATCTAGGTACGATTATCGCCAGAACCATAAACAATAGCAAATCGATACTGATCGCACACAAATTCTACGATTTTTCCAAATCAAAACTACTTCCAATTGTCGATTTTCGTGAGAAATCGATACCTGTGATGAACGTAAAACCGCACAAGTAAAAACCAGGCAATCACATTCTCTGAAAAGAGGAATCGATCGTCATCTTAAAGTGTATCAAATTCTAGGGTTTATATAAACCTCTTATCGTCGCAAAAACAGAGATTAAAAATGGTGGACGAAGTAACAGATCGAGTTGATACATAGAACGTGAAGGATACGAAAACTATAACAGTGTATAATACCTCTGAAATCGGTAGCTTTCTCCTCTGATTGTGCAGATCAAAGGCTTCGTCTTCGTCTACCTCCGGCCACTGGTTTTGGTAGTTATTAGGATGATTGCAGACCACGAACTTCACAGCGATAAGCTACCAGATAACGCTTTTCAAAACCATACTATTTTAATAGGTAGGATTTGGGATGAAATTAAATTTTTAAGTATGAAAATAATTAAATTACATTTTTATTAATTGATTATTACAAAATAAGTGTCATTAAAATTAAAATGTTGTTAAATATCAACTTAGAGCATGTCCAACATGTTCTAAAATAAAAAATTAAAAGTTAAAATATCTAAATCTAAAATATTCTTTTTACACAAATTATATTATTACAAGGGAAATTGACTCAAATCTCTCAGTCTTGCACAAACGTCACTACTTTCGCAATATACAAGTCTGTAATTGCGGACTTAGCTCAAAAACATACACAAAAAAAAATACGAATCTAATCAAGTTTCCTTAAAAAAAAATTACGACCCATGTCTGCATTTTTTTTTAAGAATAATCGACCAGACTCATACTTTTTTTTTTCTTCCTGTTTTTGAGCTAGTTCTGCGATTACTAATATGTATATTGCGAATGTAATGACATTTTGGTAAAAATGAGAGAGAAATGACTGAAAGACCAATTTGCTTGGGTAAAATGGCTATTTAAGTAGCGGGTCCACAAATTTGATAATAGGGTCGGAATTTAAATTTATATACTTCTCGGGTCGAAAGAAGAAATATAATTCTAAGAATTAAAATTTATAATATAAAAGAAATGAAATTTTGAAAATTATGGGGGTTAATTGACCTCCAACTTATTCGTGTACGTCTACTACTTGTCTTGAGCATACCAAGGATTGCAACCAAATATGATGACGATTATGGTGATCTACTGATCGTGGTATCTTTAGATTACCCATTAATTTACCTAAATATTTAAGATAATAAATTTTAGGTATCAAAGGGTGGTTAGTATTTTGTTTACGCGATCATTCTTTTCTCAAGGATTGAAGTGTTAAGGGTAAACAGTAAACACATTCTCTTTATTTTTTTTTTTACTACGTCATTCGTGAGTCTAGACCGTGGATAAGGCATTTTGGACGGTTATGGGTCTGGTCCATGCCTTTTAGGCATGACTCAAATTAAAGATTTGAAACATATACGCCGGATAAAAGTTGGTCAAAAAGTGACTGAATATCGAGTCTACTGACGATGGGATAACAAAGCAATTTTTTTGGAATGAGCATGTTAATGTATGAATTATTTCATTATTCATTATTTTCAGGTCTTTTCGTTACATTCACTTACAATAAGAAAGAACCATGGTTGCATTATTTGATGCATTCTTCTTTCTTTTCCTAGCTCTTCGCCTCTTCCATTCCATCATATTCCTAATAACTTATCGAATGACAACGAATTAACCGTAAATGCACCTTTATTTTATCAAATCCCGAGAACAAGATATAATCATGAGGGTAGTATTTTATCATTGTATCATATCCTAAGGTTTTATAATTTGCTTCTTTGTTACCGGGGTCAACCCCAAAGCAATGCCTTTCAGGGATGGATCCAGATTTGTTTTTCATACGATGACACTATATAATATTGATAAAAATAATTATAAAAAGCACGGTTTTTATCGACGTGTTATCAAAGTTCAATATCGCCCGGTGTGTTTTTAGCCTAATTCACCATTTCGAGAGATTTTTTTATAGTTTTTTGCTTGATTTCGATGGATTTTTAAGTTTTTTTTATCAATTTCGAAGGACTTTTTGTTTTTTTGGGTTGATTCAAGAGTTTTTTTTTGTTGATTACAAAGTACGGTTGTACCTTCTTGAAAATTTGAATATCATACGGTGACACCTTTTAAAACGATACGGTTGCACCTTTTATAAACATAAATTTTTTAACCTTTCGGCGCAGAGATAATACGGTGACACATGCCACCGTATGACCTTCTTTAGGTCTGTCCCTGATGCATTTCCCTCCGAAAGTCCGTCGGACTGACGACAACCTGCCACAATCATACCAGCGCTAACGCGATCTCTCTTCCTCACTTGTTGGGGCCAAAAACTTGTCAGCCCGGGTAAGGCGCACAAAAAGGGGTTGTCCCTATCCAAATTGTAACTTTCAATCGAAAAATATTTTTCAGTTGGACTCGTAAACATGTTACGAAACTTCGCTCTCGCAGTCAAATGCGCGTGGGTTTCATCAAAACCCAATTTGTGGAGGTTTGAATGTTCATATTTGCTTTTGCATAAGCAACAATGAACTTTTAGAAAATGAAAACAAAACAAATTAGGGTTCATTCAGGTTCGGTCCAATAACAATTACATATGTTAGACAAAAGTCATTCTTAGTTTTCAGATTCATAACCGATTAACGACCATACTTTAAATAATTCTCGAGTGAGTCTCAAAAGGTCCAACTGAGACCCGATCTAGACGTTTCTTGCACACCTTTATATCTTCGATTTTTTCTCATCAAACATGTCAAAAAATGACACCATCATTTGTTAAAAGACTACTTATCAAATTAAACCAAACAAACTCATTAGAGCATCTCTAACAACATTTCTATATTTTTTCTAAAATAGAGAATGGAAAGTCAAAATCTCTAAAAACATTTTTTTCCAACTCCAACAACTTTTCTATTTTAGAGAATCAATCATTATTTATATTATTATAATATTCCATAATTTATCATTCCAATACACTTTTTAAAAAAAACTTAAAATAAAATGTTAAAAATTGAATCTTATTAGTTGGATTGAATAAAATAATATTTTCTCTCTCCAATTTAGAGATTATAGAGAATTCTCTATATTTAGAGATTTTTTGATCTTTCTCTATTTTAGCAAACCATATAGCAAAGCTGTTGGAGAGGAATAGCAAAAAAAAAGCCAAATTTTTTTATTTTATCAATGCTATTGGAGATGCTCTTATATATCGTCCGAAAATAAGATTTGAAGTTAGGATATATACAGATTTAGGGGTGAGTTCAAACGAGAACGCTAACTATTTAAGAAAACACAAGAACGACCGTTAATGTACAAAATCATATATGATGCACGTACAAAATCATATATGATTCACAAGACTTTACCCGTGACTTAAGTTGGGGCCAAAGTCGTCCATGTCCATTTTTTGCCGATAATGTAAAATCATATGTGTTTTCTTAAATAATTAGTGTTTTGTTTTAACCTTCCTCTCTCTCTTTATACACACACACACACATATATATAGGGGGATCAGGGGAAAACTCCAATAAAATGAAAAACTAAGAATAGTTAGCGTTTAGCGTTTTTGTTCATCTGAACGATATGCACATGTGCATATACATGTGTAAATGTTACAAATTACTTGTATATGTGCATATACATACTGTTTAGATAAATGGTTATCAGAGTGTTATTCAATTTTTCATTTTTTTTACGATTTTCCCCTAAACCTGACCCTATATATATTTTAAAAAATTATTTTATTAATTTTATCATTTGAAAAAACGAATCGAGTCCTCTTTTCATACTCCATACCATATGTAGATCACCTTTTCAGTTTTATACTTATCATCTTCCACATACAAACACACTTGTAAACTGCATGAGAACACTCACCTCTACACATGTATTACATCTTGCTTCCATCTGTTCTTAATTTCATGCAATAAACTCTTACATGGCACTCTCTCCTTCACTTTCTTCCCCTATAAAAACCCCACCTCACAATCTCTATTCGCCACACCATCTAATCATCATCAATGACGATCAAAGCTAATTCTTTGCTTCTTGCTTTCTTTCTTCTCTTTGCCGGAACCCTAGCTCGCCAACAGCAGCAGCTAAACCAGTGCCAGATCAACAGGATCAACGCTCTCGAGCCCTACGATAGCATCCAAGCTGAAGCTGGTGTCACCGAGTTCTGGGAACCCGATAACCAGCAGTTCCAATGCGCCGGCGTCGAGTTTATTCGACACCGGATTCAGCCCGGTGGGCTTCTGTTGCCGTCCTATGTCAACACCCCACTCATGTCGTTCACCGAACAAGGTTGGATTTGGTTTATTTCGTAACTTTCACCACAACAAACTTGGGTTTACAGGACGTCACCAATTTCACTATAATAAAATTGGGTTTATAGGACGACACTAATTTCTAAATGGCTTAATAAACTGTTTTATAATAATTCATTTATACGACAAAAAACTAAAACGTTTATATAAGGGTGTTGTAATAAGTTTATGCGAAGCTTTTGGGTGTCTTAAGTCTTAACAATTTTTTTTGACAATTTTAATATGAAGCGTCGTGTCAACTATTTATAGGACACTTTTGAGAAAACTGTACTGTAAACTCTTCTTTTTATAGGACATTTTTTTAAATAGTGTTATATAAAATAGCTAATTAGATTTTCTTTATAAGAAGGTCCTAAAATACTACAACACCCAAAGCGTTATATAAATTTATTACAACACATTTAGATAGGACGTTATATTTATTTGGACCTACAAATTAAGTCTTATAAAGTGGGCTATTAAGACGATTAGAACATTTTGGTGTCATATAAACCCAATTTTGTTGTAAGTTTGAATTCAGGAAAAATAATCAATGGATTGATGGGTTTTATTTTGTTGATCTTGATTTGCAGGTAGGGGAATTCAAGGAGTTGTGTTGCCGGGATGTCCGGAAACCTATGAGTCGGGATCGAAACAACAGTTTTTCGATCCCAGCAAACGAAGAGGACAGAGGGTCCAAGATCGTCACCAAAAAGTTCAGAACTTGAACCAGGGTGACGTTGCCGCCATTCCCGCCGGAGCTGCTCACTGGATTTACAACGACGGTAATACCGAACTTGTTGTCGTCGTCTTCTTCGACGCCCAGAACAACGCTAACCAGCTCGATGCGAACCATAGGGTACAATTCCATACATACACTCTCATTAGTAATTAACTAGAAGCGTACTCGAGCAATGCAGCGAAATATATCACGATTTTAATGTTTCATTTTATTTTTTTGTCGATTTACAGTACGATTTTGAATGGTTTTGAGAAAGTGATAATGTTTTTTTTTTATAAATTTGTTTAATTTAGGCTTAATAGTATAATTTTTTTATATAAAAAAATTTAGTATTTTGTTAGAATTCAATGATTATCTTATATATTTTAATGACATCTACAAAAAACAACCAATTACATATTTAATAATATAATTAAAACAAATTTATAGTAATATAATATATTAATTGATAATGATACATGAAAATGTTTGCATAAAAGGAAGGTCCTGCGCATACCAAATTGGTGGGTGTTAGAAGCCTTATCTTGTGCTTTTAAACTTGTAAATTAAGATATTTTTAAAATCTTGCATAAAATGATGGTACCTTGTGCCTAATAATTTGTATTTAAAAGTTTTTTATTCGTGTTTTATAATATAGTATAGATATAGATTATTAACTTAATTGCCAAATTTAGAACTAAAAGATACGAGGTTTTAATAATGTTTCAGAGATTCTTCCTCGCTGGAAATCCACAAGCCCAAAGCCAACAACACCAGGAGCAGCCAGGCCGCCAGCAGCAGCCAGGCCGCCAGCAGCAGCCAGGCCGCCAACAACAGCAGCCTTACGACAACGCAGGCAACATCTTTAACGGTTTCGACGTCGAGTTCTTGGTAGAAGCATTCAATGTAGACAGAGAGACTGCCGAGAAGCTTCAAGGACAAAGAGACCAGAGGGGTCACATCGTTAGAGTCCAACAAGAACTTCAGATCATCCGACCACCGCAGAGCAGACAAGAGGAAGAACGAGAACAACGTGGACGCGACAACGGTTTTGAAGAGACCATTTGCAGTTTAAAGCTAAAGGAGAACATCGACAACCCTTCCCACGTTGATTTCGTCAACCCACAAGCCGGCCGGATCTCAAACCTCAACAACGACAAATTCCCCATCCTCCGCCGACTCCAACTCAGCGCCGCAAGAGGCGAACTCTACCCAAATGCAATCCAATCACCACGATGGATGTTAAACGCCCACAACCTCCTTTACGTAACTCACGGCAGCATGAGGGTACAAATCGTGAACAACCAGGGAGAATCGGTGTTCAACGACGAGCTCCGAAAGGGACAAGTGGTGGTGATCCCACAGAACTTTGCGTCGATCAAGAGGGCGAGTCAAGAAGGAGCGAGGTGGATCTCGTTCAGGACTAATGACAACGCCATAACGGAAAACCTCGCGGGTCGTGTGTCGGCAATCCGAAGCTTGCCGGTGGATGTGGTTGCGAACGCGTATCAGGTGTCTCGAGAAGATGCTCAAAAGCTCAAGTACAACCAACAACAAACCACTTTGTTTTCCCCAAGCTCTTCAAAAGGCCAAGGCCAGTGGGCGTCAGCTTAAATGAATAGGTGCATGCGTGGAATCTTTTTAGGGTTTTAAGAATAAGTTGTAATGTAACATAGAGAGTTTGTACAATATGCAAGCAAGAGTAATAAAGTTAGTTTTTTTCTTTTCCAATTTTATCTTATTTAATAATTAATACTAACTAAATTAAATTAATATTACTTCTCGAATTTCAATTAAATAAATAATAAGATACAATACATGCATTGTATGTACTTTTAATTGTAACACCCATAATTTTCGGTAAGTAAAGGTCACCCGGACGTTTTTGTAACTTATAAACGACGAGACTTTTGTTGGGAAATCATTGTTTGAAGTTCCTTGGAGTATCGGGGGTATTGGCGTTGAAAAAGTCGAGTTTCGGAGCTTGGTACGGGCTTGGCTACAATGTCCGACGACTATGACAGTGTCATAGTCGCACCGGGAAAAGTCGCTGCATGAAACAGAAACAAGGGGACTCAATGCGACAATGACCAGCGACAATGCTCAGGGCATTGTCGCATGGCAATGTCGCCAGGTGGGGGCGTGGGGCAGGTGCTGTTAAGTGCGGGATTTCAGCCCTCATTCTCATTTTTCACACCCAAACTTCTCCCTTTCTCTCCTAAACCGTTTCTCCTTCTTTCCTCTCAAACCCTAGCTCATTTTGGGTCCAATCTTTGTGTTTCATCATCATGTGGTGAAGATTGGAAGCTAGGTTCAGGAGTCCACCATCTTTTTCTTCAACCTCAAGCTCCATGGTAGAGTTTTCTAGGTTTTCATCAAAACCTAAGTGGTAAGTGTATCTCTTCCATTTCTAAACCTTAATATAAGTTATGAATGCCTTCTTGATGATTTCCTAGTGTTTGGTTTCTCAAATTTCGGATTTGATAGTTTTGGAGAAATTAGGTCAAAATTAGGGGTTTTGGTCAAGTTGGGGTTTTGGATGTAAAATGTTTGGGGAACTATTATAAATGGTTGAATGAGTATATTCATGGTTGGAAAATTGTGATGATAGGTTTTTGGAAGGTTCTGCTTGTGGATTCAAATTTCTTCAAGGAAGCTCAAGTTGGGGTAAAATCTAGATTTAGCCTAAATCTAGCGAGGTGAGTTAAAGTTGATTTGTGAAAACGGTGTAAATGCCAAAATGTTTATTTTAAAGTGTTTGTGTTTTACATTAAATTTTTAACTGCTGATAAGTTTTGGTTACTTGGATATATTTAACTTTATAAACTTATGAAACACACATCTTTGTGATTTTTGGGCATTTTGATATGTTTCTTTGATGATATAATATATAAATGGAGGTCATTTTATATAATTGTCCATTTGGTGCATACGATTTTATAAACCATTAGAAACTGCATATCATTGTACTATGAGTCATTTTGGCAACATGTAGAGAACGAGTTCATTTGGAAAACGTTCTGTTTCAACCAATGAGAAGTTTTGGGTTAATTGCCCTTTTTGGTTGTGGTGTTTGCATAATTGTTGGTCAAACGTGTTTCGATGTCTATACTAGCTTTCCTTGGAGATTTACGTAAACTATTGGGCCTTTGGCTCAGTTTTGACTAAATGGAGTCTTGAGGACATTTGCCCGGTTTAAAAACAGTTGTGGAGTTTTGAGTATAATGGCGTATATTTCGTGTCATTTGGGAGTTGCATGTTTTGGGTGCGTTGGTCATTCAATTAGAGTCATGTAATGTTAGATAGTGTTGCATCGGATCCATAGGCACGTAAGTCTGTCTGTCTTAGGAAAGCGGGTAAGGTTGGTTATAACCGTGGACCGCTTGGGTTCGCTAGCAAGTAGGCAATAGGTGGCGCGATGCTTCCGAGTTGAAACTCGCCTAGATTGGATAGACACCCATGTCTGTAAGTCCTTAAGGTGGAACTCGACGGAGTATGGCCAGAGGCATAAACGGTCCGAGTATTGTGATGTCGGTGGTGGCATGGGAACTAGGTCCGGGATATGTGGTGAAATCCAATAACATCACGGGTGGCCCCATTCACGTGTTCTCGCCACCCAAGATGGAAACGTTGAGATGACATGCGAGTACGTTGTATGGGAGGCCTACTCGTGTGTTTCTCTACTCTCAACGTATACGAGTCTCCCCCATCGTCGATCAGTAGTATTTAAATGTTAATGTCGTATATTACCAACTTTGGTTTTTGTGTGGTCGACGGTAAATGATGGCCTTAATAT
The DNA here is from genome assembly GCA_023525745.1 of Arctium lappa. NCBI lineage: Eukaryota > Viridiplantae > Streptophyta > Magnoliopsida > Asterales > Asteraceae > Arctium > Arctium lappa. The sequence goes on from CM042063.1 coordinate 54,491,338, forward strand.
TGGGTTTCCCCCACGTATATTAAGGTTTGAATGAAATGCGTCATTTCTACGTTTCGGTATTTGGTTCCTTCCGTTTTATGATTGTGTGAGTATTGGGTCTAATGTCCGTGTTTACGGTGATATTTATTTATATGGGTTTTCTTCAATGGATAAACAGTTGGGTGTGTCATGTCCCACCCGTGTCTTGGGTGTTCCGAAATATAAAATGTTACCCGTGTCTTATAAAATTGGGAGTCCTCTCTCTAATTTTCTTTTGAGCAAGTTTTGGGTTGAACTTAAATTTACGAAAGAACGTTTTATATTGGGATCATCGCCTTTAAAACAGTTTGGTTTGGTTAACGTAACACCCTCAAATTTGGAAAGAACGACTAATTAAAAACTTTCAAAACACCTTAAAGGATAATAAAATCCCTTACTAATAGTCCATAATTGAAATACAATTATTGGTTGAACCATCAACAAGAAATTAAAGTCTTAAATAAACACTAATTAAATTCGGGTGTTACTATAACCCAATAACAGTCGCTATCTCCAATATAAGTGCGGAAGACTTCTTCAAGCTAAACATTTCTCGAGCATACAACTAGCACTCTTCTCTTCACAGTGCACTAGAATTATTCCAGCCGGAACCTGTTGCACATGCCGACAAATAAAAAGGTTAGGCTAACGCTTAGTGAGTTCAAGAGTTTTATATCATGATTATAAAGGAAAACGTAAAATGGAAATATTGCAAATTATAATCATGATCCTTTAAAATGATTTACTTTAAAATGATAGAACAACTCATTTACCAAATAAACGCATTTTATAGATGGACACCTCAACGCCAAAACATTCTTTCATGAAATAATGCAATCCAACACTTACTCAAACGAGGATAATGGTAATGCTAGAATAATGAAATTTGAGTAACTTTATAAAACAAACAACCAAAATATGAGTAAACTCAAGTCTCCAAAATAAAAGCATAAGAGAGATAACTCCAACTTTGTGTCACTAAAAACGAGGATAAAACTAAATACCTCAAAACAACACCTCTCGGTGACGGGTGGATCCCGAATTCCAAGGCTAGTGGCGGAACACAAAAGTAGGCCACATTTCAAGTTATTGAGCTCACCATACTAGGAACCCATGGCCACGAGCTTGCCGACTCGTACTAAGATGTGGGGGAGGCCCCCCGAGGATTCCTAATCATGCTCATTCGCTAGAATTACATTTACGGTCCATGGCTAGTAACCGGTCCCACATAACCGTACCAAAGGCCCCCGAGGACCCAATGTCTCGACTAGCTACAAATGGGAAGTGACCATCCCATAAAAACAGGCTCAGAAATTAACTCGCGGATGCAAGTCCGATTATTGGACTCCAAGAGCCATCACCGACAAGTCCTCAAAATCCTAATTCTGACACCAACATATAAATAATAACCCCTTTTCCTTTTTAAAATAATAATGAACGACTCATATGCCTATGGATCTACTGCATTACAGTCTAAACAGTACATGACTCCAATTGAATGACCAACGCACTCAAAACATGTAATTTCAAATGATGCGCATTAACCGCCATCATACTCGGTATTTCACAACGGGCTATTAAACCAGACAAATGTCCTCAAGACTCATTTATTTTCAAATATGCATTTCCAAGTTTAACTGCTGATAAGAATGGAAATCATAAAATGAGACTATACACATTCTTTCAAGTACCTCAAATAAATGTGCAAGTAATACTTCATAAAACATCCCCTTTCATGAATGATGCATAAACCCGACAAACACTTAAAAGTGTATTTTTGACCAAAGACCCATTTATGCAATAAATCATCAAAACTCATTCATTTATGACACATTTATCGAAATGCCCAAAAATCCCAAATGTGGGTGTTTTACAAAGTTTATAAAGTTAAATACTTCAAATAATCAAAGATTACCAACTAACCCAACATTTGATAATTTCATGTAAAACACATAAACACTTTAAAATAGACATTTTGGCATGTACAACGTTTTCACAAATCAACTTGAACTCACCTTGCTAGATTTAGGCTAAATCTAGATTTTACCCCCAAAACTTGAATCTCCTTTGATGAAGGCTTGAATCACCAAGAAACCTCCCTAGATCTTAGATCCAACACGTCTACAAGATCACCTTCATCACACAAGCCAACAAAATCACACCCAAGATGAAGGATGAAAGGGAAAATGGTGAAATCATCAAACCCTAGCTTAACATTGAGAGAGATGAGGAGCTTACCACCACAAAATACTCTTGTATACTCTAATTTACTTCCAATATCTTGTTAAATCCTTGAAGATCTCTCAAAAACAAAACCATGGCAACTTGAATCACCAAAATCGGAGTTGTGATGCAAAAGATATGAAGAAATGAAGTTTGGTGGCTGAAAAATCGGGTTTTAAGCTCGAACAGGGCTCCGCACGGGTTACCGAGCGGCCTAGGTCGCGCCACAAGTCGCCTGAATGGGTTTTATGCTTGAACAGGGCTCCGTGCGGGTTACGGGGAGGCCTAAGTCGCGCCACAACTCGCCTCATGCACTGTTTGTCCGGTTTCTTCATTATTTACTGTTTTGGCCATAACTTCTTCGTTATAGCTCCGATTTTGCTCCGGAAAGAACCGTTGGACTCGTAATTGAATCCTTCATCCATCTAGACTATAAAATCTGGATTCAAGTCCAAAATACTTTACTTTTTTTTCCCTAACATATCGGTTTTGGTATTAACTTGAAATGGTGCATCTCGAAATCGGGGTGTTACAATCCTCCCAACCTTGAAAGAGATTTCGTTCTCGAAATTTGGCACCGATCAAACACCCAACGTTGCCCTTCACGAGGTCAATCGGTTATCTACCCAAAAGGAATGCTTGCACGATACCTTGCCCCATGTACAAAATCGATCACAACTCAATTTCAAGGTTCGATGTATCTTACCGATGACGAGATAAACATCGAGTCCTTATCAACCACTTTCTTATCCTTAAAATATCGGTTGTCTCCCAACCTTGGGTTGCACATATCCCCTCAAGAATAGTTTCACCAAGAATGCTCTAAAGCGAACTCATCCCTTAGGCATTTTTAATTCCGACCCATCAAGGTCTCCTCAATAGTCGATTTCTACTTAAGGCTTACCTCGACATTCTAACCCAATTCCTCGATAATTCATACTATAAAAGATTCATCGTCCCCTTCCTTGAAAACATTTCCTAACACCAGTTAGGTTCGATCCAATCATAACACTCGATCCGTTCCTCAACTGACACGACAGAACATCGGTAGACAACGGATTACCCCAACTACACGGTTACTCCATTCCCAGAGTGCAGTCAAGCATCGATTGCCAAATCAACGAAAGTCTTGATAATTATCGAAACACCAACGATTGATTCTTAATTAACAACATCTAGTTTCCTTAAGGTTACCGCTTGACCTGCAGACACTAGGGCCAACGAAAGTGCACTGAAACACACCAACAGTCCTTGTCCTCAAAACCGAGGGTCGACACCTATCCTCGAAATGTCCATTCTGAAAACGTGGGTATACTACAAAGTATTTTGTTCCAGGTTGCTGTGTCGAAAGTTAACGCCTACTCAAGGAAATAAAACCTCAAATCAAACAGCTTCACTAGCCAGCCATAACCTCATCAATATTCACGATTACTCATCAAGATAGTACACCACCGACACATAGCATACCATCGTACCAATGACCCACAATTTCAAAACTAACCAAACCCAAACAACCGTACACGGTTTTAACCCGAAGATTTATCGAAGCATAAAGATCATCACTTAATTAACTGGGAGAGAGTATAAGTCTAACGCCTCAAATACCTCCGTACGAACTAGTTCATGAGCTGAAGTCCAAAGATTCAAAACTAACCATAAGACAGGTCCTCTAACGCTTCAAACCCCGATGACTCCTTTAGTCCTTAAATCTCGACCTCTAACACAAGAGGGCTTACATCTACAGCTCTACTGAGTTCAAGGGTTTTCAAACTACCATGCCCATTTAAGATTTTATAAAACCTCTAAATGTAAAAGCTTTATAATGATTAATCATATGAATCAAATCCACTACCATTTTCTTGGTAGTTGTACAAAGTGGTTACAACCGCCACACATAAAAAACATTTCGGAAAATATTTGGTCAATAATCAAACTAATACTGACGCCAACGAAAGATATTGCAACAATCTTTTTTCAAAGGGACTGCTACGGTCCCAGCTTGCACAAATTTATGTAGTGAATGAGAAATAGTTTTTACATACTAAACAGTGCATAACAAGGCGTTTGTATAAAACTACAGAAGGGACATTCATGAAATCAGTTTCTAGAAACGTTTGCACTAACCATAAAATGACGTGGAGTCAAAACTCCTATACGACCCACACACACCAGTTTATTTCTCAAACTTAGTAAAACGAGAAGTGCTTGCGATTTGACCAAACACAAAATAATTTAGATCAACTTCGACTTTAGTCGCTCGGATAAAACGCACTTTGGCCCAAAAATAGTGACTATTATGTCATGCATGCGAGTAAATCAATATAACGAATTTCGTGAAACAACAAAGATAAAACGTCAGTCAAAGAATGCTCAAAGCCTCAGTTCAACACGAACCCATCCTAGTTTTTCATAAGTTTACTCACACTAGAAGTTTAAATCAACTCACCCACTAAGTGGTACATAATGTGCTGCATTTGCATAAAACTCAAAAATGACCCACACGTCATTGAAACTACCAAAATAACATATGGGGTGACATCCACCTACAAAATTCTTATGAAATAAATTTCCCAACGACCCATAAAACAACACACGCAAAGAACTTAGACTTTGCATTTCGAGGTTCACCCAAGTGTCGTGAACGTCGTAAAATAATACTCCATAAAACTTAACAAAACTCACACGGAAAATAATTCCCAAGAAAACTCAAACACTAAAATAGTGGAAGGCAACTCTTCGTCCAAGGCCTTAACATATGTGGAGGAGATCCAATGTTAAGGTCATAAGTCGTAGTTACTTGTCCAAGACTCCACGCAACGTCAAAATACGAACATCACAATAATCGAAAATAGCGTTGGAAAACAACGAGGATAAGAAAAATCTTGACAAAGTTGTAACCACATGCAATAAAATAATTTTATGCATGTTTAAAATCATAGTTTAAATACTGGTGTGTGCTAAACATTTTTCCAAGATTTCGCAATATAAGCTACATGGTGATTTGGAAATATGAGAAATAACTGATGCAATTTATTTCAGAAATGAATTTTGTGCATGAGTTTGGTCGGCACTCAACATCTTAGAACCACGTTCAATTTCCTTGCCACACTATTGTCATCCGGGTGCTCAAACATCTTAAGGTAAAGATCAAATATTTCATAGGTTCACCTCACAATTTCTCCTATAAATAACATTGGTTCCAAATATCTATGGTTCTATTCCAACCAATCAATCCGACTCGAAACGGTCCACTTAATGCAATCGCCATGCTTACCGTCACTCTAAGTGACGAATACTAAAATCATCAACCTCTCGTAACGGTTACTCACTTAGAACTTCTTCGCTACCCCAACGGTCGTCACATCAAAGTAGTCCAAGTATACACATGTAGCTCGTAGGTTCACCATAACACTGGCCATGTGCAATTATGAATGTACTGTACATGATCATCCTTGTTACTCCCGACGTGATTCCCGCTCCTAGTCACTCCAATATCCTCAAAACATCCAATCTTATAGTGCCTATTGGTGCAATCTCGCTTTCAATCACTTAAAAGTACGCTAGTTTGTGTCTAGGCATCCAAAATCAATACCTAATTCTCTCAAACTTAAGCTCTGATACCAACTTGTAACACCCTCAAATTTGGAAAGAGCGACTAATTAAAAACATTCAAAAACACCTTAAAGGATAATAAAATCTCTTACTAATAGTCCATAATTAAAATACAATTATTGGTTGAACCATCAACAAGAAATTAAAGTCTTAAATAAACACTAACTAAAGTCGGGTGTTACCATAACCCAATAACAGTCGCTATCTCCAATATAAGTGCGAAAGACTTCATCAAGCTAAACATTTCTCAAGCACACAACTAGCACTCTTCTCTTCACAGTGTCACTAGAACTATTCCCAGCCGGAACCTGTTGCACATGCCGACAAATAAAAAGGTTAGGCTAACGCTTAGTGAGTTCAAGAGTTTTATATCATGATTATAAAGGAAAACGTAAAATGGAAATATTGCAAATTATAATCATGATCCTTTAAAATGATTTACTTTAAAATGATAGAACAACTCATTTACCAAATAAACGCATTTTATAGATGGACACCTCAACGCCAAAACATTCTTTCATGAAATAATGCAATCCAACACTTACTCAAACGAGGATAATGGTAAAGCTCGAATAATAAAATTTGAGTAACTTTATAAAACAAACGACCAAAATATGAGTAAACTCAAGTCTCCAAAATAAAAGCATAAGAGAGATAACTCCAACTCAAAGTGTCACTGAAAACGAGGATAAAAATAAATACCTCAAAACAACACCTCTCGGTGACAGGGGGATCCCGAATTCCAAGGCTAGTGGCGGAACACAAAAGTAGGCCACATTTCAAGTTAGTGAGCTCACCATACTAGGAACCCATGGCCACGAGCTCGTCGACTCGTACTAAGATGTGGGGGAGGGCCCCCAAGGATTCCTAATCATGTTCATTCGCTAGGATTACATTTACGGTCCATGGCTAGTAACCGGTCCCACATAACCGTACCAAAGGCCCCCGAGGACCCAATGTCTCGACTAGATACAAATGGGAAGTGACTATCCCATAAAATCAGGCTCATAAATTATAAAATCTAGGATTCAAGTCCAAAATACTTTATCTTATTTTTCCCTAATATATCAGTTTTAGTATTAACTTGAAATGGTGCCTCTCGAAATCGGGGTGTTACAGTTATCGATTAACTCGGTGTCTCTTTCGTTTAAAATGCATATTATCGATAAACGAGTCGTTTTCAGATTTGAAGCATATCACTTTGAATGAGTATGACTTTAACTTGCATTCTTCCTTTTTAATGATTAAATTATAAATTTTGAAAACTTTTGAGCTCACTAGGCGTTAAGCCTAACCTTTTCATTTGTCGGCATGTGCATCAGGTTCCGTTGGGGGTTTGGTTCTAGTAGTGCTGAAGAGATGGGCCTTAGCTTTACACAAAGGTAAGTAGTTGGTGGAGTCTTCCGCAGTTTGGAGATAGTGACTGTTATTTGGTTTTAGTAGCACCCGTCCTTATTATAGACTGTATGTATAGAATGAAATGTGTGTATTGAGGTTAAATCTTAAATTATGATTGTAGATGAATCAATTATCGATGTATTTAGAAAATTTTAAATTAGTTGTTATTTCCAGAATTGAGGGTGTTACATTAATTTACAAAAAAAGCTATCAATTAGTTCGCTCTCGTCTACAATTCGGGATCGACGGTGCTTACCTGTTATCCACAACCATCGTCACTACAAAACTCAACCCTATCAATGACGGAAAATTCCGTCGTTGACCCGTCATGAAATGATATCTTTCGCTGAAAGTCCGTCGGTCAAAAGGTGGTGGGTGATACTATCAGACCCATGGATATATATATAACACATACACATGCGTACATATAACACATACACATGAGAAAATAAGAAAAATAAAAAATTTCGTCGCTAATTAGTACTGATGGGTTAGACATGATATATACATAAGAAAGAGTTTAGATCTGGCCTAATTGGGGTTTTGAATAAGACCATGACAGATTAGTGACGGACATATGGATTTCCATTTTTATTTATTTTTTAAATGAAAATCCACGTGTCCGTCGCCAATTCATCACCGATTAGCTATAGATTAGTGACGAACACGTGGATTTTCTTTTTTATTTATTTTTTATATATAAATTATTGAGTTCCCTTGCTAATTAGTGACATTAACAAAGAAAATATGAAAAAAAGGTTTCACTACAAGAAAAAAGGGTTTTAGAGAAGGAAGTTTCAGAAAAAGATTTGAAAGTGTATCTAAAGATGATCTTTAGGGAAGGAAGTACATGACAAAAATGAAAAATGTAACAAAATGATGATCCTTTTTAGAGAAGGATTCCAAACCAAAATAATACACTATGAAAATATACGCCGGATAAAAGTTGGTCAAAAAGTGACTGAATATCGAGTCTACTGACGATGGGATAACAAAGCAATTTTTTTGGAATGAGCATGTTAATGTATGAATTATTTCATTATTCATTATTTTCAGGTCTTTTCGTTACATTCACTTACAATAAGAAAGAACCATGGTTGCATTATTTGATGCATTCTTCTTTCTTTTCCTAGCTCTTCGCCTCTTCCATTCCATCATATTCCTAATAACTTATCGAATGACAACGAATTAACCGTAAATGCACCTTTATTTTATCAAATCCCGAGAACAAGATATAATCATGAGGGTAGTATTTTATCATTGTATCATATCCTAAGGTTTTATAATTTGCTTCTTTGTTACCGGGGTCAACCCCAAAGCAATGCCTTTCAGGGACGGATCCAGATTTGTTTTTCATACGATGACACTATATAATATTGATAAAAATAATTATAAAAAACACGGTTTTTATCGACGTGTTATCAAAGTTCAATATCGCCCGGTGTGTTTTTAGCCTAATTCACCATTTCGAGAGATTTTTTTATAGTTTTTTGCTTGATTTCGATGGATTTTTAAGTTTTTTTTATCAATTTCGAAGGACTTTTTGTTTTTTTGGGTTGATTCAAGAGTTTTTTTTTGTTGATTACAAAGTACGGTTGTACCTTCTTGAAAATTTGAATATCATACGGTGACACCTTTTAAAACGATACGGTTGCACCTTTTATAAACATAAATTTTTTAACCTTTCGGCGCAGAGATAATACGGTGACACATGCCACCGTATGACCTTCTTTAGGTCTGTCCCTGATGCATTTCCCTCCGAAAGTCCGTCGGACTGACGACAACCTGCCACAATCATACCAGCGCTAACGCGATCTCTCTTCCTCACTTGTTGGGGCCAAAAACTTGTCAGCCCGGGTAAGGCGCACAAAAAGGGGTTGTCCCTATCCAAATTGTAACTTTCAATCGAAAAATATTTTTCAGTTGGACTCGTAAACATGTTACGAAACTTCGCTCTCGCAGTCAAATGCGCGTGGGTTTCATCAAAACCCAATTTGTGGAGGTTTGAATGTTCATATTTGCTTTTGCATAAGCAACAATGAACTTTTAGAAAATGAAAACAAAACAAATTAGGGTTCATTCAGGTTCGGTCCAATAACAATTACATATGTTAGACAAAAGTCATTCTTAGTTTTCAGATTCATAACCGATTAACGACCATACTTTAAATAATTCTCGAGTGAGTCTCAAAAGGTCCAACTGAGACCCGATCTAGACGTTTCTTGCACACCTTTATATCTTCGATTTTTTCTCATCAAACATGTCAAAAAATGACACCATCATTTGTTAAAAGACTACTTATCAAATTAAACCAAACAAACTCATTAGAGCATCTCTAACAACATTTCTATATTTTTTCTAAAATAGAGAATGGAAAGTCAAAATCTCTAAAAACATTTTTTTCCAACTCCAACAACTTTTCTATTTTAGAGAATCAATCATTATTTATATTATTATAATATTCCATAATTTATCATTCCAATACACTTTTTAAAAAAAACTTAAAATAAAATGTTAAAAATTGAATCTTATTAGTTGGATTGAATAAAATAATATTTTCTCTCTCCAATTTAGAGATTATAGAGAATTCTCTATATTTAGAGATTTTTTGATCTTTCTCTATTTTAGCAAACCATATAGCAAAGCTGTTGGAGAGGAATAGCAAAAAAAAAGCCAAATTTTTTTATTTTATCAATGCTATTGGAGATGCTCTTATATATCGTCCGAAAATAAGATTTGAAGTTAGGATATATACAGATTTAGGGGTGAGTTCAAACGAGAACGCTAACTATTTAAGAAAACACAAGAACGACCGTTAATGTACAAAATCATATATGATGCACGTACAAAATCATATATGATTCACAAGACTTTACCCGTGACTTAAGTTGGGGCCAAAGTCGTCCATGTCCATTTTTTGCCGATAATGTAAAATCATATGTGTTTTCTTAAATAATTAGTGTTTTGTTTTAACCTTCCTCTCTCTCTTTATACACACACACACACATATATATAGGGGGATCAGGGGAAAACTCCAATAAAATGAAAAACTAAGAATAGTTAGCGTTTAGCGTTTTTGTTCATCTGAACGATATGCACATGTGCATATACATGTGTAAATGTTACAAATTACTTGTATATGTGCATATACATACTGTTTAGATAAATGGTTATCAGAGTGTTATTCAATTTTTCATTTTTTTTACGATTTTCCCCTAAACCTGACCCTATATATATTTTAAAAAATTATTTTATTAATTTTATCATTTGAAAAAACGAATCGAGTCCTCTTTTCATACTCCATACCATATGTAGATCACCTTTTCAGTTTTATACTTATCATCTTCCACATACAAACACACTTGTAAACTGCATGAGAACACTCACCTCTACACATGTATTACATCTTGCTTCCATCTGTTCTTAATTTCATGCAATAAACTCTTACATGGCACTCTCTCCTTCACTTTCTTCCCCTATAAAAACCCCACCTCACAATCTCTATTCGCCACACCATCTAATCATCATCAATGACGATCAAAGCTAATTCTTTGCTTCTTGCTTTCTTTCTTCTCTTTGCCGGAACCCTAGCTCGCCAACAGCAGCAGCTAAACCAGTGCCAGATCAACAGGATCAACGCTCTCGAGCCCTACGATAGCATCCAAGCTGAAGCTGGTGTCACCGAGTTCTGGGAACCCGATAACCAGCAGTTCCAATGCGCCGGCGTCGAGTTTATTCGACACCGGATTCAGCCCGGTGGGCTTCTGTTGCCGTCCTATGTCAACACCCCACTCATGTCGTTCACCGAACAAGGTTGGATTTGGTTTATTTCGTAACTTTCACCACAACAAACTTGGGTTTACAGGACGTCACCAATTTCACTATAATAAAATTGGGTTTATAGGACGACACTAATTTCTAAATGGCTTAATAAACTGTTTTATAATAATTCATTTATACGACAAAAAACTAAAACGTTTATATAAGGGTGTTGTAATAAGTTTATGCGAAGCTTTTGGGTGTCTTAAGTCTTAACAATTTTTTTTGACAATTTTAATATGAAGCGTCGTGTCAACTATTTATAGGACACTTTTGAGAAAACTGTACTGTAAACTCTTCTTTTTATAGGACATTTTTTTAAATAGTGTTATATAAAATAGCTAATTAGATTTTCTTTATAAGAAGGTCCTAAAATACTACAACACCCAAAGCGTTATATAAATTTATTACAACACATTTAGATAGGACGTTATATTTATTTGGACCTACAAATTAAGTCTTATAAAGTGGGCTATTAAGACGATTAGAACATTTTGGTGTCATATAAACCCAATTTTGTTGTAAGTTTGAATTCAGGAAAAATAATCAATGGATTGATGGGTTTTATTTTGTTGATCTTGATTTGCAGGTAGGGGAATTCAAGGAGTTGTGTTGCCGGGATGTCCGGAAACCTATGAGTCGGGATCGAAACAACAGTTTTTCGATCCCAGCAAACGAAGAGGACAGAGGGTCCAAGATCGTCACCAAAAAGTTCAGAACTTGAACCAGGGTGACGTTGCCGCCATTCCCGCCGGAGCTGCTCACTGGATTTACAACGACGGTAATACCGAACTTGTTGTCGTCGTCTTCTTCGACGCCCAGAACAACGCTAACCAGCTCGATGCGAACCATAGGGTACAATTCCATACATACACTCTCATTAGTAATTAACTAGAAGCGTACTCGAGCAATGCAGCGAAATATATCACGATTTTAATGTTTCATTTTATTTTTTTGTCGATTTACAGTACGATTTTGAATGGTTTTGAGAAAGTGATAATGTTTTTTTTTTATAAATTTGTTTAATTTAGGCTTAATAGTATAATTTTTTTATATAAAAAAATTTAGTATTTTGTTAGAATTCAATGATTATCTTATATATTTTAATGACATCTACAAAAAACAACCAATTACATATTTAATAATATAATTAAAACAAATTTATAGTAATATAATATATTAATTGATAATGATACATGAAAATGTTTGCATAAAAGGAAGGTCCTGCGCATACCAAATTGGTGGGTGTTAGAAGCCTTATCTTGTGCTTTTAAACTTGTAAATTAAGATATTTTTAAAATCTTGCATAAAATGATGGTACCTTGTGCCTAATAATTTGTATTTAAAAGTTTTTTATTCGTGTTTTATAATATAGTATAGATATAGATTATTAACTTAATTGCCAAATTTAGAACTAAAAGATACGAGGTTTTAATAATGTTTCAGAGATTCTTCCTCGCTGGAAATCCACAAGCCCAAAGCCAACAACACCAGGAGCAGCCAGGCCGCCAGCAGCAGCCAGGCCGCCAACAACAGCAGCCTTACGACAACGCAGGCAACATCTTTAACGGTTTCGACGTCGAGTTCTTGGTAGAAGCATTCAATGTAGACAGAGAGACTGCCGAGAAGCTTCAAGGACAAAGAGACCAGAGGGGTCACATCGTTAGAGTCCAACAAGAACTTCAGATCATCCGACCACCGCAGAGCAGACAAGAGGAAGAACGAGAACAACGTGGACGCGACAACGGTTTTGAAGAGACCATTTGCAGTTTAAAGCTAAAGGAGAACATCGACAACCCTTCCCACGTTGATTTCGTCAACCCACAAGCCGGCCGGATCTCAAACCTCAACAACGACAAATTCCCCATCCTCCGCCGACTCCAACTCAGCGCCGCAAGAGGCGAACTCTACCCAAATGCAATCCAATCACCACGATGGATGTTAAACGCCCACAACCTCCTTTACGTAACTCACGGCAGCATGAGGGTACAAATCGTGAACAACCAGGGAGAATCGGTGTTCAACGACGAGCTCCGAAAGGGACAAGTGGTGGTGATCCCACAGAACTTTGCGTCGATCAAGAGGGCGAGTCAAGAAGGAGCGAGGTGGATCTCGTTCAGGACTAATGACAACGCCATAACGGAAAACCTCGCGGGTCGTGTGTCGGCAATCCGAAGCTTGCCGGTGGATGTGGTTGCGAACGCGTATCAGGTGTCTCGAGAAGATGCTCAAAAGCTCAAGTACAACCAACAACAAACCACTTTGTTTTCCCCAAGCTCTTCAAAAGGCCAAGGCCAGTGGGCGTCAGCTTAAATGAATAGGTGCATGCGTGGAATCTTTTTAGGGTTTTAAGAATAAGTTGTAATGTAACATAGAGAGTTTGTACAATATGCAAGCAAGAGTAATAAAGTTAGTTTTTTTCTTTTCCAATTTTATCTTATTTAATAATTAATACTAACTAAATTAAATTAATATTACTTCTCGAATTTCAATTAAATAAATAATAAGATACAATACATGCATTGTATGTACTTTTAATTGTAACACCCATAATTTTCGGTAAGTAAAGGTCACCCGGACGTTTTTGTAACTTATAAACGACGAGACTTTTGTTGGGAAATCATTGTTTGAAGTTCCTTGGAGTATCGGGGGTATTGGCGTTGAAAAAGTCGAGTTTCGGAGCTTGGTACGGGCTTGGCTACAATGTCCGACGACTATGACAGTGTCATAGTCGCACCGGGAAAAGTCGCTGCATGAAACAGAAACAAGGGGACTCAATGCGACAATGACCAGCGACAATGCTCAGGGCATTGTCGCATGGCAATGTCGCCAGGTGGGGGCGTGGGGCAGGTGCTGTTAAGTGCGGGATTTCAGCCCTCATTCTCATTTTTCACACCCAAACTTCTCCCTTTCTCTCCTAAACCGTTTCTCCTTCTTTCCTCTCAAACCCTAGCTCATTTTGGGTCCAATCTTTGTGTTTCATCATCATGTGGTGAAGATTGGAAGCTAGGTTCAGGAGTCCACCATCTTTTTCTTCAACCTCAAGCTCCATGGTAGAGTTTTCTAGGTTTTCATCAAAACCTAAGTGGTAAGTGTATCTCTTCCATTTCTAAACCTTAATATAAGTTATGAATGCCTTCTTGATGATTTCCTAGTGTTTGGTTTCTCAAATTTCGGATTTGATAGTTTTGGAGAAATTAGGTCAAAATTAGGGGTTTTGGTCAAGTTGGGGTTTTGGATGTAAAATGTTTGGGGAACTATTATAAATGGTTGAATGAGTATATTCATGGTTGGAAAATTGTGATGATAGGTTTTTGGAAGGTTCTGCTTGTGGATTCAAATTTCTTCAAGGAAGCTCAAGTTGGGGTAAAATCTAGATTTAGCCTAAATCTAGCGAGGTGAGTTAAAGTTGATTTGTGAAAACGGTGTAAATGCCAAAATGTTTATTTTAAAGTGTTTGTGTTTTACATTAAATTTTTAACTGCTGATAAGTTTTGGTTACTTGGATATATTTAACTTTATAAACTTATGAAACACACATCTTTGTGATTTTTGGGCATTTTGATATGTTTCTTTGATGATATAATATATAAATGGAGGTCATTTTATATAATTGTCCATTTGGTGCATACGATTTTATAAACCATTAGAAACTGCATATCATTGTACTATGAGTCATTTTGGCAACATGTAGAGAACGAGTTCATTTGGAAAACGTTCTGTTTCAACCAATGAGAAGTTTTGGGTTAATTGCCCTTTTTGGTTGTGGTGTTTGCATAATTGTTGGTCAAACGTGTTTCGATGTCTATACTAGCTTTCCTTGGAGATTTACGTAAACTATTGGGCCTTTGGCTCAGTTTTGACTAAATGGAGTCTTGAGGACATTTGCCCGGTTTAAAAACAGTTGTGGAGTTTTGAGTATAATGGCGTATATTTCGTGTCATTTGGGAGTTGCATGTTTTGGGTGCGTTGGTCATTCAATTAGAGTCATGTAATGTTAGATAGTGTTGCATCGGATCCATAGGCACGTAAGTCTGTCTGTCTTAGGAAAGCGGGTAAGGTTGGTTATAACCGTGGACCGCTTGGGTTCGCTAGCAAGTAGGCAATAGGTGGCGCGATGCTTCCGAGTTGAAACTCGCCTAGATTGGATAGACACCCATGTCTGTAAGTCCTTAAGGTGGAACTCGACGGAGTATGGCCAGAGGCATAAACGGTCCGAGTATTGTGATGTCGGTGGTGGCATGGGAACTAGGTCCGGGATATGTGGTGAAATCCAATAACATCACGGGTGGCCCCATTCACGTGTTCTCGCCACCCAAGATGGAAACGTTGAGATGACATGCGAGTACGTTGTATGGGAGGCCTACTCGTGTGTTTCTCTACTCTCAACGTATACGAGTCTCCCCCATCGTCGATCAGTAGTATTTAAATGTTAATGTCGTATATTACCAACTTTGGTTTTTGTGTGGTCGACGGTAAATGATGGCCTTAATATTGGGTTTCCCCCACGTATATTAAGGTTTGAATGAAATGCGTCATTTCTACGTTTCGGTATTTGGTTCCTTCCGTTTTATGATTGTGTGAGTATTGGGTCTAATGTCCGTGTTTACGGTGATATTTATTTATATGGGTTTTCTTCAATGGATAAACAGTTGGGTGTGTCATGTCCCACCCGTGTCTTGGGTGTTCCGAAATATAAAATGTTACCCGTGTCTTATAAAATTGGGAGTCCTCTCTCTAATTTTCTTTTGAGCAAGTTTTGGGTTGAACTTAAATTTACGAAAGAACGTTTTATATTGGGATCATCGCCTTTAAAACAGTTTGGTTTGGTTAACGTAACACCCTCAAATTTGGAAAGAACGACTAATTAAAAACTTTCAAAACACCTTAAAGGATAATAAAATCCCTTACTAATAGTCCATAATTGAAATACAATTATTGGTTGAACCATCAACAAGAAATTAAAGTCTTAAATAAACACTAATTAAATTCGGGTGTTACTATAACCCAATAACAGTCGCTATCTCCAATATAAGTGCGGAAGACTTCTTCAAGCTAAACATTTCTCGAGCATACAACTAGCACTCTTCTCTTCACAGTGCACTAGAATTATTCCAGCCGGAACCTGTTGCACATGCCGACAAATAAAAAGGTTAGGCTAACGCTTAGTGAGTTCAAGAGTTTTATATCATGATTATAAAGGAAAACGTAAAATGGAAATATTGCAAATTATAATCATGATCCTTTAAAATGATTTACTTTAAAATGATAGAACAACTCATTTACCAAATAAACGCATTTTATAGATGGACACCTCAACGCCAAAACATTCTTTCATGAAATAATGCAATCCAACACTTACTCAAACGAGGATAATGGTAATGCTAGAATAATGAAATTTGAGTAACTTTATAAAACAAACAACCAAAATATGAGTAAACTCAAGTCTCCAAAATAAAAGCATAAGAGAGATAACTCCAACTTTGTGTCACTAAAAACGAGGATAAAACTAAATACCTCAAAACAACACCTCTCGGTGACGGGTGGATCCCGAATTCCAAGGCTAGTGGCGGAACACAAAAGTAGGCCACATTTCAAGTTATTGAGCTCACCATACTAGGAACCCATGGCCACGAGCTTGCCGACTCGTACTAAGATGTGGGGGAGGCCCCCCGAGGATTCCTAATCATGCTCATTCGCTAGAATTACATTTACGGTCCATGGCTAGTAACCGGTCCCACATAACCGTACCAAAGGCCCCCGAGGACCCAATGTCTCGACTAGCTACAAATGGGAAGTGACCATCCCATAAAAACAGGCTCAGAAATTAACTCGCAGATGCAAGTCCGATTATTGGACTCCAAGAGCCATCACCGACAAGTCCTCAAAATCCTAATTCTGACACCAACATATAAATAATAACCCCTTTTCCTTTTTAAAATAATAATGAACGACTCATATGCCTATGGATCTACTGCATTACAGTCTAAACAGTACATGACTCCAATTGAATGACCAACGCACTCAAAACATGTAATTTCAAATGATGCGCATTAACCGCCATCATACTCGGTATTTCACAACGGGCTATTAAACCAGACAAATGTCCTCAAGACTCATTTATTTTCAAATATGCATTTCCAAGTTTAACTGCTGATAAGAATGGAAATCATAAAATGAGACTATACACATTCTTTCAAGTACCTCAAATAAATGTGCAAGTAATACTTCATAAAACATCCCCTTTCATGAATGATGCATAAACCCGACAAACACTTAAAAGTGTATTTTTGACCAAAGACCCATTTATGCAATAAATCATCAAAACTCATTCATTTATGACACATTTATCGAAATGCCCAAAAATCCCAAATGTGGGTGTTTTACAAAGTTTATAAAGTTAAATACTTCAAATAATCAAAGATTACCAACTAACCCAACATTTGATAATTTCATGTAAAACACATAAACACTTTAAAATAGACATTTTGGCATGTACAACGTTTTCACAAATCAACTTGAACTCACCTTGCTAGATTTAGGCTAAATCTAGATTTTACCCCCAAAACTTGAATCTCCTTTGATGAAGGCTTGAATCACCAAGAAACCTCCCTAGATCTTAGATCCAACACGTCTACAAGATCACCTTCATCACACAAGCCAACAAAATCACACCCAAGATGAAGGATGAAAGGGAAAATGGTGAAATCATCAAACCCTAGCTTAACATTGAGAGAGATGAGGAGCTTACCACCACAAAATACTCTTGTATACTCTAATTTACTTCCAATATCTTGTTAAATCCTTGAAGATCTCTCAAAAACAAAACCATGGCAACTTGAATCACCAAAATCGGAGTTGTGATGCAAAAGATATGAAGAAATGAAGTTTGGTGGCTGAAAAATCGGGTTTTAAGCTCGAACAGGGCTCCGCACGGGTTACCGAGCGGCCTAGGTCGCGCCACAAGTCGCCCGAATGGGTTTTATGCTTGAACAGGGCTCCGTGCGGGTTACGGGGAGGCCTAAGTCGCGCCACAACTCGCCTCATGCACTGTTTGTCCGGTTTCTTCATTATTTACTGTTTTGGCCATAACTTCTTCGTTATAGCTCCGATTTTGCTCCGGAAAGAACCGTTGGACTCGTAATTGAATCCTTCATCCATCTAGACTATAAAATCTGGATTCAAGTCCAAAATACTTTACTTTTTTTTCCCTAACATATCGGTTTTGGTATTAACTTGAAATGGTGCATCTCGAAATCGGGGTGTTACAATCCTCCCAACCTTGAAAGAGATTTCGTTCTCGAAATTTGGCACCGATCAAACACCCAACGTTGCCCTTCACGAGGTCAATCGGTTATCTACCCAAAAGGAATGCTTGCACGATACCTTGCCCCATGTACAAAATCGATCACAACTCAATTTCAAGGTTCGATGTATCTTACCGATGACGAGATAAACATCGAGTCCTTATCAACCACTTTCTTATCCTTAAAATATCGGTTGTCTCCCAACCTTGGGTTGCACATATCCCCTCAAGAATAGTTTCACCAAGAATGCTCTAAAGCGAACTCATCCCTTAGGCATTTTTAATTCCGACCCATCAAGGTCTCCTCAATAGTCGATTTCTACTTAAGGCTTACCTCGACATTCTAACCCAATTCCTCGATAATTCATACTATAAAAGATTCATCGTCCCCTTCCTTGAAAACATTTCCTAACACCAGTTAGGTTCGATCCAATCATAACACTCGATCCGTTCCTCAACTGACACGACAGAACATCGGTAGACAACGGATTACCCCAACTACACGGTTACTCCATTCCCAGAGTGCAGTCAAGCATCGATTGCCAAATCAACGAAAGTCTTGATAATTATCGAAACACCAACGATTGATTCTTAATTAACAACATCTAGTTTCCTTAAGGTTACCGCTTGACCTGCAGACACCAGGGCCAACGAAAGTGCACTGAAACACACCAACAGTCCTTGTCCTCAAAACCGAGCGTCGACACCTATCCTCGAAATGTCCATTCTGAAAACGTGGGTATACTACAAAGTATTTTGTTCCAGGTTGCTGTGTCGAAAGTTAACGCCTACTCAAGGAAATAAAACCTCAAATCAAACAGCTTCACTAGCCAGCCATAACCTCATCAATATTCACGATTACTCATCAAGATAGTACACCACCGACACATAGCATACCATCGTACCAATGACCCACAATTTCAAAACTAACCAAACCCAAACAACCGTACACGGTTTTAACCCGAAGATTTATCGAAGCATAAAGATCATCACTTAATTAACTGGGAGAGAGTATAAGTCTAACGCCTCAAATACCTCCGTACGAACTAGTTCATGAGCTGAAGTCCAAAGATTCAAAACTAACCATAAGACAGGTCCTCTAACGCTTCAAACCCCGATGACTCCTTTAGTCCTTAAATCTCGACCTCTAACACAAGAGGGCTTACATCTACAGCTCTACTGAGTTCAAGGGTTTTCAAACTACCATGCCCATTTAAGATTTTATAAAACCTCTAAATGTAAAAGCTTTATAATGATTAATCATATGAATCAAATCCACTACCATTTTCTTGGTAGTTGTACAAAGTGGTTACAACCGCCACACATAAAAAACATTTCGGAAAATATTTGGTCAATAATCAAACTAATACTGACGCCAACGAAAGATATTGCAACAATCTTTTTTCAAAGGGACTGCTACGGTCCCAGCTTGCACAAATTTATGTAGTGAATGAGAAATAGTTTTTACATACTAAACAGTGCATAACAAGGCGTTTGTATAAAACTACAGAAGGGACATTCATAAAATCAGTTTCTAGAAACGTTTGCACTAACCATAAAATGACGTGGAGTCAAAACTCCTATACGACCCACACACACCAGTTTATTTCTCAAACTTAGTAAAACGAGAAGTGCTTGCGATTTGACCAAACACAAAATAATTTAGATCAACTTCGACTTTAGTCGCTCGGATAAAACGCACTTTGGCCCAAAAATAGTGACTATTATGTCATGCATGTGAGTAAATCAATATAACGAATTTCGTGAAACAACAAAGATAAAACGTCAGTCAAAGAATGCTCAAAGCCTCAGTTCAACACGAACCCATCCTAGTTTTTCATAAGTTTACTCACACTAGAAGTTTAAATCAACTCACCCACTAAGTGGTACATAATGTGCTGCATTTGCATAAAACTCAAAAATGACCCACACGTCATTGAAACTACCAAAATAACATATGGGGTGACATCCACCTACAAAATTCTTATGAAATAAATTTCCCAACGACCCATAAAACAACACACGCAAAGAACTTAGACTTTGCATTTCGAGGTTCACCCAAGTGTCGTGAACGTCGTAAAATAATACTCCATAAAACTTAACAAAACTCACACGGAAAATAATTCCCAAGAAAACTCAAACACTAAAATAGTGGAAGGCAACTCTTCGTCCAAGGCCTTAACATATGTGGAGGAGATCCAATGTTAAGGTCATAAGTCGTAGTTACTTGTCCAAGACTCCACGCAACGTCAAAATACGAACATCACAATAATCGAAAATAGCGTTGGAAAACAACGAGGATAAGAAAAATCTTGACAAAGTTGTAACCACATGCAATAAAATAATTTTATGCATGTTTAAAATCATAGTTTAAATACTGGTGTGTGCTAAACATTTTTCCAAGATTTCGCAATATAAGCTACATGGTGATTTGGAAATATGAGAAATAACTGATGCAATTTATTTCAGAAATGAATTTTGTGCATGAGTTTGGTCGGCACTCAACATCTTAGAACCACGTTCAATTTCCTTGCCACACTATTGTCATCCGGGTGCTCAAACATCTTAAGGTAAAGATCAAATATTTCATAGGTTCACCTCACAATTTCTCCTATAAATAACATTGGTTCCAAATATCTATGGTTCTATTCCAACCAATCAATCCGACTCGAAACGGTCCACTTAATGCAATCGCCATGCTTACCGTCACTCTAAGTGACGAATACTAAAATCATCAACCTCTCGTAACGGTTACTCACTTAGAACTTCTTCGCTACCCCAACGGTCGTCACATCAAAGTAGTCCAAGTATACACATGTAGCTCGTAGGTTCACCATAACACTGGCCATGTGCAATTATGAATGTACTGTACATGATCATCCTTGTTACTCCCGATGTGATTCCCGCTCCTAGTCACTCCAATATCCTCAAAACATCCAATCTTATAGTGCCTATTGGTGCAATCTCGCTTTCAATCACTTAAAAGTACGCTAGTTTGTGTCTAGGCATCCAAAATCAATACCTAATTCTCTCAAACTTAAGCTCTGATACCAACTTGTAACACCCTCAAATTTGGAAAGAGCGACTAATTAAAAACTTTCAAAAACACCTTAAAGGATAATAAAATCTCTTACTAATAGTCCATAATTAAAATACAATTATTGGTTGAACCATCAACAAGAAATTAAAGTCTTAAATAAACACTAACTAAAGTCGGGTGTTACCATAACCCAATAACAGTCGCTATCTCCAATATAAGTGCGAAAGACTTCATCAAGCTAAACATTTCTCAAGCACACAACTAGCACTCTTCTCTTCACAGTGTCACTAGAACTATTCCCAGCCGGAACCTGTTGCACATGCCGACAAATAAAAAGGTTAGGCTAACGCTTAGTGAGTTCAAGAGTTTTATATCATGATTATAAAGGAAAACGTAAAATGGAAATATTGCAAATTATAATCATGATCCTTTAAAATGATTTACTTTAAAATGATAGAACAACTCATTTACCAAATAAACGCATTTTATAGATGGACACCTCAACGCCAAAACATTCTTTCATGAAATAATGCAATCCAACACTTACTCAAACGAGGATAATGGTAAAGCTCGAATAATAAAATTTGAGTAACTTTATAAAACAAACGACCAAAATATGAGTAAACTCAAGTCTCCAAAATAAAAGCATAAGAGAGATAACTCCAACTCAAAGTGTCACTGAAAACGAGGATAAAAATAAATACCTCAAAACAACACCTCTCGGTGACAGGGGGATTCCGAATTCCAAGGCTAGTGGCGGAACACAAAAGTAGGCCACATTTCAAGTTAGTGAGCTCACCATACTAGGAACCCATGGCCACGAGCTCGTCGACTCGTACTAAGATGTGGGGGAGGGCCCCCAAGGATTCCTAATCATGTTCATTCGCTAGGATTACATTTACGGTCCATGGCTAGTAACCGGTCCCACATAACCGTACCAAAGGCCCCCGAGGACCCAATGTCTCGACTAGATACAAATGGGAAGTGACTATCCCATAAAATCAGGCTCATAAATTATAAAATCTAGGATTCAAGTCCAAAATACTTTATCTTATTTTTCCCTAATATATCAGTTTTAGTATTAACTTGAAATGGTGCCTCTCGAAATCGGGGTGTTACAGTTATCGATTAACTCGGTGTCTCTTTCGTTTAAAATGCATATTATCGATAAACGAGTCGTTTTCAGATTTGAAGCATATCACTTTGAATGAGTATGACTTTAACTTGCATTCTTCCTTTTTAATGATTAAATTATAAATTTTGAAAACTTTTGAGCTCACTAGGCGTTAAGCCTAACCTTTTCATTTGTCGGCATGTGCATCAGGTTCCGTTGGGGGTTTGGTTCTAGTAGTGCTGAAGAGATGGGCCTTAGCTTTACACAAAGGTAAGTAGTTGGTGGAGTCTTCCGCAGTTTGGAGATAGTGACTGTTATTTGGTTTTAGTAGCACCCGTCCTTATTATAGACTGTATGTATAGAATGAAATGTGTGTATTGAGGTTAAATCTTAAATTATGATTGTAGATGAATCAATTATCGATGTATTTAGAAAATTTTAAATTAGTTGTTATTTCCAGAATTGAGGGTGTTACATTAATTTACAAAAAAAGCTATCAATTAGTTCGCTCTCGTCTACAATTCGGGATCGACGGTGCTTACCTGTTATCCACAACCATCGTCACTACAAAACTCAACCCTATCAATGACGGAAAATTCCGTCGTTGACCCGTCATGAAATGATATCTTTCGCTGAAAGTCCGTCGGTCAAAAGGTGGTGGGTGATACTATCAGACCCATGGATATATATATAACACATACACATGCGTACATATAACACATACACATGAGAAAATAAGAAAAATAAAAAATTTCGTCGCTAATTAGTACTGATGGGTTAGACATGATATATACATAAGAAAGAGTTTAGATCTGGCCTAATTGGGGTTTTGAATAAGACCATGACAGATTAGTGACGGACATATGGATTTCCATTTTTATTTATTT
Source organism: Arctium lappa (assembly GCA_023525745.1). Lineage (NCBI taxonomy): Eukaryota > Viridiplantae > Streptophyta > Magnoliopsida > Asterales > Asteraceae > Arctium > Arctium lappa. The sequence goes on from CM042063.1 coordinate 54,514,755, forward strand.
TTTAAATGAAAATCCACGTGTCCGTCGCCAATTCATCACCGATTAGCTATAGATTAGTGACGAACACGTGGATTTTCTTTTTTATTTATTTTTTATATATAAATTATTGAGTTCCCTTGCTAATTAGTGACATTAACAAAGAAAATATGAAAAAAAGGTTTCACTACAAGAAAAAAGGGTTTTAGAGAAGGAAGTTTCAGAAAAAGATTTGAAAGTGTATCTAAAGATGATCTTTAGGGAAGGAAGTACATGACAAAAATGAAAAATGTAACAAAATGATGATCCTTTTTAGAGAAGGATTCCAAACCAAAATAATACACTATGAAAATCCTCCCTAAAACTTTTAGAGACACTTCTTACAAAAATCGTCTCTAAAAACCGACCAAAAGCTTTAGATACGTTTTCAAAAGCGTCTCTAAAAAGTAAAGTACTTTAATTTTAAATTAAAAAAAGTTTTAGTTACACTTTTATAATTTTCAAACCGTATCTAAAAGGTTTCTCATTTTCAATAAATTGAATTTATATAACAAATGTAATTAGAAAGGAGAGGAGTGTCCGCATATCGGTTCTACGATTCCTCTTCCAGAATAGAGTTCAGAGTAGAGTATAGTCGAGAGAGTCCTGAAGTTCTACGATTCCTCTTCCATTTTTCAACAATCAGAATAATATATCCCTGGAATCAATATCGGTTCTGTTCGATTTCTCGATTTCTCAATTTTTGTTTGATTTCTGAAGTTCTATGCAATTTCTATTCGATTTCTGAAGTTCTAGGTGATTTCTGTTCGATTTCTCGATTTAGGGCTTGAGGATTCATCGATACGTTAGGATTTCGGTTCGATTTCTTGATTTCTGTTCGATTTATGAAGTTCTAGACGATTTCTGTTCGATTTCTCGATTTAGGGCTTGAGGATTCATCGATACGGTAGGATTATATAAGCTTATATAAATTTTCACTATCTTTGTTGAGATCTTTAATCGAAAATTTTTACTATCCTTCTGGAAGCTAAAGCATATTATCACATTTGAGCTTGTTAAATTGCTTCTTTTCTATGCATGCCTCATCAGCTACAAAGAGATCAAGTGTTAATTAGCTCTTCTTGAACTGTACAAAAGGTTCATTAGAAATTCCATCTTCACTGGTTGGTGCAGGTTAATTAGGGTTTATTTATGTATTCCAGTTAAATCACTATATCTCACAGCTTGTGAATTTCTTCAACATCAATGGCTTGTTGTTCAATTCAATCCATGGTTCCTTCAATTTCTAGCCTCTCCTTCATCTTTCTCTTATTCTTCTGTAATTGTGTTGCGTGTAAACTGTTTATGTTGGATCAAATAATTGTATTCAAGATTAAAGTTAAAGTTCAGGGTTTAAACTGCAATTATGCTAAAGTTAAAGTTAGAGGGTTAATTGTGTAATAAGCTAATAGTTTAGTTACTATTGGGCCTCAAGCCTATAAGCCCATTAGGCCTAAAAGCCTGGGTATTTAATGTTTTAGTTAATAGGTTTTTAGGTTAGAATCCTCATAATTATTATCATAATCATATTAGAGAGGTAGAAAGGTTTCTCTGTAATCAAAGGGTATCAAGAACACTCAAAGGTTTCATTGTTTATTCAAGGGATTGGCATGTTACTCTGATTTATATATCTCTTGATTATTATTGTGTTACTTGATTACTTGATTGATTATTTACCAACTGGATTAAACTGGGATAACAAGTGGTATCAAAGCCTAAAGAATCAAATTTTTTTACTATTCATCGAAAATCACTATTCATCAAAAATCACTATTCATCGAAAGTTACTGTTCATCTGATTTCATGAATTAATGTGTTTATTGGTTTAAAGTTGATCTGATTAGTTGAGGTTCATGCTTCTGAATGCTATCTGATTGATTAATCGCATTATAAATCATAAAGTGATTGAATTTATTGATTTTGTGTTTTCTAGGTTTGCATGAATATCGATACTGTGCTCTTAAAATTGAAGTTGGAAAGTTGAATTTAATCTTTAACTTTGATTATGTGGTGATCGATGCATGCTAGTGGATACAAAAGTCTGATTTCTGAATTCAATTTCTGTGTTTCTGTGTGATTTCTGGGTAATTTTTTTTGTTTGTTTCTGTTTATCGAGTTTCTGGGCTGGGTTAAGAACATTCCGGTCGAACAGTTTATCGGTCTAATCATCTTACGGGTCGAACACTACATCGGTCCTTAGCACCATACCGGTCCTTACTCTTCCGGTCGAATACCATTTATCGGTCCTTAGAATTCGACCGGTACACTCTCAGCTCACCCCGGTCTAAGGAAGTCCCGATCGAAGACCCTTACCGGTGAAAGACCTCTATCGGTCTAAGGATTATCGGTCTAAGCATACTTCCGGTAGAACAAGTTACCGGTCGAATCAATTTTACTGGTCAAGCATAGTCCCGGTCTTACATCTTACTGGTCTTTGCACTTCCCCGGTCGAACAAGTTCCCGGTCGAACTCTCTACCGGTCTTTACAAGTCTCCGGTCGACTCAATACCGGTCGAAGCACATCCACGGTCGATTTTTGCAAACTGTAATAGGGAATCTAAATGTTCTGTTCGAGATCAACATTTTCTTTTTGTTCAGTATTATTTGAAGCTTTATACTGATTGAAAGGACTGCATTTAATTATTTTCGGGAATTTATTTTTCTGAAATTTTTTTAGTGTGGTTTTCATTTTTATTCTAACGATCTCATCTAGTTGGTTGTCTTGGTACAGATAAGTTTAATTACTAACCATTGCTAGGATGTCGAATCAGCTAATGATGTCTGAAGGTTACAGCCTTGATTTTGAAAAGATGACACATTCTGAAGTAAAAGCAAAGGCTAAACAACTTGCTGGACGGTTATCAACATCATCTCGCATTATTGATGAGTATGACATAGAGGAAAAAATGTTCAAATCCGAGATATCATCTCTTAAAGCTGAGAACAAGGCTTTACAGATTCAGAACTCATCTCTTCTTATTCAGGTCAATGCTTTAAAATAAAATTCAAAAGATTCCGATTCTATAATTGACTTTGCAGGAATGATTGAGTCTAAAGAAAAAGAAATCTTGGATCTTCAAGCAAAGTTGAAAAGATCTGAATCCAGCTCTACATGGTCTAAGAAGGAGTTAATGCAAAAAGAGCTTGATGAGCTTAGAAGAAGATCAAACATTGCTCGCGAGACATCTGAAAAGCTTAGAAAGTCAAACTCTCGAATCTTTGCTGAAAGAGACTCTTTAAAAGATAAAGTTCTCAGTCTTGAGGTTGAGATTAAAACGATGAAAGAAAAGGCAACCCAAGACAAAGACAATACAATAGCTCAAGATGAATTGTTGAAGATAGAGAAAGAAAGAAAAGACTTTGCCAAGAAATTCTCTGACTTCTCCAGAAAATCCTTTGAAGAAAAGAAATCATTAGAGCTTAGATGTGTTAAACTTTCCCAACAAGTTTCAGACTTTGAGAAGGTTATCATTCTAGAGAGAGAAAAGGCTGAGAATGAGAAGAAGAAAGCTGAGCTGAAGGATACAAATATAGACTTTTCTGAAGAAAAGAAAATATTTGAGACCGAGATAGCCAAGCTGACAGGAAAGCTATCTGAATTGTCAACAAACATCATGAAGGAGAAGAATGCAAAATCTGAGTTGCATAAGAAGTTTGATCTGATTGAAAAGGAAAGAAACAACTTGTCTTCAAAGATAAAGGAACTTGAAGAGATCGTTTTCAAGGTGAAGCTGACTGAGCACAAGACGCCAGAGTCAATAGCTCATTCACCGAGAGACGATCTAGCTGATTCAGATAGTTCATTAAAAACAGCTTCAAGTTCACATTTTTAAAATGTTTTCTATAATCCTTTCTATGATTTAGATAATAGTCTTACTTCTAAATCTACTGATCAGATTCGTCCTTCTAACCTTTTCTATGACAAAAATGTTGATGGTTCAGGTAACTTCAAGAAGACTAAGTCTCAAAAGAAAAGCTTCTGGAGAAGGCATGATGAGAAAGAAAAAGGAAACTGGATCTGGAAAGTTAAAGGATCTCAAGAGGAAAAGAAGAAAGACAAATCATATGTGCATACATCAAATGCTAAAAGGAACAATGCTACAAAAGGTAAAACTTTTGGCAAACCTAATCTGGTTTACACAATCCATCAATTGATCAGGTTAGCACAAAAGAAGATTAGTTGTTCCGATTGTGGCTCAAATGATTTTGTAATAAAAGATTATGTGAATAACTGGTATGGTTCTTATTTCATATCTCCTACAAGAACTGCAACTAACCCATTAGGACCCAAATACCAGTGGGTACCAAAATCTAAATCTGTGTTGCAGGCACCTAATGTTTAAGGGGGAGAAAGAATAATGGCTTTTGAACAACACAATTCAAAACCCGGACTTCATTGTTAAAAAGATGGCTTCTAAGTAAATCAGCTTAGAACCCGTACCTCAACGAAATATGGTTTCTAATCACATCAGATTATAACCCGCACTTCAGTGCTTTATTCATTTTTCTGCCTTATCTTAAAAAAAAAATTATCAGTTAAGGGGGAGAATATCTGTGATTTTAACAGATTTTTGAATACTTAAATGCTTATCTGACCGTGTGTTCTTAAAGATAAATACTTGCGTTTTATCTTGTCATTATACTTTGTCAAGTATTCATACACATAACGGTTCAGAACATTCTATTTGACTTTGTTATTACCATGTATCAAAAGTAAAACCTTTCTATGGTAATACTCACGTTTTTTGTATTCACTGTTGATTGAATCAAACGTCATTTCATGTGCTTTCATTGAAAATATGTTTATATATTGTTCATATAAACAACATTCGTTTTTGATTCTCCAAAATCTTATTCTTCATGACAAAATGATATGAGCTTAATTGTCAAACTCTTTTAGTTTGAGGGGGAGAATTGCATCGTCAAACATAACTGTTTTGACATCTCCGAAAGTCTTATTTTTCATGTAACAAGTGGTATTTGTGCTTACATGTACAATAGCCTGTTGAACAACATGTTTTTTTAGGATCATACATAGGATTCAGTGTGAGAACTTAACAGAACTTCCATGGATTCACGATAACCAGTGTTTCCTACCCAGGAAGTATTCCCTGAGTGATTGAGGGGAGAGGGGTCAAAAGAATTGAGTGATGGTGTGTGAAGAGGTAAAATGGAAAAGAGAGATTGGTTAGAAGTGAGATTTAAAAGAAAGAGGGTGAGCGATCAGAGTAAAAGAATATTAAACTCTGCACCAAACTTCTTTCTGAGCCGGGCAACCACATAATCTTATTGGTTCACATTCTTTGGTGACCATCATTGAAATAGGCAACTAGCCCATGCCATCTCTTGCATACAACCTCACCAGCTACTCATTCTTTTCTCAAAAAGAGAATGTTTCACATTTTCTGGGGACGCAGCACATACGCTATTGGTTCTTCGTTTGGAAGATACAAGTATTGAAAAAGAAGGAAAGTTGCCCCACCTTCAAACCCTTTTCTCATGCACATTGAGTCTTTGTACAATTTGTTGTTGTCTCAACAAGTTTACATACTTTGAGCCTATATTGAAAAAGCAATCATCTATGCTTAATTTTTTTTTCTAACACATGCACGAGCACACATAAATTTGTTTTCTGTCAGAACGTTCATAGATAACCATGTGTTATTCGATGATTGAATGGAAGACCTGGGGAGTCTACATTAAACCAGCTCCTTATATAGTAACTTTGTGTTACTCAGTGACTTTGTGTCATTGACAGGCATTCTAACTGAGTCATTTGTTGATTCAGGGTTACATCTATTAAACTGTTTGAATTTGAAAAGATTCAAATGGTTACTACTTTCTATTTTAATATGAAAAGATTGAAATAATCACTCTTTCCATCTAGGAAGACTGCTCTTATTTCCATACAGGGCTCGTTACATGATGAAGATTGTGCTTACATGATCATACACATGGGGGGAAATTGTCTTGAAAAGGGGGAGATTGTTTTGGTATGTTTTGATGATGATGCTTCTCACCATTCATCAAAAAGGGGGAGAAGATACAAAAAGGGAGAATTATCAAAGAAGGAGAATATAATCTGAAGACTGCTGAAGTTTTGAAGCTATCAACGACATATCTAAAGAAAAGTGAAGACAAGTGAAGACCCGAAGACAATTGCAAATTTTTTTAATCTTGAATCCAAAGGGGGAGATTGTTGGATCAAATAATTGTATTCAAGATTAAAGTTAAAGTTCAGGGTTTAAACTGCAATTGTGCTAAAGTTAAAGTTAGAGGGTTAATTGTGTAATAAGCTAATAGTTTAGTTACTATTGGGCCTCAAGCCCATAAGCCCATTAGGTCTAAAAGCCTGGGTATTTAATGTTTTTGTTAATAGGTTTTTAGGTTAGAATCCTCATAATTATTATCATAATCATATTAGAGAGGTAGAAAGGTTTCTCTGTAATCAAAGGGTATCAAGAACACTCAAAGGTTTCATTGTTTATTCAAGGGATTGGTATGTTACTCTGATTTATATATCTCTTGATTATTATTGTGTTGCTTGATTACTTGATTGATTATTTACCAACTAGATTAAACTGGGATAACAGTTTAAAGTTCTCAAATAGAAATTTCAAGAAAATTGGTAAGAAATTTGAAGTTTGCATAGCAATGGTGCAGCAACTACGGTTCAGGGAGCTTCTGCTACTTATTCTATGGAAATGGATAGACTCTCTGCCAAAGAATCGTTACTTCTCGCTGTAGTTTTCGCTAACCTACTTCTTTTGTTTTTTTTAATTTCGAGAATTGAACGTGATAATTGTATGCATAAGTGATTGGGCTTATAATTTCATGATTTTATATGGTTATAGTCTCTAGAGTTATTATCTAATTGGGTTATGCATAGTTGTGACGATCACATGTTTAATAATTGGTACTTTTCTTATGGATATGGTAGAGAAAAAGGCATTTTATTATCTATACGGAAGTTGCATTGCAGATTTTAAACAAATTTGCCGTTTTACATTTTCTGAGTGCATCTCAAATAAGATGGAGGAAAGATCATTTCTATTTAATTAAACCAAATACTCAAATTACTTTCACAAGACTTGTATGGTAATGCTTGCTTTTTGTAGGATGTATTGAAGAATCTTTAACTTTGTTGTCATTTATTTACTTTGAGGTATAGTTCCACTAGTAGGTTAAGATTAAAATTTCAATCTTTGAATATTATTGTGTTGAATCTTTATTAAAGTTAATGGTTGCCACTGGAAATGCGCACACATGTAAGGTTTCACCTATATGCTAATTGGGCCTGAAAATTATTCTTGTTCTATTCAATATTCACGTTGTGTAACGCCCTGAATTTTCGTTGTATAATTATATCGTTAAGACTTCTAGGCTTCCTTATTTTGAATCATAGTTATCTTGAGTTTACCCTTAATTGTACGTATCCCGTGTTTTAGCCAAGTTCGTGTGTTAAGTCTTGATTTTGGAAAAGATAAACAGTGGATTACACGAGTTACCTCACGACTTGCAAGCCATGACACAAGTCGCGTAACCTACTGGCCGACTTCCATTTCAGAAACACGGGCGGCTTATACCGCAACTTAAGGTCGCGACATAACCCGCGAGATTCCCCTTAATGCTCTAATACGGGGTTCTTCCCCTTTTTCTCATTTATTTCCTATCTATCTATCTTTCTCCCAAAATCATTTATACCTCCAAGTTTAGATACTAGGGTTTCACCAACTCAAATCCACCATATTTATTGCTAGAAGTTGGGTGTATCAACCAAGGGTTCAAGATTTGGGCACTAAATCACCACCTCCATTGTCATCTTCTCCAAGAGATTAAGCTAGGGTTTTCGGTTTTCTTCAAAAACTGACTTGGTGAGTTCATATCTCTTTTCATTAAAACATTATACACATCAAAGCTAGACTTTTGAACCTATTATCATCTCCTTGTTTACATTATGTGGTTTTATAAGATTTTAACCTAAAAATGGGGGTTTTGGGAGATTTTAGGGTTCTTGCTATTTTGCTAAGAGGAAGGGTTCCATTTTATATGTAGTAAAATAAAGTATTACTTGCACATTTTTGGTGAGGTACTTGAAAGAATATATATAATCTTATTTTAGGATTTTCATTCTTATCAACAGTTAAACTTGGAAATGCATATTTGAAAATCAATGGTATTGAGGACTATATGTTTAACTATAGTTGGTCACAAATGAAATTGTGACAAGTCTAGACTATTACTAGTGGATCCATAGGTATTGAATCGACTTATGTTTGGGATGTATTTCCCTCTTGTAGCTAGTTGATACATTGGATCCTCGGAGGCCACTTGGTACGGTTATGTGGGACCGGTTACTAGCCATGGATCGTAATGTAATCCTAGTGAATGAGTATGACTTGGTTTCCTCGGGTTCCCTCCCCCACATCTTAGTACGGACCGTCGTTGTTTGTGGCCATGGATTCCAAGTATTTATCTCATAACTCGGATTGTGGCTTACTTTTGTGTTCCACTATAATCCTTGGTAAATCGGGTCTCCCCCGTCATCACAAGATGTAATTTTTGGACCAAAAGGTTCTTAAATGTTTAATATTTCAAACTGTAAACTCAACTCGTTTGAAAAGGTTTTATTTTGTTGCAACCGTTTTTATTTATTTGGATTATAAATTGTAAGTTCTCACTAGGCTTTAAGCCTAACATTTTTCTCAAATGATGTGTATAACAGGTTCCTTTAGCGGTGGGTTGCCAAATGTCTAAGTGTCGAACGTGGGCTTGAGGCATTTTTGAGATGACTAGACAATTGGTGTTTTGGGCATTTAATTGAGCTCCTTATTTTGATGATTTTGGGTTGACAACCGATGTAATCTAGATAGTACAGATTTAGATTAGGTTGTTGTTAATTTCCATATCAGTTTGCAGGTTTTGTAAATGCTTCATACATTTACCCATTTTGGGTGGTTTATTCCAAATGAACGTCATATTGCCAAATTTTCAGATTTTAAATTACTCTAAATTTTAGGGTGTTACAAGTTGGTATCAGAGCTCTAGTTTAAGTGAACTAGGCATGAATGTAAGATGTCTAGACTTAGACTGAGTATGTTAAGCGATGATTTGTGAGCTTGGGTAGAACTTCTAAGATGGATTGGTCTTAGAGTCGACGGAAATTATGTTTATCAAGCGTTGTGGCGATGGTAACGAGAACCCTTATGTATCATATGTTCATAATCTCACTTAGCTAATGCTATTATGAGGATGTTTTACATGAGTGTGATTGAAGTGTTGTTACTATGACAATTGGTAATGTGGTAGTACGTTTTCCTTCGTGTTTTATCCTGCCTCTCTTTTATTTCTTTCTATGTTCTGTGTAGCAGATTAGAATGGTGAGTACGCGCGGTAGACCACGTACACGAGTAGATGGTGTCGAGGCGACAACCTCAACTGCTGATCAACCGGGTAGGGTTGAGGTCGCTGTACTCCCATCTGTTCAACCAGTGCTAGGTAGAGGGCCTGAGGTCATTTTGCAAGTAGACCTGGCTTCGTCCAACCCAGTCACCCGGGATGTAAATTCCCAATCTGAGTTGATGTCCAACATGATGTTGGTGATGAATGAAGCTATGGCCAAGCAACAAGAGTTTCTACTGAAGGTGATCGAGAATCGTGATGTGAGCAATCGGAGGAATGAGATGATTGCGGAGAATATTGAGGTGATTGGATCCGGTGGAACGGGTCATATGATCCAAACTGAGGAGCCAATAACAGTTGAGGCAAGGCAAGGCAAGAGAGCTTGCTCTTATAAGACCTTCCTATGTTGTAGACCACCGGAATTCTCTGGTTCCGAAGATCCGGTAGCGTGCATAAGATGGATTCAAGGAATCGAGCAAGCCTTCGGCTCATCTGAGTGTGGGGATGATCAGAAAGTGAGATTCGTTTCTCAGATGCTCAGGGACATGACTCTCACTTGGTGGAACGTCACCCAGTCCATCCTCTCTCCTACTGTTCTAGCTCAGTTGTCTTGGGTTGAGTTCAAGAAGAAGGTTTTGGAGGAGAACTGCAATGAGAGGGCATTGGACCGCATCGAAGCTGAGTTCCAAGCACTTGAGAAAGGAAACTTGATGGTGAGGGAGTATACCAGTCAATTCATGGAGAAAATGGGGTTGGTGGGGTAAGTGGCCCCAACGGAAAAAGATAAGATCAATGCCTATCTTAAGGGCCTGCCGGCGGACATGATGTCCATGGTCCGCAACTCGAAGGCTTCTAATCTTCGCGAGACGATAGAGGAAGCCCAATTTATGGAAGAGGTTTACGCGAGGGGTAAACCGGAGAAAGCAGTGGTGGTCGGAGACAAGAGAAAGTGGGAAAGCAGTTTCGTACCTCCTAAGAGGACTCGGCCTTTTTTTCGGAAATCGAAGATTCAACAGTTATCAAGAAGCTAGATGGTGCCATAAGTGCCAAATCAAGCACCATGGTAACTGTAACCCTACTCCTCAACCTTGTGTCAAGTGTGGGAAGTCTGATCACGCCACCAGAGATTGCCTGATTAGAGGGCTTATCTGCTTCGAGTGCAAGGCACCGGGGCATATGAAGAGGGATTGCCTGAAGCTCATGTCGGGTAGCGCGCCGGAGAAGAGAGAAAACCCATCTAGGGTTCCGGGTTGAGCTTTTTAGATGACGACCGATGAGGCCAAGGCATCCGCCGATGTGGTATCGGGTACGTTTCTTCTAAACTCCGTACCTGCTCGTGTACTGTTTGATTCAGGTGCCGGTTTCTCTTTTATATCTGAGTCGTTTCGTCAAAAGCTTGTTATGCCCACTAATAGTCTAAAGAATGCGTTAGTGGTAGAGATATCAAATGGTAGTCAAGTTCTAATCCATGACATCCTGAGGAAGTGTACTCTCGGAATCGAAGGGAAATAATTCCCGATCGATTTGATGCCGATGATTATAGAAGGTTTTGATGTGGTGGTCGGCATGGATTGGTTGGCGAACAATCTTGAAGAGATCGTATGATTCAAGAAATTAATCCGATTTCCCAATCCTAGTGGTGAAGTTTTTGTGATCTATGGTGAGAAGAGGAAATATGATGTGGCAATCATCACCATGGCTAAAGCATACAAATGCTTGGTGAAAGGATTCTCATCTTTCCTAGCCTACGTGATCGACGCCAAGCTCGAGAAGTTAAAACTTGAAGATGTGAAGATAGTGCTAGAGTTTCCCGACGTCTTTCCGGATGACTTGCCCGGGTTACCACCCGATCGTCAATTAGAGTTTCGGATTGATCTCGTGCCGGGAGCGACCCCTATTGCTAGAGCCCCTAACCGGTTGGCTCCATCGGAGATGCAAGAGATGATGGCTCAACTCCAATAGCTTTTGGAGAAGGGTTTCATAAGACCGAGCTCGTCGCCTTGGGGAGCTCTGGTCTTGTTTCTCAAGAAGAAGAATGGCACAATGAGAATGTGCATCGATTACCGTGAGTTGAACAAAGCAACGGTGAAGAACAAGTACCCGCTTCCGAGGATAGATGATTTGTTCGATCAAATCCAAGGAGCGGGGTGTTTCTCCAAGATCGACTTACATTCGGGATACCACCAAGTTTGGTAATTGGTACTTTTCTTATGGATATGGTAGAGAAAAAGGCATTTTATTATCTATACGGAAGTTGCATTGCAGATTTTAAACAAATTTGTCGTTTTACATTTTCTGATTGCATCTCAAATAAGATGGAGGAAAGATCATTTCTATTTAATTAAACCAAATACTCAAATTACTTTCACAAGACTTGTATGGTGATGCTTGCTTTTTGTAGGATGTATTGAAGAATCTTTAACTTTGTTGTCTTTTATTTACTTTGAGGTATAGTTCCACTACTAGGTTAAGAGTAAAATTTCAATCTTTGGATATCATTGTGTTGAATCTTTATTAAAATGCATGGTTGCCACTGGAAATGCGCACACATGTAAGGTTTCACCTATATGCTAATTGGGCCTGAAAATTATTCTTGTTCTATTCAATATTCACGTAGGTTGAAGGAAATGGAATGTGTTCTTTAGGACACCTTTACACATGTTTATAACAAGGGATCTTATAGAAATGGTTAGGTTTTAAAATGTTTATGTGTGTTATTTTAGATATTTACTGTTTGTTTTCTGATGGGTTTGTTTGTTTTTAGCCTCTTACAAGTAGATACGATTATACATGAGCCAATGGTGCAAGTAATCTTTACAAACCATGTGATACATCTTTTGGTTATATATCAAATTTAAAGTGTTGCAGATGCGCTTTTGCCTCTCTAAGTTTTCTAATTTTGTGGTTCTTGTTTTTTCCTATGGAGAATTAACAAAGTTTTATGTAGATTTGAATTTCGTGTAATTACATTTGCTGACCCAGCAGCAGATGCTAGTAAGGTCTCGGTCTCGAGAAAGATCATGTCATAGATGGTAGTAGATGCTGGTAAGTCCAATTTTTTGTTTCATTTGAGATCTGAAACCAATACAAGTTCAGGAAATCAGGGGTATAAGGTTAACTTCACAAAAAATTGTAGGAGAATTTGTTTTGTTCTTGTTTTTTCCTATAGAGAATTAACAAAGTTCTATGTGGATTTACCAATCCCCTGTATCTGTTTTCCATAAATAATCACAACATGAAGCATGTGTGATAGAGACATTTTGACCCTGAATCACATACTTAAAACTATTTTTTTATGCATTCCTTACAACTTTGTCCCATCTACAATCGAAAAGATATGGCCTTTGGCAGTGAGCATCAAGTACATTTTCCACATATACCTTGACCTATGGAGAAATATATATAAAGTAAATTAATTTCTCTGTTTCCTCTTATGTTTTCAGATATGTTGCAACTATGGCATATAGCTTCAACTACGCCTTCTTCGACGAAGTCACACACAAACCAGGATCAAGCTTTATTAAATGTTGTATGCTTAAACTTCCTCTTTCATGTTGCAAGCCTGTTCAAAATGTCACATTCCATTCATATTCTTTGTCTTCATTTTTGTCTAACGATACATATACTCATCTATTGTGTATGTTGTAGTTCGTTAACCTAAGGTACCTTCTGGTCTGAAAGAACTGTGAAATAGTAAGGTGAGCTTTTTCTTATGATCTTGTAAAGTAGTTGTGCTTCCTTATATTGTTTTATACCGCCCAATGGCTTTGTTGCACAATTTTAAGATGTACCATCTTTAGCAAAACAATTAAATTGATCGATTTGCATCATGCCTTGTGGTTTCCTAGCTACAAATACATTAGACTCATCCTTTTAGATCATGGTTGTTTCCATATTATTCTCCCCTGGAACGTAGACGAGCCTCATGCTTAGCTTGCTTGCATCTGGTCTCCTTGTTGTACGGTAAGCTAATCAATTTGTAGTTGGTTATCATTTTGAACTAATGTAAGCTATTTTGCTCAAAATTTATATTGCATTTATGTCAAGGTCCTCTTGACCCTTATAATTTTGGTGCTTTCTGTCCTGAGTCTACTTTGAATTTTGCAGGTCCTCTTGACCCTTATAATTTTGGTGCTTTCTGGCCTGGTTCTACTTAGAATTTTGCAAAGCCCAAAGATGTAACACCCCGAATATTTGGATTATTGGTTAATTTGTATTGTATTATATCTGGTTTCGTTCAGCTAATGCCGTCAAAGTTTGGTCGTGTTTGCGTTTTGGAAAAACGTCAAAATTCGTATGGGAAGAGCAGGTTGGCGAGAGTGCCCGGCGAGAGTGCCAGGGTCACTCTCGCGGAAGGCACAATCGCGGGGACTCGATAGCCCGCGGTACATATTCGGCGAGAGTGCTCGACGAGAGTGCCAGAGTCACTCTCGCGTGTCAGAATCGCGGGAGAAGTGTGAGTCGCGGTACATTCTCGACGATAGTGACTGGCGATAGTGCCATGTCACTATCGCGTGTCACAATCGCCGACGGGGTTTTTAGCATTAAATGTCTGATTTCAAGAGGAAAGCTCATTTATTTCATTTAGGTTTTTTTTTAAGGCAGCCGATTTTCTCTTCTAGGTAAGATCTCTTCACCTTAAAACTCAATCTCTTCAACATTTAAACCTCCCTAGAATCTTGTTGGGTGTATCAAATGCTAACCTAGGGTTTCTCTCCTTTGGTAGTCAAGTTCTAGCCTTTTGGTGAACCAAGGTTCCTCCTCACCTACTTCTCACCTCCTTGAACCACCTAGGGTTTGGGGTATTGGAGCAACCTAAGTAAGTTTTCTTAACTTATGTACATCCATACTTGCACCATTAATTGTTTATATGATTTTTATGAAATACTTGCTATTAACCTAAAAGCTAGGGTTTTGGTTATCTTCAATAAATAAGATGATTGGGGTTGATGGAAGTGTTTAAACATATTGTAGAGTGCTTATTTGCAAGCCTTGTAGGAAAGGACAAATTTTGGTAAAGGTCTACTGTAACACCACGGTTACGTAACAAACACTTACCGAACCACCGATAAATTAATTTAGTTTCAAAAACCTCATATTACGGGATAACAATATAGAACCCAAAATACATACTTTAAGGCTTAATAATTACATAACAAACCATAACTTAACCATCGGGGACATATCTACCCGGAAATGTTCTAACTATATACAATCCCAAAAGTTTGATGTATAAATACCTAAACCAAAAGTAAGCTTCACGCTTCAGTCCCTACCGATCAACCGACCTTGTTCTTACCCTTGTCGACTTGCCCTGAAAAGTTAATAACCACTAAAAGATAAGCTATAAAGCTTAGTGAATTCATGTGGAAATATGTGGTTACAATGTAGTATACAAGCATACATATTAGGAAACGAAGAAGGCTAAAAAAAAACAAGTTTATATAACAACAATGAAACAACTTACTTATACCATATGAAATCATATACATAAAACACACTTTCAACGAGGGAATCACAAAGAAAATATCAATGAATTCAACATTATTTTTAGAGATCATGTAAGTTCAATGCCAATTAACTTTTACACAAACATAAGACTTGACACCAAATCCGTCCTTCATCTCCCGGATTGTGCCAAAGTCCTATACTCACCCCCTGACTCCCACTGGGCAGTGAGTACGGCAGCCCCTCCGATTGTCTCACCGGACTCCATGGAATATCGACAATCGGCGCCCAAAATACATCACAAGATCAATACGAGCAATATGACAATTCAAGAGGATATCCAGAATCTAGCATGATTCATAGATGAACAATAAGGCACATAAGCATGTATAACCACAAAGTAACGCATATGTCCACATAAACTCACGGTGTTGATCATTGAATTCGGTTAACCAAACCGAAAGCCAAACCGAAAGGTCGAATCCCAACTTCTGTTCAATGGTTGGAAAAACACTTCCAAGACCTTCAATTATGCTTAAATTACACCTGGAGTTCATATATAGAGTCCCATTAGCAATGCACAATAATAACACAAGTTTAACCCTTTTTAATACAAGCATTCTACTTTGTTTTTACTATGCAACACCTACTTGCAGACCTGTTTTGCCCATCTTAAACTCAAAATCATCAAATTACTTCTAAAGATGGATTGTACCTCTTTATCATACCTTTTCAGAGCCTATTTATACAGATTTTTAGGATTTTTCTACAATTTTCTATGAATTTTATAACACAGCAGCTCAAAGCTGTCAATAATCAGCTTTGCAACACAGAATACATGGCACTTTTTACCCACCATAAAGTTGTAATTAGATTTCGATGTCTGAATACAAAACAACAAAGACAATCCTAGCTTTCTAATGCCTCTGACCTCATAATTTTCTGATTTTTCTATGATTTTATACGATTTTTCTAAATCAGTGCTGTAACATGATTTCAAACTAAAAAAAAAATCACACTTTTGTGCAATTAAGTATCCAATTCCATTCCAATACTAACCCAATTCAGATGTTAACTTAAAACTTATCATTATCAAAGTAAAACCAACAAGAAACCAAGGTTCATTCATCCATTTCTACCAATTTCATAAAAATACAACTTTGTATGACATAGAGTTAACTTGTTCTTTGTGAAAATTCACTTTCCTTTCCATCTTCTTGCAAATCAACCAACATAAAACCTTAATCTTACAAAATTATCCACTAATCAGAAACATGCAAACCCTAATCTCCTTAATTAACACTACTTATAATGATTAAACTTAGTATTAGGAGTATACCTTCACTAATCTTCACATATACTTCAAGATTTCATCACTTTGACCTTGATTCTTCAAAGATTGGGTGTATTTGAGCTTAAATGTGTGAGGATCGCACCATAACTGTGTGTGGATGCTCTTGAACTGAAAATGATATAAAATGGGCCTAAAATTCGTTTTTTCTAAGTTAAATCCGGGTTGGGTCGGGTTTGACCCGCATGGGTACCCATTTTGACCACTCAACACTAAAAATGACATAACTTTTCGCTCGGAACTCCGTTTTCGATGAGGTTTTCGCCTACGCGTTCATAACGAGATAATGAACAACTTCCACCAAAAATATTTCAGAAAATATCTACCAATAAAAGCAGTTTTACATATTTGTGAACGTTATTCTTTCCTTTGAAATTTTGTTATTTTTGATTTTTAGCTCGGAATCTCGTAAAAGTTTCCCGATACTTCCAACAACTCCTAATAGGTCCAAAACTTAGTTCCAAATCTTAACATCTCATCAAATACCTCTCGTTTGAGTTTTGTGCACGTAGTTTCCCAAAATAGCAACGTATTTTGTAAAACTTGCATAAAATACAATCTACGCGACCTTTTCGACTTCCGTCACTTATAGCACTTCATATTTACTTATTCAAAGGTGTTTCAACCTTCACATCACCATTTAAATCCTCCGTTCAAGTTTTGGGTAGATTTTTCCCATTTTAGCACTCTAGTGACCTACCCGATTTCCATTTAAGTAATGCACTTTGTATTTTGAACCCTCACATCATCTAATTATGTCTTTTGTGAGGTGTTATCACCAATATTACCTCTTATATCTCATTCCAAATATGGGCTCTACTTATAGCTCACTAGTGAAACATATTTAGGAGGGTGGATGTTACAAATACCTCCTCCTTTTGAAGATTCCGTCCTCGGAATCATCGCTGCTCGAACAGGGTTGGGTACTTCGCCATCATTTCTGCTTTATTATCCCAAGTCCAATTTGGTCCACGGTGATGCTTCCACTTAACCAACACCAGTTCCACAATCTTGTTGCGCAGATTCACCGTTCGTTCATTTAAGATAGCCTCGGGTTCTTCAGCATATCTTAGTTTCTCGTCTATTTTAACTTCCGTTAATGGCACCACCTCATCGTGTTTACCGAGACATTTCCTTAGATAACCAACATGAAAAACATCATGGATACCCGTGAGTTCTTCTGGCAACTCAAGCCGATACGCTTGCTTTCCAATACGCTCCAATATCTTGAACGGTCCGATGAAACGAGGACTGAGTTTACCGTGCTTTTTAAATCGTAAAACACCTTTCCATGGGGAGACTTTTAGCATGACGAGGTCTCCGACTGAGAACTCGATGGGTCTTCGGCGGCAATCTGCATAAGATTTCTGTCGATCCTGAGCAACTTTCATTCTTTCTCGTATAACTTGAATCTTGTCGTGGGTGATTTGGACTAATTCTGGACCAGCTAGAATCTTCTCTCCCGTTTCCCGCCAACAAAGAGGCGTACGACACTTACGTCCGTACAGAGCCTCGAAAGGAGCCATTCCGATCGTCGAGTGATAGATGTTATTGTATGAGAATTCAACTAAGGGCAAGTGAGTGTCCCAGCTTCCGCCAAACTCAAGTACACAAGCTCGTAACATATCTTCGAGTGTTTGGATCGTACGCTCTGATTGTCCATCGGTCTGTGGATGATACGCGGTACTCAATGCAACTCGCGTTCCCAATTCACGCTGTAGACCGGACCAAAAGTTAGAAGTGAAACGTGAATCACGATCTGAGATTACCTTCAAGGGTACGCCATGTCGAGCAATAATCTCGTCAATATAAAGTTGTGCCCATCGATCCATTGTATATGACTCCTGAACAGGAAGGAAATGTGCGCTCTTCGTCAATCGGTCCACGATAACCCAAATGCTATCGTGCTGTCGAGAAGTCTTTGGTAGTTTTGTTACCAAATCCATTGTCAGTTCTTCCCATTTCCATACAGGTATATCGAGTGGCTGTAGACTTTCGTATGGCTTCTGATGTTCGGCTTTTACCTGCAAACATGTGATGCACTTTTCAACGTAACGACAGATATCAACTTTCATTCCCGGCCACCAATAATCGATACGCAAGTCATGGTACATCTTCGTACTTCCTGGATGAACAGATAATCTTGACTTATGTGCCTCCGCCAAGATAGTCTCCCGTAAGCCTCCGAGTCTCGGTACCCAGATTCGGGTCTTGAAGACTTTAAGTCCGCGGTTATCGTCAGTTAAAGAATCTAAATAACCCACCATACGTTCAGAATTGACATGTTCCGGCTTCAAAGCCTCAGTCTGCCATCTTTGTAAGTCATTGATAAGAGTAGACTCCACTGAGATATGAGTGATAGCGTAACACGTAGATCCGATATGCGCCTTCCTACTTAACGCATCCGCCACTACGTTAGCTTTACCCGGATGGTAGAGTATCTCACAGTCATAATCTTTAATCAATTCCATGGCCCGTTGCTGACGCATATTCAAGGTTTGTTGGTCAAAAAGATATTTCAAGCTCTTGTGATCAGTATACAATTGGCATTTCGTGCCGTACAGATAATGACGCCAAAGTTTCAAAGCAAAGACAACCGCTGCTAGCTCAAGATCATGGGTTGGGTAGTTTTTCTCATATTCTTTTAGCTGTCGCGAAGCATATGCGATTACCTTGCCCCGTTGCATCAATACACAACCCAATCCTAGCTTTGACGCGTCACTGTATACTATGAAATCATCGCTTCCTTCAGGTAAGGAAAGTACCGGTGCGTGCGTCAAACAGTCCTTCAAAGTCTGGAATGCGTTTTCTTGGTCCTCGTTCCAGACAAATTTCACATCCTTGCGGGTGAGAGAAGTGAGGGGTACGGCGATTTTCGAGAAATCTCGTATAAATCGTCGATAGTAACCCGCCAAGCCGAGAAAACTACGTAATTCGGAGGCATTCTTAGGTTGTTCCCATTTCTGTATTGCCTCAATCTTAGATGGATCCACGGAAACACCATCACAGGATATCGTATGCCCCAAGAATTGTACTTGACGGAGCCAGAATTCACATTTCGAGAACTTGGCATATAATCGTTCCTTTCTCAGCAACTCCAACATTTCTCTAAGGTGCACGGCATGATCTGCCTCGGTCTTAGAATATACCAAGATATCGTCAATAAAGACAATAATAGACTTATCAAGCATCGGACGACATACTCGATTCATTAAATCCATGAATGCTGCAGGTGCATTCGTAAGTCCAAACGGCATGACAAGGAATTCATAATGTCCATACCGTGTGCGGAAAGCTGTCTTAGGAACATCCTCCTCACGTACCTTAAGTTGATGATATCCTGATCTTAAATCAATCTTGGAAAAATAACTTGCACCATGTAATTGATCAAATAGATCATCAATTCGTGGAAGAGGGTATTTATTCTTGATGGTTACCTTATTCAGATCCCGGTAATCAATACACATTCGAAAGGAACCATCTTTCTTCTTTACAAACAATACCGGAGCACCCCAGGGTGAAGTGCTTGGTCGAATAAATCCCTTGTCCAACAACTCTTGTAATTGGCTCATCATTTCTTTCATTTCCGCCGGTGCGAGACGATAGGGTGTCTTAGCGATAGGAGCGGCACCGGGTACTAAATCGATTCGAAACTCTACTTGTCTGTCCGGTGGCAACCCTGGCAAGTCATCGGGAAATAAATCTGAAAACTCACATACGATTGGCACATCCTTCACTGTCTTCTTCCCCTCTTTGGGTGAATCTAAAACATAGGCCAGAAAAGAGGAATATCCTTTCGTTAGATATCGTCGGGCCTTGAGCATAGAGATTACCTTTACATCTCCTACACGTCGTTCACCGTATACATATAGGTAATCTCCGTCGTCCTTCGGTATTCGAATCATTCGGTGAGAGCATATGATGTCGACGCGGTTTCTAGCTAACCAATCCATCCCAATAACAATATCAAAGCCATCGGGATCAGATCTATTGAGAACTCATAGTCGTCAAGAATTAACACACAGTCTCTATATATTTTATAGGCAACTAGAACACCCCCGTTAGCCGTATCGACAGTGAATGGTTTATCAAGCATATAAGGCACAGAATCCAGAAATCGAGTATAATAATGTGATACGAAGGAGTTAGTTGCTCCAGAATCAAATAAAATACGCGCAGGTCGAGAATTCACAAGGAAAATACCAATAACAACGTCCGGTTCATTATGAGCTTCCTCTGCGGTAATCTGGAAAGCTCGAGCTCGTGCTTTGGGTACCTCCTCCTTTTGAACGGAAGACCCGGTTGTCGTCGGTCGCTGAACTGATGATTTACTTTCTTCTCGTTTGACTCGAGAGCAATTTCTTTGTTTGTGCCCCAATACTCCACACGAATAACATGCGTCTTGCCGTCGTGGACAACCAGTACGAATATGGCCCACGTCGCCACAACAAAAGCATCTAAGAGTTGTCGGTTCAGCGTTACATCGTCCCGAATGAAGCTTACCACACTTCTGACAATTTTGTGGCGCGTTCGGCTGGAATAAAGTTATGTTAAGTTCAACAGTTCATATTATTTAACTATAATATTTAAGATTTATACCTGGAGTGTATAAGCCTGTGAAGGAGCACGGGAAGTGGTTTGAGTCTGTGTTCGTCTCGGGGTGAAGAATCGAGGCGATTTGTGGGTCGGTAACGAGAACGTTCTTTCATTTCTTTGTCGTTTCAACTGGAAATTTGGTTCATCAAGTATTGTTAAATCATGTTCACGGCGACGAGCGTACTCCACAGCTTTATTGAAACTTGGAATGTCGCGGTTAGCAACAAACTCCCGGATTTCTCGTCTCAAACCATCGAAAAAATGCTCTATTCGTTCATGTTCGGAAGATAAAAATCGTAAGGCAAAACGTGCCTTTTGGTTAAATTGAGTCTCATACTCAATTACAGACATGTTCCCTTGCTTGAGTTCCAAGAATTCTTTCTCAAGCCTCCGTTGCAAATCGATCGGGCAGAATTGCTCAAAGAAATGAGTCTTGAAAGACTCCCAAGTCAAGCTTTCACGTTCCTTTTCAGTAAGGGATTCAAAAGTTGCATCCCACCATGTGAGTGCACGCTCTGTCAACATTGCACTGGCATAATTCACTTTATCTTCATTCAACACTCGGGAAATTCGAAACACCTTTTCGATGTTTTGGATCCATTGAACTGCGGTTACCGGATCAGACAGTCCGGTAAAATCTGTAGCGCCACTACTACGAAAGCTTTTAAACGAGACCCGTTCAGATTTGGGTTTTGAGGGATCACCCATCTCTTTCTCTTTACTCTTTCCTGTGTCATGCTTATATTGTTCAAAAGTTTGTTGAACAAAAGTCGTGAGTCGTTTCATTAATCATTCACCACGAGGAGACAAGGGCGTATCATCCTCATTCACGTTAAGGTCGGGATCATTTTCTCTAACCTCGGGGTTTGGTGGAGTGTGGCTAGCAGCATCACCATCAGACATCGTCCTATAAAGATGTACACATATGAAGAGTATCAAAACATATAGAGCATTAAGCAACATCCTATTTATGGTCCCTTACCCAACTTGAGTCTCTCCTAATGGTCCATATCCCGTATCAATCATCGCTTAGTTACTATATAACATCAACGCCTAGTTTAAGTCTAGTTACCGTTATAGATACCTAGATCACTTAAACTACTGCTCTGATACCATATTTGTAACACCACGGTTACGTAACAAACACTTACCGAACCACCGATAAATTAATTTAGTTTCAAAAACCTCATATTACGGGATAACAATATACAACCCAAAATACATACTTTAAGGCTTAATAATTACATAACAAACCATAACTTAACCATCGGGGACATATCTACCCGGAAATGTTCTAACTATATACAATCCCAAAAGTTTGATGTATAAATACCTAAACCAAAAGTAAGCTTCACGCTTCAGTCCCTACCGATCAACCGACCTTGTTCTTACCCTTGTCGACTTGCCCTGAAAAGTTAATAACCACTAAAAGATAAGCTATAAAGCTTAGTGAATTCATGTGGAAATATGTGGTTACAATGTAGTATACAAGCATACATATTAGGAAACGAAGAAGGCTAAAAAAAAACAAGTTTATATAACAACAATGAAACAACTTACTTATACCATATGAAATCATATACATAAAACACACTTTCAACGAGGGAATCACAAAGAAAATATCAATGAATTCAACATTATTTTTAGAGATCATGTAAGTTCAATGCCAATTAACTTTTACACAAACATAAGACTTGACACCAAATCCGTCCTTCATCTCCCGGATTGTGCCAAAGTCCTATACTCACCCCCTGACTCCCACTGGGCAGTGAGTACGGCAGCCCCTCCGATTGTCTCACCGGACTCCATGGAATATCGACAATCGGCGCCCAAAATACATCACAAGATCAATACGAGCAATATGACAATTCAAGAGGATATCCAGAATCTAGCATGATTCATAGATGAACAATAAGGCACATAAGCATGTATAACCACAAAGTAACGCATATGTCCACATAAACTCACGGTGTTGATCATTGAATTCGGTTAACCAAACCGAAAGCCAAACCGAAAGGTCGAATCCCAACTTCTGTTCAATGGTTGGAAAAACACTTCCAAGACCTTCAATTATGCTTAAATTACACCTGGAGTTCATATATAGAGTCCCATTAGCAATGCACAATAATAACACAAGTTTAACCCTTTTTAATACAAGCATTCTACTTTGTTTTTACTATGCAACACCTACTTGCAGACCTGTTTTGCCCATCTTAAACTCAAAATCATCAAATTACTTCTAAAGATGGATTGTACCTCTTTATCATACCTTTTCAGAGCCTATTTATACAGATTTTTAGGATTTTTCTACAATTTTCTATGAATTTTATAACACAGCAGCTCAAAGCTGTCAATAATCAGCTTTGCAACACAGAATACATGGCACTTTTTACCCACCATAAAGTTGTAATTAGATTTCGATGTCTGAATACAAAACAACAAAGACAATCCTAGCTTTCTAATGCCTCTGACCTCATAATTTTCTGATTTTTCTATGATTTTATACGATTTTTCTAAATCAGTGCTGTAACATGATTTCAAACTAAAAAAAAAATCACACTTTTGTGCAATTAAGTATCCAATTCCATTCCAATACTAACCCAATTCAGATGTTAACTTAAAACTTATCATTATCAAAGTAAAACCAACAAGAAACCAAGGTTCATTCATCCATTTCTACCAATTTCATAAAAATACAACTTTGTATGACATAGAGTTAACTTGTTCTTTGTGAAAATTCACTTTCCTTTCCATCTTCTTGCAAATCAACCAACATAAAACCTTAATCTTACAAAATTATCCACTAATCAGAAACATGAAAACCCTAATCTCCTTAATTAACACTACTTATAATGATTAAACTTAGTATTAGGAGTATACCTTCACTAATCTTCACATATACTTCAAGATTTCATCACTTTGACCTTGATTCTTCAAAGATTGGGTGTATTTGAGCTTAAATGTGTGAGGATCGCACCATAACTGTGTGTGGATGCTCTTGAACTGAAAATGATATAAAATAGGCCTAAAATTCGTTTTTTCTAAGTTAAATCCGGGTTGGGTCGGGTTTGACCCGCATGGGTACCCATTTTGACCACTCAACACTAAAAATGACATAACTTTTCGCTCGGAACTCCGTTTTCGATGAGGTTTTCGCCTACGCGTTCATAACGAGATAATGTGATACGAAGGAGTTAGTTGCTCCAGAATCAAATAAAATACGCGCAGGTCGAGAATTCACAAGGAAAATACCAATAACAACGTCCGGTTCATTATGAGCTTCCTCTGCGGTAATCTGGAAAGCTCGAGCTCGTGCTTTGGGTACCTCCTCCTTTTGAACGGAAGACCCGGTTGTCGTCGGTCGCTGAACTGATGATTTACTTTCTTCTCGTTTGACTCGAGAGCAATTTCTTTGTTTGTGCCCCAATACTCCACACGAATAACATGCGTCTTGCCGTCGTGGACAACCAGTACGAATATGGCCCACGTCGCCACAACAAAAGCATCTAAGAGTTGTCGGTTCAGCGTTACATCGTCCCGAATGAAGCTTACCACACTTCTGACAATTTTGTGGCGCGTTCGGCTGGAATAAAGTTATGTTAAGTTCAACAGTTCATATTATTTAACTATAATATTTAAGATTTATACCTGGAGTGTATAAGCCTGTGAAGGAGCACGGGAAGTGGTTTGAGTCTGTGTTCGTCTCGGGGTGAAGAATCGAGGCGATTTGTGGGTCGGTAACGAGAACGTTCTTTCATTTCTTTGTCGTTTCAACTGGAAATTTGGTTCATCAAGTATTGTTAAATCATGTTCACGGCGACGAGCGTACTCCACAGCTTTATTGAAACTTGGAATGTCGCGGTTAGCAACAAACTCCCGGATTTCTCGTCTCAAACCATCGAAAAAATGCTCTATTCGTTCATGTTCGGAAGATAAAAATCGTAAGGCAAAACGTGCCTTTTGGTTAAATTGAGTCTCATACTCAATTACAGACATGTTCCCTTGCTTGAGTTCCAAGAATTCTTTCTCAAGCCTCCGTTGCAAATCGATCGGGCAGAATTGCTCAAAGAAATGAGTCTTGAAAGACTCCCAAGTCAAGCTTTCACGTTCCTTTTCAGTAAGGGATTCAAAAGTTGCATCCCACCATGTGAGTGCACGCTCTGTCAACATTGCACTGGCATAATTCACTTTATCTTCATTCAACACTCGGGAAATTCGAAACACCTTTTCGATGTTTTGGATCCATTGAACTGCGGTTACCGGATCAGACAGTCCGGTAAAATCTGTAGCGCCACTACTACGAAAGCTTTTAAACGAGACCCGTTCAGATTTGGGTTTTGAGGGATCACCCATCTCTTTCTCTTTACTCTTTCCTGTGTCATGCTTATATTGTTCAAAAGTTTGTTGAACAAAAGTCGTGAGTCGTTTCATTAATCATTCACCACGAGGAGACAAGGGCGTATCATCCTCATTCACGTTAAGGTCGGGATCATTTTCTCTAACCTCGGGGTTTGGTGGAGTGTGGCTAGCAGCATCACCATCAGACATCGTCCTATAAAGATGTACACATATGAAGAGTATCAAAACATATAGAGCATTAAGCAACATCCTATTTATGGTCCCTTACCCAACTTGAGTCTCTCCTAATGGTCCATATCCCGTATCAATCATCGCTTAGTTACTATATAACATCAACGCCTAGTTTAAGTCTAGTTACCGTTATAGATACCTAGATCACTTAAACTACTGCTCTGATACCATATTTGTAACACCACGGTTACGTAACAAACACTTACCGAACCACCGATAAATTAATTTAGTTTCAAAAACCTCATATTACGGGATAACAATATACAACCCAAAATACATACTTTAAGGCTTAATAATTACATAACAAACCATAACTTAACCATCGGGGACATATCTACCCGGAAATGTTCTAACTATATACAATCCCAAAAGTTTGATGTATAAATACCTAAACCAAAAGTAAGCTTCACGCTTCAGTCCCTACCGATCAACCGACCTTGTTCTTACCCTTGTCGACTTGCCCTGAAAAGTTAATAACCACTAAAAGATAAGCTATAAAGCTTAGTGAATTCATGTGGAAATATGTGGTTACAATGTAGTATACAAGCATACATATTAGGAAACGAAGAAGGCTAAAAAAAAACAAGTTTATATAACAACAATGAAACAACTTACTTATACCATATGAAATCATATACATAAAACACACTTTCAACGAGGGAATCACAAAGAAAATATCAATGAATTCAACATTATTTTTAGAGATCATGTAAGTTCAATGCCAATTAACTTTTACACAAACATAAGACTTGACACCAAATCCGTCCTTCATCTCCCGGATTGTGCCAAAGTCCTATACTCACCCCCTGACTCCCACTGGGCAGTGAGTACGGCAGCCCCTCCGATTGTCTCACCGGACTCCATGGAATATCGACAATCGGCGCCCAAAATACATCACAAGATCAATACGAGCAATATGACAATTCAAGAGGATATCCAGAATCTAGCATGATTCATAGATGAACAATAAGGCACATAAGCATGTATAACCACAAAGTAACGCATATGTCCACATAAACTCACGGTGTTGATCATTGAATTCGGTTAACCAAACCGAAAGCCAAACCGAAAGGTCGAATCCCAACTTCTGTTCAATGGTTGGAAAAACACTTCCAAGACCTTCAATTATGCTTAAATTACACCTGGAGTTCATATATAGAGTCCCATTAGCAATGCACAATAATAACACAAGTTTAACCCTTTTTAATACAAGCATTCTACTTTGTTTTTACTATGCAACACCTACTTGCAGACCTGTTTTGCCCATCTTAAACTCAAAATCATCAAATTACTTCTAAAGATGGATTGTACCTCTTTATCATACCTTTTCAGAGCCTATTTATACAGATTTTTAGGATTTTTCTACAATTTTCTATGAATTTTATAACACAGCAGCTCAAAGCTGTCAATAATCAGCTTTGCAACACAGAATACATGGCACTTTTTACCCACCATAAAGTTGTAATTAGATTTCGATGTCTGAATACAAAACAACAAAGACAATCCTAGCTTTCTAATGCCTCTGACCTCATAATTTTCTGATTTTTCTATGATTTTATACGATTTTTCTAAATCAGTGCTGTAACATGATTTCAAACTAAAAAAAAAATCACACTTTTGTGCAATTAAGTATCCAATTCCATTCCAATACTAACCCAATTCAGATGTTAACTTAAAACTTATCATTATCAAAGTAAAACCAACAAGAAACCAAGGTTCATTCATCCATTTCTACCAATTTCATAAAAATACAACTTTGTATGACATAGAGTTAACTTGTTCTTTGTGAAAATTCACTTTCCTTTCCATCTTCTTGCAAATCAACCAACATAAAACCTTAATCTTACAAAATTATCCACTAATCAGAAACATGCAAACCCTAATCTCCTTAATTAACACTACTTATAATGATTAAACTTAGTATTAGGAGTATACCTTCACTAATCTTCACATATACTTCAAGATTTCATCACTTTGACCTTGATTCTTCAAAGATTGGGTGTATTTGAGCTTAAATGTGTGAGGATCGCACCATAACTGTGTGTGGATGCTCTTGAACTGAAAATGATATAAAATGGGCCTAAAATTCGTTTTTTCTAAGTTAAATCCGGGTTGGGTCGGGTTTGACCCGCATGGGTACCCATTTTGACCACTCAACACTAAAAATGACATAACTTTTCGCTCGGAACTCCGTTTTCGATGAGGTTTTCGCCTACGCGTTCATAACGAGATAATGAACAACTTCCACCAAAAATATTTCAGAAAATATCTACCAATAAAAGCAGTTTTACATATTTGTGAACGTTATTCTTTCCTTTGAAATTTTGTTATTTTTGATTTTTAGCTCGGAATCTCGTAAAAGTTTCCCGATACTTCCAACAACTCCTAATAGGTCCAAAACTTAGTTCCAAATCTTAACATCTCATCAAATACCTCTCGTTTGAGTTTTGTGCACGTAGTTTCCCAAAATAGCAACGTATTTTGTAAAACTTGCATAAAATACAATCTACGCGACCTTTTCGACTTCCGTCACTTATAGCACTTCATATTTACTTATTCAAAGGTGTTTCAACCTTCACATCACCATTTAAATCCTCCGTTCAAGTTTTGGGTAGATTTTTCCCATTTTAGCACTCTAGTGACCTACCCGATTTCCATTTAAGTAATGCACTTTGTATTTTGAACCCTCACATCATCTAATTATGTCTTTTGTGAGGTGTTATCACCAATATTACCTCTTATATCTCATTCCAAATATGGGCTCTACTTATAGCTCACTAGTGAAACATATTTAGGAGGGTGGATGTTACATCTACACCTCTATATATTGAAATGCCAATTACATAAATTCTTATCAATAGTTAGAGTCATCGTTACTATTGGGGATTTGTATGTGGCTAAATGAGTTGTAGTTTCTCTTTGTGAAAATGTAACAAGTATGATAATGTTAGTTGTGTCAGTATTATACTTACTTGAAGTTTGCCATCTTTAATTGTTTATATTCTCATTGGAAGTCTTATATCTATTTCCTTGTCCACGAGGATTTAGATGGTATGCATATTATATTGCATGTTTATTGCCTTGGGCATTGCGAGTAGACAATAGGGGACGCAAGTCCCTTAGTTGGAACTCGTTAGATTGGATAGGCACCCTTGCCTGTAAGACCTTGAGGTGTAACCCGATGGGGTAAGCGCCAGAGGCAGAGACGGTTTGAGGATTGTAATGTCCGGCGTGGCATGGGAACTAGAACCGGGGCTGGACGATGAAATCCAATCTACGTTACGGGTTATCCCATTTTATTTGGAAAATATCTATGTTATACATGTACGGGAAACTTAATTGTTCCGATTGAGAAGTCTTGGCTTTGACTTCAATGCATGGGCGTCAGTATCATTTAATTAGCATTCTTATTTACTTTATGACTAGTGTCGGCGCGATAACCGTTAGACTTCGTTCTGACACTTGTGTTCATGTTTTAATGGTTCACAGGTTCCGCTAGTGGTGCGAGTAGGGCCCCTTGATTTGCCAGGATCACACTTAGGACTTCTCCGTGGACTGGGCTTTTTGGGAAATCGAGAAAGAGCGTTTTGAAGTCATAGTGACACCCATTTTAATCTAGTTGTTAATTGTACTAGATTGAATAGGTTGTCATGTATATGACTTATTTATTCTGCTACTTCATTATAGAACTACCCCGAGTTTATCGGGTTTTAGTCGTCATGTTTACAAGTTTTTGGATTCATCTTATTTTAGGCGTTATATTGCAGAAATTTTAAGTTTTATTTTACCCAAATTTCTAGCGTGTTACAAGTTGGTATCAGAGCTCTAGTTTAAGTGAACTAGGTATGTAGACTCGATGTCTAGACTTAAGCTGAGACTAATAAGTTATGAACTGCGAGCTTTGGGTAGAATTTCTAAGATGGGACGACCCTAGAGTCAACTGAAACTACGTTGTTGGGAATTGTAGTGGTAGCGAGAATTTTTATGTAGTATATGTTCATAATTTCAATTAGCTACTATTGTTATGAATATATGATTACGTGAACGTACTTGAATTACTATGATTATGATGATCAATGGACCGTACAAATATGTTTTTGTGTAAATCTAGTGTTGCTTATTTCCATTTCCCTTACTTCTTGTGTGGCAGATCCAAAATGGTAAATACTCGGAGTCGCCCACTGATCGAGGGAGAGATGCTTGAGGATATTTCGTCTAACCCGAATCCTGTAGCCCGGGTGGCGAATGTGGTTTCTCCTGGAATGCTGCCAATATTTACTGGACTAGTGGAAACCATACCTAGAGTGGAGTTGGCATCCACCAATCCGGTTATTCAAGATGTAAACCCGCAAGCCGAGTTGATGGTCAGTGTTATGCAGATGGTAACATCGGCCATGGAAAAGCAACAAGAAGCATTCCTGAAAATGTTGGAGGATAGGGATGCCAGTCTTCGGAGGCCAGAGGTGGTGGCAGAGAACGCGGTAGCCGGCTCGGGTGGTACCGGGGGCAAGAACCGTACTGAGGGAGTGGTGGTCTTAGAGACAGGGCAAACAGGAAAGGGTTGCTCGTATAAGTCCTTCATGGGGTGTAAACCGCCAGAGTTCGCTGGGGCCGTTGATCTTGTAGCTTGCATGAAATGGTTGAGAGAAATTGAGCATGCCTTCAGGGCTTGTGAATGTGACGAGAGTCAGAAGGTAAATTTTGGCTCGCAAATGCTTCGAGGTGCAACCTTGATTTGGTGGGATGTCCATACCGCTACCATAGGGGAAACCGTTTTAGCAAAGATGTCTTGGGCTACGTTTAAAGAGAAGGTTATGGAGGAGTTCTGTAACGAACAGGAAATGGATTTGATCGAAGAAGAGTTCCGAGCTCTAACAAAAGGGGAACGAACGGTGAAAGAGTATACCAATCTCTTCATGGAGAAGCTAAACCTAGTGGGGCACGTGGCCCCGACCGAGAAAGATAAGATAAAGGCCTACCTGAAAGGTCTACCTGTGGATATGGGGAATAGGGTCCGTAACTCTAAAGCCACAAATCTTCGGGAGTATATAGAGGAAGCCAAGATAATGGAGAGGGTCTACACCAAGGACCAAGAAGAGAAGGCAAAGACTGCGGAAAAGAGGAAGGGGGAGACGCCGCCAAGTTCGTTCAAGAAACCGAGGTTTCAACCTAACGCTAGAAGCTTTGATAATCGCCGGGAGGCGAAATGGTGTTCTAAGTGCAGAAACAAGCACTTTAGTCCTTGCAACTCCAACTCCAACCAAGTCTCGTGTTTCAAGTGTGGCAAGCCGAGTCACACCAGTCCAAACTGTCCTATGCCGGGAACACTCTATTTCGAATGCAAAGAATCGGGTCACGTGAAGAGGGATTGCCCCAAGCTAAGGGGTGGAGCGAGAGGAGGAAACCCACCAACTCAACCAAAGAAGGAAACTTTCCCTAAGGCTCAAGGGAGGGCCTTTCAAATGTCGAGAGAGGAAGCGAAGGAGACCATTGACGTGGTGTCGGGTACGTTCTTACTCAACTCCCTTGCTGCTAAGGTGTTATTTGATTCCGGTGCAAACTTCTCTTTCGTGTCGTTTGATTTTTGCAAAGATTTAAATATGCCCACTAGTACTCTTAATGATGCCTTGGTAGTAGAGATAGCAACTGGGGAACGGGTGATATTGCGTGAAGTGTTGGAAGGGTGTCATCTAGATATTAGTGGGGAGCTCTTCGAAGTGGATCTACTTCCTATGGCGATTGGGAGCTTTGACGTGGTGATCGGAATGGACTGGTTGGCATGACACAAAGCGGAAATATTATGTTCGAAAAAGTTGATCAAATTAACGACTTCAAGTGAGGGTATTGTTTTTGCCTATGGGGAGAAGTTCAAGGGTGAAGTGGCTCTCATTACATCCATCAAAGCACGTAAATATCTCTTGAATAGTTGTCCGTCATTTCTTGTCTATGTGTTGGATGCCAAATCGGAGAAGAAGGAGATTGAAGATGTGCGGCTTGTTCGCGAGTATCCGGACGTTTTTCCTGACAATCTTCCGGGCTTGCCGCCCGACCGCCAGGTGGAGTTCCGAATCGATCTAGTCCTGGGAGCAGCGCCGATTGCTCGTGCACCGTATGTAACACCCTAAAAATAGGGATAACAAAAATCCAAAAAACGAACATGAGGTATACTAAAATTTCCATAGCAAGAGCCTCCCAAAAGCGGGGAAATGTATAAACAACTTGATTAATCACCAATGTAATTTAACGTAAAATAAATAACAACCAACTAATCTAAATTCTACAACTAGAAAATAGATTACAAAAGGGTTGTCATCTATAAATCCAAGCTATTCATTCTCAAAAGCATAATGCGTCCATGTGAAAATCCCCAAGCTCTCACCCCAAAGCAACTAAACCTGCTTAGGACCGGCGCCGCTAGAACCTGAGATACACATCGACACCAAACAAGTGTTAGGCCAAAAAGCCTAGTGAGTGGAACAATAATAAGCATGCATGAATAATCATAAATTCTTATCAGCAGTTAACCAGTGTCCAATATATGAGGAGTCATTAGGGGAGACCCAAAGCACCAATCAATTCCACTCCAAAGAGTCGATGCACCTTGATGCCCTTAACAAGGAACACCCCAAAGGCCCGGCACACCCGAAGATCAGACCGTAAAGGAAACTTTCCGAGTGGCGGAGGTCTAGGCACATACCATCCCGGTGGTGCCCCAAGACTACATCCTCCTAGTGAACTTGCCTTGATTCGTCCAACATAATGTATATAGGAGGTCCTTAGGTATATTTCAACCCACATAATTCAATACCAACCGTGGGTACAATAACACCATCCTGATAGCGTGAGTCCAACATAAGACTTAAATGACCATTGTATTCATCATGCATATAAATATGTCATCCAAGTGGTATTCCAACTTGAACCATCATAATACCCATAGATGCGTACATTTCATATCAAGTTAATCACATTGTGTATCCATGAGAAAAGCCCCAAATAATGGCACCTATACCATAAGGCATAACATATCACCAATATCTATATTTCCAACTATTTTCATCAAGAAATCCCAAATACTTGAACACATAGAAATAAAATAGCAAATAGAAGATTATGATGTGTATCTAGTTTTAACAAAGGTTTAGTAAACTCACAATCTAGGTTTTTGACCAAAACCTAGAAAAGATGGAACCCTAGCTTTTGAAGAAGATGAGACTTGAATGCAAGGAGTGAGGGTCTTGAAAACATTTCAAAGGAACACTTGGGTGGAGCTTGAATGATCACTTAATGCCCCCAACAACCCAAAACCCTAGCAATAAGTGCGTGTGTGTGTGTGTTTGAGAGGCTCAAAAATCGCCCAAGTATGAGTTCTCTCGTTTTCCAAATGATTTTGTGAGGAATGAGGCATCAGATATATCAAGAAACAGAAGGTCAGGTCACGCGGGCGACATTGCCCCGCGACTTTGCCCTTGGCATTGTCGCCGGGGCATTGTCGCGGTGCCCTACCACCTCACGGTACCTCCCCAATGACTGTGACACCGCGACAGTGACCATGTCACAATCGTGTGTCATAGTCGCGGCAAAGCCTTAGAGGTCCGAAAAATCAACCAAATTTGATTACGAGCGCGAGGTTCAAACGGGAAACATAAATACACAGTTCATAAATCATTAAGGCATTATAAAAGTGAACATGTGCACATAATAGGTCTCATATTCTCAATTAATACAATTAACGAATTTATGGGAACGAGAACTTACCTTTTAAATTTTCCGGGTGTTACAATCCTCCCCACCTAAATTTGGATTTCGTCCCGAAATCTTATTCTACACTGAACAAGTGAGGATAACGCTTCCTCATATCATCCTCGGATTCCCACGTGACGTTAGCACCCCGATGGTGCTTCCATTGAACCTTTACCATAACCACGTCTTTATGACGCAATTTCTTCACCTTTGATTCCAAAATCGCCTTCGGTTCTTCCACGCAACGATTCCCATTGTCCACCCGGATTTCCGTCAAGGGAATCACACTTTCCTTCTCGGCTAGACACTTCCGAAGATAGCACACGTGGAACGTAGGATGTTGTTAGATCACATATCTATTGGATTCAAGATCATCCAATCTGAAGATCGCAATCTAAAGCTAAAGCCGAAACGTCGACTCTCAACAATAGTCTAATGTTTATTTGTAATAAATGTCAAAGTAATTAATTGTTATTGTATTAGTTAACTTAGTTAGTTATTAGTTATATTATAGTTTGTTATTTAATATCTTTGTAATAGATATTATTTAGAAATAATATCTAGATATTAAGTCTAGATATTATGTTAGGTAGTGTGTTAGACACCCTAGATCTTTAAGCAAGTGTATCTCTAACTCTATCAATCAGATCAGATTAGAACACACACACTTGAGGTGTAAAAAGAGAGAAAACAGAGAAAACACATCCAGAGCTTGAATCGATCAACCTTGTAACCTTTGTTATTAATCAATACAGGTTGGTTATCATATTGTGTTGTTAATCTATAAAACTTGATATAAACATTGTGGACCGACAATTGGTATCAGAGTCTGATTAAGATCAAAATCAAGTTTTTAAAGAAAACGACTCTGTGTTCTTATTGAAAAATCGTTTTCGAGATTTAAGGTGTTTTAGGTGTTAAAATCGATCAGGTTGTGATCGATATACATGCTAGATCGAGTTGTAGTGGTTTGATTTCAGTATAAAGCTTTAATCGAGTTCCATTTTGGTGATTTTTGTGGTCTGAGTTCGTTTTGAAAAAGTCACTGTGCGATCAAATTTATTTTCAAAAAGTGATTTTTTATCGAGATCGAGTGATAAAAACTATTCTAGAAGTGTTTTTAGACATATTGGTAGAGTTTGGTACTGTTAATCTTGGAAAAACAGGTTGAAAAGTCGATTTTATCGAAGTACAGACGAACTTGCGCAAACCAGAGGAATAACTCACGTAAAGCCCACTTTGCGTAACCTACTTTGCGCAACCAACTCAATACGCAAAGCCTACTTTGCGCAACCAACGTGATACGCAAAGCCTACTTTGCGCAACACACTGATCACACAAAGCACACTTCTCTCGACCAACGGCTTACGCGAACTTCACTTTTCGCGACTCACTTGAAACGCAAACCTTAGTTTGCGCAACTCTCTTGAAATGCAAACTTCAACTTTGCGCAACCCTCTCGTCACGCAAACCACACTTTGCGCCACTCAAGTGAAACGCAAACCCCAGTTTGCGCGACCCACGTAATACGCAAACCTCTCTTTTGCGTGACCTTCTTCAAACGCAAACCTGAATTTTGCACCAATTTCACACTTAGAGAAATTTTTGAAAACTGTAATAGGGTCT
This sequence comes from Arctium lappa, assembly GCA_023525745.1. Classification (NCBI taxonomy): domain Eukaryota; kingdom Viridiplantae; phylum Streptophyta; class Magnoliopsida; order Asterales; family Asteraceae; genus Arctium; species Arctium lappa. The sequence goes on from CM042063.1 coordinate 54,549,526, forward strand.
TTAATTGTCATAAATTTTTTCTCCTCTCGCTCCACCCGTGCTAAGTCTGCCTAGAGGGACAACATTTCTTGTGTGATCAAATTTTATCTGGACTAACGGTCAAATCCAAGTTCTTTTTGCACATTAAATTAAACAGGATGACATCACGCGAAGCTTCTTCAATATGTATGGATGAGAAACCACCTGTACTCTTCAGAGGAGAGTATGAGTAGTAGAAAGATCAGTTCATGGATTTCATAGATAGACATGAATTGAAGATACTTATAAGAAGATCTCTAGAGTACGGAATTATGACAGTTCCAAGGAGAGTTTATACTCTAGTGAAGATGAATGGAGAAAGAGAAGAAAAAGAGCTTCCAGTACCACTTGATATGTACTCAGACGAGCAAAGAAAAAGATATAAAGCTGACATCTTAGCCAAATATTTTATTCTGCAAGGAATATCAGAGGAGATTTCAAATGAGATCTTCTTTACACTAGAACGTGAAGAGGCTACAGGAAAGCTGTTATGAGAACATATTGCTAAGATTATGATAGAATCATATATGTCATCAAGAGTTAAGGTTTTGGAAGCTGAGAACTTTGAGATTCAAAAGAAAATATCAGATTTTGAAAAGAAGTTCTCAGACCTTTCCAAGAAGAGTGTTGAAGAGAAGAAGACACTCGAGCTTAAATGTCTAAAGTTTTCTCAACAAGTTAGTAACTTTGAGAAAGTACTAATTTTGGAAAGAGATCAGTTTGCCAAAGAGAAGAAGGCAACTGAAAAGAAGAATGATGGACTCTTAAAAGATATATCAGATGGAAGAAAGGGTGCTAAGAAGGGATTTGAAGAAGAAAGAAGCACCTTTGAAGCTGCAATTAGGAAGCTTAATGCAAAGCTATCTGAATTGTCTAAATTTGCACAGAAAGAGAAGAAAAAGAAGTCTGAGCTTGAGACGAAGATTGACCTTATTGTCAAAGAAAGAGACAGTTATTCTTCAAAGGTAAAAGAGCTTCAAGATATTATTTCAAAGATGGTGGTGGTGACTGAGCGAACGACTCCAGAGTCAAAAATCCACTCACCTAGAAATAATTCAGTTGGTTCTAACAAACCAGTCGCAAGCTCACAACAGAAAACTGCTCTTTTCAGAAGGTCGGTTAAATCTTCTAATCAGATTCATTCTACTAATCTTTTCTATGATAGGAATAGAGATAGTTCAGGTACACATCAAAGAAGGAGAAGAAGCTTCCAGGAAGAAGAACTGGCCTGGAAGAAGACACCAGTTAAAGAAGAGCTGAAATGTAAAAGCTCATGTGTACATTTGCATAATGCCAAGAAGAACATTGCGCGTAAAGGTAAACCTGATTTCATCTACATGAGAGATCAATTTATCAGGTTTTCAGGTAAGAAATTCTATTATACTTATTTTCATACACATGATCCTATTCATAAAATAAGTGATCATTCCTGGTACGGTTCTTACTCAATAACTCCTATACGAACTACAACTAATATTCATGGACCCAAATACCAGTGGGCACCAAAGAAAACTAAACCTGTGTTGCAGGAACCTACTGTCAAGGGGGAGTAGGAGAACAATGGCTTCTAAGTAAATCAGCTTAGAACCTGTACTTCAATGAAGTTGACTTCTAAACACAACAGTTTAGGACTCGCACTTCAATCATCAAAAGACCTTACTCCTGAGCTGAAAAGGATTGTACTCTGATACTCCAACGAGGAAATCAACCTTCAAGGGGGAGTACATATAAATTTCTGAAATGTTTTGCATCCGATAGATATGATGACCTACACTTCAAAAAGGAAGTTGTGGATCTCTATCATGTGCTTTAGAACTGACATATTTTAGATGCATAATTTCAGGGGGGGGGGTATAAAAGGTGATGACTTCTGATTATTTCTGATCAGAACTCGTACTTTAACAGTTTTACTGCTTTTTGTCTTTTAAATTTAAGTGAATAAATTTTACTTTGACTTGACATAAGACTTTTGCAGAATTTTTGAGAGAAGTTTACAAGTTCATATGTTTATGACTTTACGCTAAGCTTCATGAGATGTAAGATCGCACGTTAAGGTATAATCCTTTATCTTAATCTCATAAATGGTTGAAAGAAGGATAACTTTCAATCAATTGAAAACATTGTTATTAAATTTTCAAACCACTTCCCGATTCTCAAAACGAATTCATGAATTGGAAGTGTATACTTTAAATGTTTTCAAGATCAACATTGTGCTTTAACTGAAATAGTTAAACCAATCTGAGCATCATATGCATCACAGAAAAACAAGGATTTCATTGTGCTAGGATTAACACAACTTCTATGAAATCACCTTAACCAATGATTTATACCCAAGAAGTTCATCCATAGGGATTAAGTGTGAGAAGTCGAAAAGAAGTAAGTTTGATTAGAGTGAGCTAAATGTTTAAAAGAAAGAGCGTGTGAGAACAGAGTTAAAAGAATATCACAACTCTGCACCAACTTTTTCTGAGCCGGGCAGCCACATTACTAGTGTTTCACAACTTTTTGGTGAACATTATTGAAACAGGCAACTAGCCCATGCCAACTCTTGATCAAACCTCACCAGCTATTCATTTTCTTCTCAACAAGAAAGTGTTTCACATTTTCAAAGGGGAAGCAACACATTTACTATCTGATTTTCATTCGGAAAATCTGGATATTGAAAAGAAGGAAGTCTGCCCCACCTTCGCACTTCAATCATGCACAATTGAGTCTGTGTTTAACTTACTGTTGTCTCAGTGGTTTACACAAATTTTGAGCCTATAAGCAATCATCAAGTGCTTAATTCTTTCTATCACAAGCACAGACACACAAGGAATTAGTTTCTTTGTCATAAAGTTTATAGAAATTACCTTAGTGGTGTTTCGATGATTAAATGGAAGCCCTGGGGGAGTCAACATCAAACAGCTCCTTACCAATGTGTATTCGTTACACACAGTGACTTAGTGTTACTGACAGACACGTTAATTGATTCATTAGTTGATTCAGGTGTTACATGACTATTTTGTCTGGATTTGAAAAGATCTGGATGAATATCTTTTGAATTGACTGATCAGAGGCTCCAAGTGGTTGACATTTCTTACTCAAAATTTTGATGAAGTCGGTGCACTTTCCATCAAAAAGGGGGAGAATCTAAAGCTTGAAGAAATGTCCAGTCCATAATTACATCACAAGATGAAAGAAGAGAAAAGCGAAAAGCTAACAAAGAACTGCGAGATCAAAGTATTCTGAAGACATGCTGATTTCAGATAAATTTTCTTTAAAGATACTTTGCTAAAGCATTCTGAGCTAGAGAAAGAGATTGCATCTTCTGAGCTGAACAAGAAGACTGAATTGCTAAAATCTTTTTTAGTAATGATCTTGATCCAAAGGGGGAGATTGTTAGATCACATATCTATTGGATTCAAGATCATCCAATCTGAAGATCGCAATCTAAAGCTAAAGCCGAAACGTCGACTCTCAACAATAGTCTAATGTTTATTTGTAATAAATGTCAAAGTAATTAATTGTTATTGTATTAGTTAACTTAGTTAGTTATTAGTTATATTATAGTTTGTTATTTAATATCTTTGTAATAGATATTATTTAGAAATAATATCTAGATATTAAGTCTAGATATTATGTTAGGTAGTGTGTTAGACACACTAGATCTTTAAGCAAGTGTATCTCTAACTCTCTCAATCAGATCAGATTAGAACACACACACTTGAGGTGTAAAAAGAGAGAAAACAGAGAAAACACATCCAGAGCTTGAATCGATCAACCTTGTAACCTTTGTTATTAATCAATATAGGTTGGTAATCATATTGTGTTGTTAATCTATAAAACTTGATATAAACATTGTGGACCGACAGATGTATCCCATCCATTTCCGGTGGCAAATCCAACTGGTAAGCTTGCAATCCAATTCTTTATAAGACGACGAAGGGTCCAAGGAAACGAGGACTAAGCTTCATGTGTTTCCCGAAACGGATAATTCCCTTCCATGGTGAAACCTTTAACATCACATGATCACCCACTTGGAGCTCGATTGGTCTTCTCTTCTTGTCCGCATAGCTCTTTTGTCGTTCTTGCGCAACCTTTAACCTCTCACGAATTTCCTTCACCTTGTCGGCCGTTTCTTGAACAATTTCGGGTCCGGCGAACTGCTTCTCGCCTGCCTTGAGCCAACAAACTGGAGTTCGGCACTTCCGTCCGTACAAAGCCTCGAACAGTGCCATCCCAATACTAGAATGGTAGCTATTATTATACGCAAACTCCACCAACGGTAGGAGTGAGTCCCAACTACCTCCAAAGTCAATAACACACGACCGTAGCATGTCTTCGAGCGTCTGAATCGTCCTCTCACTTTGACCATCCGTTTTAGGATGGTAAGTCGTGCTCAAATTCAATCTTGTACCCAACTCTTTTTGTAAGCTTGCCCAAAAGTTCGATGTAAAGCGACTGTCCCGATCCGACACAATGGATTGCGGAACTCCATGTCTTGACACCACCTCGTCGATATAAAGTTTGGCCAATTTCTCCATTGGCAAGGTTTCCCTCATTGCAAGGAAGTGCGCGCTCTTGGTTAACCGATCAACGACAACCCAAATGGTATCATGGCCTCGCAAGGTCTTTGGTAGCTTTGTCACAAAATCCATGGTGATGTTATCCCATTTCCACTCGGGAATGGACAACGGTTGCAAACTCCCGTATGGCCTTTGATGTTCCACCTTAACTTGAAGACACGTGACACATCTCTCCACGTAATTAGCCACATCCAACTTCATCACCGGCCACCAATAATTTAATTTTAAGTCTCTATACATCTTGGTACTACCGGGATGTATAGAATACTTTGACTTGTGCGCGTCTTCTAGGAGTAACTCCCGATTTCCACCCAATTTTGGCACCCAAACTTGGCCTTGGAAGAGTTTAAGATCGCGGCTATCCTCCGTTAAAAGTTCACTTTGCTTCACCATGATCTCAGATTTGAGATTTTGCTCCTTGAGTGCTTCCACTTGCCACGTCTTGATGCTTTCCACCAAACTTGATACCACGTCGATTCTTGTAAGGGACAATTTAACACCACCACCATGGCTCCTCCGGCTCAATGCATCCGCCACTACATTGGCCTTACTGGGATGGTAAAGTAAATCACAATCATAATCCTTTAGAAGTTCAAGCCATCTTCTTTGCCGCATATTGAGTTCCTTTTGATCAAAGATGTATTTGAGACTCTTGTGATCGGTAAAAAGAGTACACTTCGTCCCATACAAGTAATGTCGCCACAACTTTAAAGCAAACACTACCGTCGCCAATTCCAAGTCATGAGTCGGATAATTCTTCTCATGATCCTTTAATTGTCGCGACGCGTAGGCTATTACCTTCCCCCTTTGCATTAGGACACACCCAAGCCCCATCTTGGAAGCATCACTAAACACGACAAAGTCTTCCAATCCCTCGGGTAAGGACAGGATCAGAGCTTCACACAACTTCCTCTTGAGCGTTTGAAACGCTTGCTCTTGTGCATCGGTCCAAAGAAACTTTACGTTCTTCCTTGTAAGAGAAGTGAGCGGTGTAGCTATCTTGGAAAAGTCTTGGATGAAACGCCGGTAGTAACCTGCCAAACCTAAGAAGCTTCGAATCTCCGTCGGGCTTGTTGGAGGCTTCCAACTCATCATTGCATCGATCTTTGCCGGATCCACCTTTACGCCGTCCTTTGATACCACATGCCCCAAAAATTGCACCTCTTGAAGCCAGAATTCGCACTCCGAGAATTTCGCAAACAATTTCTCCCTCCTTTGAACTTCTAATACTTCTCGCAAGTGCTTTCCATGCTCAGACTCATCCTTTGAATATATTAAAATATCGTCGATGAAGACGATCACAGATTTATCCAAGAATGGGCGACACACACGGTTCATTAGGTCCATGAATATGGCCGGAGCGTTGGGTAAGCTGAAAGGCATCACCAAAACCTCATAATGACCGTATCTCGTCCGGAAAGCCGTCTTCGGAATGTCTTCGTTCTTCACTCTCACTTGATGATAACCAGATCGAAGAATCAATCTTCGAGAAACATCTCGCGCCTTGTAGTTGATCAAAAAGGTTGTCGATGCGAGGTAAGGGATACTTGTTCTTCACCGTGACTTTGTTTAACTCCCGATAATCTATGCACATCCGCATGGATCCATCCTTCTTCTTCACGAACAGTACTGGTGCTCCCCAAGGCGACGAACTCGGTCGAATGAAGCTCTTCTCCAGCAACTCTTGAAGTTGCGTCATCATCTCTTTCATTTCTGTCGGTGCCAAACGAAATGGAGCACGAGCTATCGGAGCCGCTCCCGGTGTGAGGTCAATCTGAAACTCTACTTGCCGCTCCGGCGGTAATCCGGGTAAATCTTCCGAAAAGACGTTCGGATAATCTTGCACCACCTCCACATCTTCTACCGACTTCTTTTCTTTCTTCGCCTCCACAACATAGGCCAAGTACGAAGAACAACCCTTCGCTAGGAACTTGCGAGCCTTGAGAGATGAAATAATGGGGTTATTCCTCCTTCCTCTCTCTCCATAAATGGTAACAACACCATTTACCGACGCTGGCACTTGGATCATCTTCTTAGAGCAAAAGATATCCGCCTTATGTCTTACTAACCAATCCATTCGTATGACTACATCAAATCCTCCGATAGCCATAGGTAATAAATCCACTCCAAAAGAACTCCCATCAATCTCTAGAGTGCAATCACAAAAACGATCATGAATGATCACTTGATCCCCATTAGCTACTTCTACTACTAATGCATCGGGAAGGACACTAATAGGAATAGTGAATCGCTTACAGAAGGTATCCGATACAAAAGAACACGTAGCACCCGAATCAAATAAAACATGAGCTGGCAAGGAGTTTACTAGGAACGTACCCGAAACGACATCCGCGGTCTCCTTTGCCTCCTCGGTAGTCATCCAGAAAGCTCGGCTCGGTGCCCTTGGTGGTTGCTCGACTCTGGCCGTCGAACCCACAGAATTTCCCCCATTTCCTCCAACTAGCTTTGGGCAAAATCTTTTCACATGCCCCGGTTCTCCGCACTCATAACATACCGATCCCTGGATGGAACATTCTCGAGTCGTATGGTTCTTCTTTCCACACTTGGCGCACCTGGTTGGACCGGAGTAAGTTCTTGTAGTACATGGCCCCGAGTGCTTTGACCTGCACTTGGAACACCACCGTTCCTCATGACGTTGATCACCCGCTTTCCCACTTACAAAGGGTCTCGATTGACGAACAGGCCCAGATGGCCCTTCCCACTTCCGTTTCTCACCAACTTGCCTTCTTTCCTCCTTCTCAGCATTAATGTCATCCTCGGTGAGTAAGGACTCTTCAATGACCTCTTGCAAGGTCGAGCACTTAGCATTCCTTATATCCGTTTGCATCCCGCCCGGTAAACCCTGTTGATATGCTTTCATTTTCGACTTTTCATCGGGAACTAAATTTCCCACCAAGTTTAGCTTCTCCAAAAAGAGTTTGGAGTATTTGGTAATGGACAAATTCCCCTTTCGTCATATCTCGGAACTCCCGTTCCAGCTTATCCAACGACTGTTCGCTGCAGTATTTGTCCATGATCTTCTCCTTGAACACCGTCCAAGTTAGCTTAGCCAGAACTTCCAGGGTAAGGGCGGATCGTGTGAGGTTCCACCAAATCAGAGCCTCTCCCCGAAGTATCTGAGAAGCAAACTTGACCCGTTGAGAAGGATCGCATTCATTGGACTCGAAGGCCATCTCTATCTCCTTGAGCCAGTACATACAAGCAACCGGGTTGTCTGAACCCGCAAACTCCTTAGGGTGACACCCCAGAAACGTCTTATAGGTGCACCCTTTAATCTTCCTTCTGATTCCCTCAGCGGATGGTTCTTCAACCGTTACCACATTCGGTCCACCCGACCCCACGATAACGTTTTCATCCATAGTCTCGGGTTGACGGTTACTGACGTCTCGATCCTCCAGAAGTTTCATGAAAAACTCTTGTTGTTGGGTCATGGCCGAAGTCATGGCCAACTGTTGTTGAGCCAAGGCCGCATTCATGGCCAACATCATGCTATCCCGAAGCCGGGTCTCCATGGTAACTTCTTCCATGATGGCGTTACCTGTATTGAGGTTACGTCGCGGAATATGCTCAGGTCCGCCTCCCAAGATTCGGGGTACTGGAATTTCATTGGCGATTGCACCCACAGGGGGTCGTACAACTGCAGATTCCACCTCTGGCTGACCCTCTGGCATGTCCGGTGCTCTACTTCGAGTGTTTACCATCCCAATCTGCCATGTACGTACGAGAAATAGATTGAGAAAAGACTAAACGAGTTGAACTCATTGTACGTACTACTACCTTCATCAATTATCATAATAATAGTAAACCAAGTATGCTCACGTAACAATGCATTCATAATAGCAGTAGCTAAGTGAAATTATGAACGAACCATACACAAGAATTCTTGTCACCATCATCACAACTTTTAATTAAAGTAATTCCGTAATCCTAACGCTCTCCCCACCTAGGATTTCTACCCCAAGTGGACAGTGAAGTCATAACGTCTAAAGCTTAAGTCTAGATATGCTAAACAATACCTAGTTCACTTAAACTAAAGCTCTGATACCAACTTGTAACACCCTAAAAATAGGGATAACAAAAATCCGAAAAACGGACATGAGGTATACTAAAATTTCCATAGCAAGAGCCTCCCAAAAACGGGGAAATCTATAAACAAGCTGATTAATCACCAATGTAAATTAACGTATAATAAATAACAACCAACTAATCTAAATTCTATAACTAGAAAATAGATTACAAAAGGGTTGTCATCTATAAATCCAAGCTATTCATTCTCAAAAGCATAATGCGTCCATGTGCAAATCCCCAAGCTCTCACCCCAAAGCAACTAAACCTGCTTAGGACCGGCGCCGCTAGAACCTGAGATACACATCGACACCAAACAAGTGTTAGGCCAAAAAGCCTAGTGAGTGGAACAATAATAAGCATGCATGAATAGTCATAAATTCTTATCAGCAGTTAACCAGTGTCCAATATATGAGGAGTCATTAGGGGAGACCCAAAGCACCAATCAATTCCACTCCAAAGAGTCGATGCACCTTGATGCCCTTAACAAGGAACACCCTAAAGGCCCGGCACACCCGAAGATCAGACCGTAAAGGAAACTTTCCGAGTGGCGGAGGTCTAGGCACATACCATCCCGGTGGTGCCCCAAGACTACATCCTCCTAGTGAACTTGCCTTGATTCGTCCAATATAATGTATATAGGAGGTCCTTAGGTATATTTCAACCCTCATAATTCAATACCAACCGTGGGTACAATAACACCATCCTGATAGCATGAGTCCAACATAAGACTTAAATGACCATTGTATTCATCATGCATATAAATATGTCATCCAAGTGGTATTCCAACTTGAACCATCATAATACCCATAGATGCGTACATTTCATATCAAGTTAATCACATTGTGTATCCATGAGAAAAGCCCCAAATAATGGCACCCATAACATAAGGCATAACATATCACCAATATCTATATTTCCAACTATTTTCATCAAGAAATCCCAAATACTTGAACACATAGAAATAAAATAGCAAATAGAAGATTATGATATGTATCTAGTTTTAACAAAGGTTTAGTAAACTCAAAATCTAGGTTTTTGACCAAAACCAAGAAAAGATGGAACCCTAGCTTTTGAAGAAGATGAGACTTGAATGCAAGGAGTGAGGGTCTTGAAAACATTTCAAAGGAACACTTGGGTGGAGCTTGAATGATCACTTAATGCCCCTAACAACCCAAAACCCTAGCAATAAGTGTGTGTGTGTTTGAGAGGCTCAAAAATCGCCCAAGTATGAGTTCTCCCGTTTTCCAAATGATTTTGTGAGGAATGAGGCATCAGATATATCAAGAAACAGAAGGTCAGGTCACGCGGGCGATATTGCCCCGCGACTTTGCCCTTGGCATTGTCGTCAGGGCATTGTCGCGGTCCCCTACCACCTCACGGTACCTCCCCAGCGACTATGACACCGCGACAGTGACCATGTCACAGTCGCGTGTCATAGTCGTGCCAAAGCCTCAGAAGTCCGAAAAATCAACCAAATTTGATTACGAGCGCGAGGTTAAAACGGGAATCATAAATACACAGTTCATAAATCATTAAGGCAATATAAAAGTGAACATGTGCCCATAATAGGTCTCATATTCTCAATTAATACAATTAACGAATTTATGGGAACAAGAACTTACCTTTTAAATTTTCTGGGTGTTACACCGTACCGTCTTGCCCCGACCGAAATGCAAGAAATGATGTCGCGACTTCAAGAGTTGTTGGAGAATGGATTCGTGAGGCCGAGTTCCTCGCCTTGGGGAGCTCCGGTACTATTCGTCAAGAAGAAGGATGGGTCAATGCGGATGTGCATCGACTATCGAGAGTTGAACAAGGTAACTGTGAAGAATAAATATCCACTACCTCGAATCGATGATCTCTTCGACCAACTACAGGGAGCCGGATGTTTCTCCAAGATCGACCTTCGATCGGGCTATCATCAAGTAAAGGTTAGAGAAGAAGATTGTCAGGATCGAAATTCGAAACAAGAATTTAATAAACACTCAGAAACTTATGTTAAAGAAGTCGCGGAAAAACAATTTAACAATAAATCAATCAAACAATGTATGAACTCAAATCACAAGTTATATTGATTTAACTTAATGATTACAAACAAAACCTCAATCTGTTGAACAAGCTCAACAGACGTTCAATACTTCTCTATTGAAAGGACTACAAAGAACCTTGAGGTTAATTCTCTCTAAAACAAACGTATATGAAAAACTGTATATCTATCAAAGGCTTCTAGACTATATATACAGAATTAATTACAAGATAATTATCAAAACAAAATTGATCTTCATTCCATAATTATCTTCATCTTTATCGCCAGCTCCTAGTCTTTCGCTTTAAGCATCTTTATCTTCATAAGCAGCATTAACTTCAACTTCATCCAGCATCATTAATCTTCAACAGCATTAACATCCTCAGCAGTACTAACTATGCATGCAGTATTAATCATGCTAGCAGTAGTAATTCCTCTCTTGCAGTAGTAATCTTTAAGTAGTACTAACTACTAGCAGTACTAACTCTCCAAGCAGTACTAACTATTCTTCTAGCAGTACTAACTCTTTAAGCAGTAGTAATTCTTTCATCTTGCAGTATTAATGTAATCAGCAATATTAATCTTTAAGTCTAGCAGTAGTATCCATCCTTAGCACATTTCAGACCCAACAAACTCCCCCTAACTTAACTTTTCAAATTGAGAAGTTAAGTTCTTCAGCAAAGGGTCTTTATGATGCTTTCAAAACTCCAATTCAATTCCCAAGATTTGGATCCAGTCCCAGACTTTGATTATTGGTTCTTCTGATCACTATCCTTGCCATTTTTGAATCTTGAGGGCAGACCAACTTTGCTTTCAACATCCCTTGCAGCTTTGCCTTGTTGTGGTCGTACACCTTGTCAACCAGGTAATACTCATGATAGCTTTTATCAATAGTGATGGCATATACTCCACATCTCTCAAATAACATCCAATTATCTATTCTTTTAAATTTATTCTCAAGATGCAAGTCTTTGATGACATACTGCACTCTTTCAGAATCAAACATCATGCACAAGTATTCCATTTCCATCTTTGTTAGACTCATCCCAGCTTCTTTCAACACTTTACCATATAAGTTCAGCCCAACTTTGTGCATTTCTTCCAAATCAGACCTGGAACAACTTCTGATAATCTTACCCCATGTAGCATACATTTCATAGTGATCACCCATTCTCTTGATCCTAAAGTATTCTTTGCCTTGGTCCACCAAAATATCCCAATAAATGATTTCAGGAGCATTCACTGAAATAGGATCAACATTCAGAGGTTCTTTATCAGATACTGTCATGTACAAATCAAATTGCACATCAGGTTGTTGATCAGACTGCTCTTGACTCTTCTTTTGAGTTTCAACCTATTCACCCTGTTTCTGCTGCTCTGATGGTTCTGCTTCCATTTCCTCACTTTTCTGATCTTTCTTTCCTTCTTCAGTTCTAGGCCTTTTTGCCTTTGGCTTGGTAGCTATGGACTTCTTTCTTTTAATAGCTCCAAGCTTTTGAGCTAAGGTCTCTTCTTTCTTTACTTCTGCCTTGTCTTTGATAGGAGTGCCTTCTTCACTGTCAGGGAATGGTTGTTGAATATTCAAATCATGCCTTTCTTTCATTTTTCTTTCAAACTCAACCCTTTGTGTGAAGTCCCCTTTCAGCTTGGCCATCTCCTTCTTGTATAACTCTTCTTTCCTTCCAAAAGACATACTGGTAAACATTCCTTCAGGAACTCCAATAGCTTCTTTCAGAAAGTTTATCATTTTCCTTCTTTCTTGATTGGCTAGGAATGTTTTAGATGGATGTCTTTGTCTTGTCTTTAATAACAGCCTTTGCCTTGATGCCTTCTTTGTAACTTTCTTAGCAGCAGCAGCAGTCTTTAAGCTCCTTTGATATTCCTCATTAAGCTTTGTCAGGACCTGATCTTTAACAAGAATAATGAAGCTCAGAAACAATATTAAAGAAGTTTCGGAAAAACACTTTAATATTCAAACTATCAATGTAACAGTAAAATATAAATCACAACTTGTAAACTTTATTGAATGGTTAAAGTTACAAGCTTTCAAACAAAACCTCAATCTTGATGAACAGGCTCACCAAGACGAATTCTACTTCTCTAGAACTAGGATTGTAAACCTTGAGGTTAATTCTCTCTCTAAAACAAAACTTCAGAATTCTCTACTTACAAAACTATTCTGAATAATCCTATACATATACTGAAAATAAAAGATAATTACAAAACTTAAAAGATCTTCAGTATATTCTTCCATATTTATCTTCAGCCTTCTATGATTATCTTCAAAACCTTGATCTGCGCGTATCTTGATTATCACATAAGCAGTATTAAGTCATAGCAGTATTAACACTCTGAGCAGTATTAATCTTCAGCAGTACTAACTATGCTCATGAGCAGTATTAATTTCTTCAAGCAGTATTAATCTGGCTCAGCAGTAGTAATTTATCTCAGAAGTAGTAACCATGTTGTTCTGGCAGTAGTAATCACTTAGACAAATCTTCAGTTCCCAACAATCTCCCCCTAACTTGACTTTTAGAGAAGAGAAGTCAAGTTCTTCAAATGCTCCCAAAACTCTATTGCTCATAAACCTATATCAGGATTCAGCCCCAAACTTTAATTAATAATTCTCTGAATCAAGTATCTTGCCATTGCAGAATCGGGTGCACAACCTAGCTTTTTCTTCAACATAGCATGCAGCTTTAGCCTGCTATGGTTGTAAACTCTATCCACTAGGAAGTATTCAAAGTGACTTGTATCCATAGCCAGTGCATATACTCCACTTCTTTCATACAGAGTCCAGTTGTTGATGGTTTTGAACACATTTCTGATGACATGCTGAACTTCCTCTGGCTTGAACAACATGCACAGATATTCCATCACAAGTTTTATAACTGGTATCCCTGGAGCTTTCAGCTTATCAGCATATAAGTTCATCCCCACCTCAAACATTTCCTCTAAATCAGATCTGGAGCATACTCTTACAATCTTGGCCCAAGTAGGATACACTTCAAATTTGTCATCTTTCCTCTTCAGTCTGATATACTCCTTTCCATCTACTTCCATGGTATCCCAGTGAATAATCTCATAAGGCTTGACACCAACTGGTTCAGCTGTTATAGGCTCAGGCACTTTTTCCATCACCACCATGTACATATTTACATCATAAGTACTGGATGGTTCTTCCTGAGATTGATCTTTCTTTTCAACAGACTTAGGTGCCCCTTCTTCTTCAGCTACCTTCTGTTCTTTCTCAGCTTCTTCCTCATCCACTCTAGGTTTCTTGGCTAGTTTTCTTCTAGCCATCATTTTTGTTATTTTCAAGGTCCTCAAACTTTCACCTAGAGTAGCTTCCTTCTTTGGAGTTTCTTGATCATCAGGAAAGGGTTTTTCTATTAGAAGGTCATGCCTCTCTTTCATCCTCTTTTCGACTTCAACTCTTGCTTGATCATTCTTTTGTAGCTTAGTCATCTCTGCATCATACAACCCTTTGATTTGATCAAATGATATCTTTGTGAACATCTCCTTTTTGACTCCCATAGCACCTTTGAGGAAAGTGATCATTTTCTTTCTCTCTTGAGTGCCAAGGTAGGTCTTTGAAGGTTGCCTCTTCTTTCCACCCAGTTTGATCATCACAGGCTTCTTTAGAATTTCAGATCTCTTCTGTGCCATCTCTGTTGCCAAACTCTTTTGATAAACTTCATTCAACTCTACAGCTAGAGCCTTTTCCATCTCCCTATCTTTCTTCACTTGAACTGTTTCTGCTTGCTCAAGTTCTGCTTGAATCTTCTTAGCCAAAGCTTCATCTGACTCAATCAACTTTTGCTTTTTACTTGGTTGGTCAGATTCCACTATCTTCTTTTTGCCTTTGTCCTTGCTTGCTATCTTATCAACATTAGCTTTCTTGATGACCTCAACATTGTCTTTGATGACAATTCCTTTGGCCTTTGAAGTGACCTTAGGAGTATCATGTTTTGTTTTGATTAGTGCTTCAACTATCTCAATTTCTTCCAAATTTCTGCTAATGAGGTCAGTTAATACCTCTTGAACAATTTCTGCTGCTTCATTTATTTCAGCAGCATTAACTGTTTCTGCTGCTTTCTCTGTTACTGCTGCTTTTTCAAACACCGAATCTGTTTCTAGTGCTTGTACACCAAACTCCCCCTCAACTCCATGTATCTCCCTCTTATTCTTGTCATTCTCCATGTTGACCTCATCTTCTGACTCCCCCTTTTTGGGAGCATCATCCACTGGGTTCCTTCTTCTGAGTACAAACCTTTGCTTCTTCTTCTTTTGAACCACCTTCTGAACCAACTTCTTTAAGCTGTTGATATCTTCTTTTTGGTTGATGATGACTTTCTTGAGTTCATTGACATCCTTCTTTTGAGCATCCAGTTCAGTTGCCATTTTGGACATGGCAGAAATCAATTCATGGTAGTCATATCTATCCTCACCTTCTCCAGGAGTGTTACCCCCTTTTGATGGATCATTGGAATGTTTAATAGGGATCTCCAGTCAGGCTGAAGCACCACCTATTCCCTTGGTTTCTTGGCACCCGGGACCTTTGGATGATTGCTCACCCAAAGTTGCCATGAGGAAGGTCTTAGTGATGTTACCACTGTCCTCCTCTATGCTAGCTAGAGTAGTGGCAGCCTTCTCACCCACATGCTCATACATCTCCTTAGTGAGCACCTCCTTGGGGTTGGGAGACACCCCAGTGGTTTCCCTATGGATATTCTCTAATGGAGAATGCTCCATTAGAGGGCTTTGAGGTTCTGGGATTGTAGGAGATACAACAAGGGAAGGAGCCTTGTGTACCTTTCTCTTAGTATAAGTTTTGGTTAAAACTGGTGTTGGCTTAAGAACAAGGGACTGAGGAAGTGATATAGTGGTTGAAGGTTGGGTTTAGCTATCAGTGGGATGGTCTAGTGAGGGCCTTGACCCTGATGCCATACCTTCTTGGTTGTGGGACACCACCATCATTGTAGAGAACAATGGGGTGTCAACTCCTTCCGAGTCCTTGGCAGATCTTTTCATATTTGAAAAGGCCTTGCCCTTAGGGATTTTAGGTACATATACCTCATTAAACTGAGGCATATCCGTCAATTCAGAGGTGATAACTGCCTGGACAAATCTTGGATACATATAGAAACTCTTTTTATTACCCAAGTTTGACACAAGGTCATTGAAAATCATTTTTGAGAAATTATACTTTTTGGCAGTGGACAAGCAGACCAAAGCATACGCAATGGTACTACTGAACTGACTCCATCCAGTAGTTTTCTAGAAATACAGTGCATAAGAGTATGAACAAAGAAACGCCATTGGGGAGAAAAGTTAGCTTTGTAAAATTTGAAAACACCCAATTGGCCTTCATACCCCATTCTTGTAAGATTGGAAAACAAATCCTCATTAGGGATAGAGGTAATACCTAAGGCATCGTCTAGTCGTAGACTGATGCGAATGACCTCTTCAGAGACTATCAAGGGTTTGCCACACACCCTTGTCTTGATAATATGCACACCATTTTCAGTAACAGCGGTGGCATTGGCCCAAAATTGCTTCTGGTGCTCGATGAAGATTGGTGGTAACACAGTAAGAGAATACACTATATGACTGGTCTTGAGAAAATCAACTATTTGATGGAATCCATCAGCCTGCTTCGGCTATTGAAGCATTGTGATCTCATTGTGTTCATCAATAAACGCCATGGATGCCATCGGTCTTGAGGATACTTGACTGAAACACACTGGTTGCTTGAGAGAAAAGAGTTAGAGAGAAGATGGGCAGTATTCAAAGAGTCATTGTGAGCTTTTAGGCGGGCAAAGAAGGAATTTATATGATTTGGGAAAGAAGCAGTATTAACCACCTAGCAGTATTAACTAACTAGCAATATTAACTGAGAGCAGTATTAACAGAGAGCAGTATTAACTGAAAGCAGTATTAACTGAGAGCAGTATTAACTGAGAGCAGTATTAACTGAAAGCAGTATTAATTGAAAGCAGTATTAACTACCTAGTAGTATTAAAACATACCTGAAGTAGTAACTCAGACTAGCAGTAGTAATAATGCACTGGCAGCATTAAAAATACTTACACTGTTGAAGCTTGTGTTAGTCTGAGCAGGGCAATAAACTTCTTGAGAAAGATGATTAGTAGCACCAAACAAATAAACAAATAACAGGTATTCAAACACTTATTAAACATGAGTTCATTCAGAGTTGATCATGCCCACACTTGTGACCAAGAAAGTGAATCTACCCACATCAAAAGCCTTAGTGAATAGATC
The DNA here is from genome assembly GCA_023525745.1 of Arctium lappa. Taxonomy (NCBI): domain Eukaryota; kingdom Viridiplantae; phylum Streptophyta; class Magnoliopsida; order Asterales; family Asteraceae; genus Arctium; species Arctium lappa. Next base: position 54,566,512 of record CM042063.1, read on the forward strand.
AGCAAACTGGTTATCAGTATGAACTTTAGCAACTTGAATAAGCTTCTTTTCATTGCAGTCTCTAATAAAGTGATACCTGATTTCAATGTGCTTTGTTTTGGAGTGTTTGACTGGATTGTTAACAATGCTAATAGCACTGCTATTGTCAATGAAGATTGGAGTGTGAAGAAAGGTTACCACATAGTCCAACATTTGATTCTGAATCCATAGAACCTGAGAGCAGCAACTTGCAGCAGCAATGTACTCAGCTTCTGTTGTGGATAAGGACACTGTGGTTTGCTTCTTACACTGCCAAAATAATAGTCTTGCACCCAAAAGCTGACATCCCCCTGAAGTAGACTTTCTATCCATATTAGCACCACCCAAGTCACTGTCGGAATATGCAATCAAGTCAAAAGTAGATTCATAAGGATACCAGAGACCTAATCTAGGTTGCCCTCTTAAGTATCTGAAAATCCTCTTAACAGCTTGAAGATGTGACTGCTTTGGCTTGACTTAGAATCTGGCACACACACACACTGGAAACATGATAAATGGTCTTGAGGTTGTGAGATACATGAGAGATCCAATCATTGATCTATAAAGATGGACATCAACATCCTCCCCCTCAAAATCAACAGTGATCTGTTTGTGTGTTTCCATAGGTGTGTTGGCTGGCTTTGAGTCTGATAAACCAGACTTATCTAGGATGTCTTTCACATACTTTGATTGACTTATGAAAATCCCATCTTTCTGTTGTTTCACTTGAAGCCCAAGGAAGAAGGTGAGTTCACCCATTGAACTCATTTTGAAACTCTTGTGCATCAACTCTTCAAAGTCTCCACACATCTGATCTTTTGTGGATCCAAATATGATGTCATCCACATAGATCTGAACAAGTAGGATGTCCTTCTTACTTCTTTTAATGAAAAGGGTCTTATCAATGATTCCCCTTTCAAACCCATTTTCCAAGAGATAGGTAGACAGAGTATCATACCATGCTCTTGGGGCTTGATGTAGACTATAGAGTGCTTTCTTAAGTTTGTATACTCTGTCAGGATATGATGGATTTTCAAATCCAGGGGGCTGACAGACGTATACTTCTTCATCAATTGTTCCATATAGAAAGGCACTCTTCACATCCATCTGATATACCTTGAACTTCATATATGATGCATAGGCTAGAAACAGCCTAATTGCCTCTACACTTGCAACTGGAGCAAAAACTTCCTCATAGTCTATGCCTTCTTCCTGAGTGTACCCTTGTGCCACTAGCCTTGCTTTGTTCCTGATTACTATTCCTCTCTCATCCTTTTTATTTCTAAAAATCCACTTGGTGCCAATTGCTCTATGACCTTTTGGAAGGTCCACCAAGTCCCAAACATCTTGTAATTTAAACTGTAGCAACTCTTCTTGCATGGCTTCTATCCAACTTGAATCTTTCATTGCATCATGAGCCTTCTTAGGCTCAATCTGAGATAGAAAGCAAGAGAGTACTGTATGTTGCTGATCCTGCAAATCTTGAAGTCTGCTTTGATTCCTAGTCATCATAGGAGAAGAGATGTCTCCTATTACCAGCTCAGGAGGATGATTCTTCTGAGTTCTTGTCTGAAGACTAGGTTCTTCATTAATTCCTACATCTAAATTGGAGTCATTTAAGTCAGCTGAGGGGATCTCATTAGCTACTTCTGGCTCTCCATGCTCTGAATTCTCCTCATCTCTTCTTTCTTCTTCACTCTGAATTGGTTCAGTAACAGTCTCCTTTTCACAGATTTCAATCGGGTCCATTGTAGGTATTGGAAAGATCACAGACTGAGGAATGATATTTTGTATTTGTTCATCCCCTGATCCTCTACTTCCTGATTCTGCATGATCATCACTACTGAAACCCAAAGAGTTAGTTAGTGAATCAATGTCAAATAACCACTTAGGACCTGAACCAATAGGATTTGGTATGTTCTCATTGCATTTGACATTGTCACTTTCCTCAATTATTCTAGAAGAAGAATTAAACACTCTGTATGCCTTACTCTTAGATGAGTAACCAACAAGAAAACCATCATCTACTTTGCTATCAAACTTTCCTAAGTGAGTTTTGGTATTGAGAATGGTACAAGGACACCCAAAAGGTTTGAAAAATCCAATAAATGGTTTTCTTTTATTTAAGAGCTCATATGGTGTCTTGTTTTTAGGCTTGACTACTAGAACTCTGTTTTGGACATAGCAAGCAGTATTAACTGCTTCAGCCCAGAAAGTAATTGGAAGTTTTGAATCAGCTAACAGAGATCTAACAGCTTCAATCAGTGTCATATTCCTTCTCTTAGCAACACCATTTTGTTGTAGAGTCCTAGGAGCACTGTATTGCCTCTCAATTCCTTTTTCCTCACAAAAGGTGTTTATGTCAAGATTTTTAAATTCCGTACCATTATATGACCTAATAACTTTTACCTTTTGATTTGTTTGATTTTCAATTCTTAGAATAAAGGATTTGATCAGTCCACTTGTCTTATCCTTAGTCCTTAGAAAATATACCCAAGTAAATCTAGAGTAATCATCAACAATAACTAAGCAGTATGATTTCTTACCTATACTCATGACATTTGTAGGACCAAACAGATCCATATGCTACAACTGAAGAGAAGAGGAAATTGTGTTCAACTCTTTGGACTTATGAGAAGTTTTGTGTTGTTTTCCTTTGAGACAAGCAACACAATGATCATCACATGAAAAGACTTTTGAAGGCAGACCTCTTACAAGGTTGTTTTTAACAAGTTTATTCATTGTTTTAAAGTTCATGTGACACATCCTTCTGTGCCAAAATGATGATTCATCCAAAGAGGCTTTTGAAACAAGACAGTTTAGGGATGAATCATTTGAAACATTTTCCATATCCAAACAATAGACATTATCCTTTCTAGGAGTTCTTAGTAGTATCATCTTTTCATCAACTACCTTGAATCCAGGAGCAAGGATAATGCATTTTGAATCAGTGAATAATATGCTATGCTTTTTGTCACAAACCTGTGATAAACTTAACAGGTTGTATCTTAACTGTTCAACAGAGAAAACATCTTCAAAGGTCATCTTACCTTTTGTTACATCTCCCTTACCACTAATCTTACCTCCATCTGGAGTATTACCAAAGGCAACATGCCCTCCATCAATTTTCTTGAAATTCTTGAGGCAAGCCATGTTCCCTGTCATTTGCCTAGAGCAACCACTATCAACATGACAAATGCTCTTTCCCTTGAGCTGCTGGTTGCCCTGCACATATGATAAATCAATTAGTATTGACTGGAAACTCAAGCCAAAGTGGTCTTGGGCCTCCCTTTCTCATCAAAGTACTTACACTCCTTTTTGATAAGATTTTTAAATTTAGAATCCTCTTGACTGGAGTACTTTGTCAAGATGATTGGTCTAGAAGCACAAGCACTAGAAGCAGTACTAATTTTAGAAGTACTAACAGAGTTAGTAGCATTAACATGTTTAGCAGTACTAACCTTGTTAGAAGCACTAACAGAGTTAGCAGTATTAACATTTAAAGAAGTACTAACAATGTCAGTTTTAGAAGTACTAATACTCTCAGCAGCACTAACATTGATAGCAGTGGTATTGCTTCTGGCAGCACTATCTTTGTCAACAACACTATTTGTGGTAGCAGTACTAACAGTTTTAGTGCATTTGGGAACCCACATCTTGACACTCTCTTTTACAGTCTTTTTCTTCATGTGGCTTTTAGATTTAACATGTTTCTTAGCCACATGGTTCCTTTCATTCTTCCTATAACCAAAGGGTTTTTGCACAGATCTTTGAAAATTTATCCTTTGGTTTATAGGATTAGAATAACAGTGCTTGGCAAGATGGTTCAATTTGCCACATATGAAACAAGGTTTTGGTCTGATGATTCTACTCAGATCAACTCCTTGTTTCTGAGCACACTAATTATTCCAATTTATTTGATTTCCTCTCCTTTTATCATGTTTTAGGGGCTCAGATTTATTACATGCACACTGTTTGCAAGGAACATGATTCACAACTGTAGTCTGCTTGTAATAGACCTTTTTAGACTTTCCCTCAGTCTTCTCTACACCATCAGATTTGACCCAATCCCTTCCACTACCCTCATTGGTAAGAATGTTATTTTCTAAGGGAATCTCACCACTCACAGTGTTATCCTTACTCTTACCAGCTTCTTTCTCAGTCTTGTCCTCAACAACTACTTCATCTAAAGGATATATCTTAGTGGCTCCCTCATGCAAGTCATTCCTATCCTTGGTCTCTAGCAAATCTGATTTAGGAGGGATGTAGTTGTTGTTGTATGGTGGTGGTGTGGTATTGTACCCAATTCCTGGTTTAAGCTTATCATGGATTTGAACCTTTAGAGTTGAATCCATGGCTTTATAAGCATATGAAAACTTTTCCACATCCAGCTTAACCTTGGCCAGCTCTCCTCTCAACTTTTCATTCTCCTCTCTAGACTTTGTCAGTTGGATTTCTAAATCATTTTTCTCCCACTTCCAGTAATTTGTATCATATGTGTGTTGAAGTTCATTGGCTTGGAAACCTTTAATTTGTTCCTCAAACCTCTCAACAATTTTCACATAATCTTTTCTATCCATTTCTAACCTCTTAAGGTCATCACTCATACTCTGGTTGTAATCCCTGTACCTTTTAACAGTGTCTATGCAAGTCTGAGTACAGACATTAGAAAGTACCTCAATTGGGAGATCAGATACATCTGCCATGAGAGCTTGATTTTGAATGGCCTCTTCTGCTTGATCACTCCAGTCAAATCCCATTCCTTGTTGAGAAACAAGAGCTTGAGCAGAGTTTCTGTTATGGTTGAAGCTTCCAGTCTGAGCTTGTTGGTGGTTGTTTTGAGACATTCCACTTCTGCATTCCCTGGCAAAGTGTCCCTTCATATGACACTTATAGCACTCCACCTTTGACTTATCAAAGGCTACTCCATCTTCTCTTCTTTGAGAGAAGTTGTTCCTCCCAGTCCTCTTGATGAACTTCTTCACCCTCATAGAAAGCATGGCCATCTGCCATTTAATATCCATCTCTTCAAGATCATCAGGATAAAGCTGTTCCAAGTCATCATTGATTAAAGAAGAGTTACCATGGCTGGAAAGAAAGGCTTCAAAAACAGATTCATTGTCTTTTTTTTTATTTACTCCACTGGCAGCATTAACTGATTCAGGGTTAGCAGTAGAATCAGTTGATGCTGATAGGAATGCAGCATTATGAACATATCCAGTAGGCTTCTTCTTTGCTTCCACTTCAGATTCAAACACTCTCAGATCATTATACGGATCATCCAGTTCCTTTTCTTCCAACATGTCATTCTGTCTGAATGAGACAGTGTACATGGTCCATTCATCTCCAAGAGATCTGAGGAACTTTCGGTTGACATCATCTTGTTCCATCTGAACTCCAACAGTAGCCAACTCACCAATTAACTTATTGAATCTATCAAAATTTTGAGTCATAGACTCATTCTTTGAAGATGTAAAATTCTCATATTGTTGTTTGAGAATATCCCTTTGATTCCTCTTAGTGCTCTTGGTGCCAGCAAATCTCTTCTCTAAAGCATTCCATAGAATCTAAGCATCAGTGCAGTGATGAAACTGATGTTGATACTCATTGGGGATGGCCAAAAGCAGGGTGCTTAAGGCTTTCATCTCCAATTGTCTCACTTTCTTCTCAGCATCAGTTTTTGGAGGTGGTCTTCTTCCATCTTGTCCAATTTTACCTTCAGCAGAGGGACCATTCTCAATAATGTCCCACATAGAAAAGTCTGTAAGGAGGATGCACTGCTTGATCCTAATTTTCCACATGTCAAACTCATTAGGTTCGAGCATGGGAACCTTTGAAACATGAGTACTGGTTGATTCAACTGTGTTGTCCATGATGAATGAAGGTTTCCGAGAATACTAGGCTCTAATACCACTTGTCAGGATCTGATCTTTAACAAGAATAATGAAACTCAGAAACAGTATTAAAGAAGTTGCGGAAAAACACTTTAATATTCAAACTATCAATGTAACAGTAAAATATAAATCACAACTTGTAAACTTTATTGAATGGTTAAAGTTACAAGCTTTCAAACAAAACCTCAATCTTGATGAACAGGCTCACCAAAACGAATTCTACTTCTCTAGAACTAGGATTGTAAACCTTGAGGTTAATTCTCTCTCTAAAACAAAACTTCAGAACTCTCTACTTACAAAACTATTCTGAATAATCCTATACATATACTGAAAATAAAAGATAATTACAAAACTTAAAAGATCTTCAGTATATTCTTCCATAATTATCTTCAGCCTTCCATGATTATCTTCAAAACCTTGATCTGCGCGTATCTTGATTATCACAGAAGCAGTATTAAGTCATAGCAATATTAACACTCTGAGCAGTATTAATCTTCAGCAGTACTAACTATGCTCAGCAGTATTAATTTCTTCAAGCAGTATTAATTTGGCTCAGCAGTAGTAATTTATCTCAGAAGTAGTAACCATGTTGTTCTGGCAGTAGTAATCACTTAGACAAATCTTCAGTTCCCAACAAGCTTAGTAGACAAATCTAAAGCAATCTCTCTGTCTTTTGCAGATTGGATTTCTTCCTCCTTTTCCATCTCTTCTTGCAGCTTCTTTGCTAACTCTTCATCCAGGGCTATTTGTGATGATTTTTTTGATGGCTTCACAGATTCAACCACCTTTTCTTTCCCTTTCCTCTTGATCTCTGTCTCACTAACTTCTTTTCTTTTCTTCTCTGAACCATCTTCTTTGATTACCACTCCCTTAGCCTTTTGAGTAGCCTTGGGAGTGTCGGTCTTTGCCTTCACTAGAGTCTCTGCAATTTCTATTTCCTCTGCAGACATACCTGTTTCAGCTGCAACTTTCTCTGTTTCTACTGCTGTTGTTACTACTTCTTGTTCAGTTTCTGCTTCTGCCTCATTTACTGCTGCTTTCACAATAGTTTCTGCTGCTGACTCTGTTACTGCTTCTTTCATACTTGTTTCTGCTGCTTTTGCTGTTTCTGTTTCTGCTGCTTGTTTCTTTTCTGCTTCAGTATTCAACTCCCCCTCAAACTGAAATTCCATTCCAACTGGATTCTCCTCCTCATCTTCAGTTGCTTGAGTCTCCCCCTTTTTGGAAGCATCATGAACAATGCTCCTCTTCTTCAAAACAAATTTGGTTTTCTTCTTTTTGTGCACTAATTTTAATACCAGCTTCTTGAGATGGGCTATCTGCTCTTGTTGAGACAATATCACCTTTTGCATATCTTTTATCTCTAAGTTTTGATTGTGAACTTCCAGACTTAATGTACCAAGAGTATCCATCAATTCTTCATAGTTATATCTGTCCTCACCTCCTTTAGGTGTGTTTACCACCTTTGAAGGATCATTGGATCTTTTAGTAGAGGCCTTCTGCCTAGCAGAAGCACCTTCTACCCCCGTGGTTTCTTGGCACCTGGGACCTTTAGATGATTGCTCATCTAAAGTTGCCGTGGGGAAGGTCTTATAGATGTTCACACTGTCATGTCCTACACCATGTGCAGAAACAGTAGTGTGAGCCTTTCTGCCCACATGCTCATCCTTCTCCTTATAGAGCACCTTGTTGGGGTTGGGAGACACCCCTATGGTTTCCCTTTGGATATTCTCTGATGGAGAATGCTCCATCAAAGGGCTTGTAGGCTTTGGGGGTGTAGATACAAGAAGGGAAGGAACCTTCTGTACCTTTTTCCTTATATATGTTTTGGTGATGGGGGATTTGGGCTTGACAATAGGGATCTGAGGAGTATTAATGGAATTGAATGGTGTGGGTAGGTCATTAGTTGGGTGGTCAGATGTGGGCTGTGACCCTGATGCCTCACCATGGGAATGAGACATAACCATCATTGTAGAGAACAATGGTGTCTCTTGTCCAGAAAAGTCCTTACTTGGTTTTTTCATGTTGGAGAATACCTTCCCTTTGGGAGGTTTTGGTACATACACCTCATTAAAATAGGGTAAATCTGTCAATTCATTATTTAGTACTTCTTGCACAAACCTTGGATACATATAAAAGCTTTTGGTTTTGGTATCCAGGTTTGACATTAAATCATTGAAAATCATTTGAGAAAAAATAAACTTTCTAGAGGTAGCTAAGCAGACTAGAGCATAAGCTAAGGTACTGCTGAACTCACTCAATCCAGTTGTTTTTCTAGAAATACAATGTTGAAGGGTATGAACAAAAAATCTCCATTGAGGTGAAAATTTGCTTTTAAAGAGCTTATACACCTCAGTGGGACCTTCATACCCCATTCGACTAATGGATTGGAAGAGATCTTCCTTGGACAAAGAGGTAATACCTGAGGCATCATCTAGTCGTAGATGAGTGCGAATGCATCCCTCTGTGATGGTGATGGGTTTATCACAAACCATTGAATGAATGACCTGATTTCCTTCAACATTCTGGATGGACGCATTTGCCCAAAACTGTCGCATGAGTTCCACATAGATTGTGGGATTGACAGTTAATGCGTAGGCGATGTGTGAGGATTTTAGAAAATCCACAATCTGATGAAAACCCTCTGCTTGCTTGGGTTTCTGTAGCATTGCCAACTCATTGTGATCATCAACGAACACCAGTCCTGCCATCTTCTTGATCGATTAGTCGAAACTAGGGTTATGCACTGGTAAGTAAGAATTCGAGAGAAAGAGAGAGAAAGAATACTCGTAGGAAATTCAAAGAGCCGTTTGGATTTTGGCGGTCAGAGAGGGTATTTATAGGTGGAGGGTTTCAGTTAGAAGCAGTACTAAGTACCCTAGCAGTATTAACAAGCCCACAATATTAACTCATATTAGTAGTAGTAACACATACTGGCAGTATTAACACAGACTAGCAGTATTAACACATACCAGCAGTAGTAACACTGATTAGCAGTAGAAATAAGGCAAGCAGTAGTAACTTTGCACTGGCAGTATAAACCACCTAGCAGTAGTAACCATACTTAAACCATATTTGAACTGACATCATGAGTAATATATAGATCAATATTAACTGAACTAGAAGTACCAAGTATCCAATTGAAGCAATCTGAAACACTTAAACACACAAGGTTAGCATCACCATGCACAATAAAATATGAGAAAGTAAGCAGGAAGGAATCTATACAGAAATGGTACATAAAGAAAATCAAAGGAGGCTTATTCAGTGTTTATCATGCCCACACTTGTGACCAAGAATGTGAATCTACCCACATCAAAAGCTTTGGTGAATAGATCAGCAAATTGGTTACTTGTGTGTACTTTCAAAACCTAAATTAGCTTCTTTTCATTGCAGTCTCTAATAAAATGGCACCTGATTTCTATATGCTTGGTTTTTGAGTGCTTCACTGGATTATTAACAATGCTTATGGCACTGTTGTTGTCAATGAAGATTGGAGTGTGCAGAAAAGTAACACCATAGTCCAGCATCTGATTTTGAATCCATAGTACTTGTGAGAAGCAGATTGCAGCAGCTATATACTCAGCTTCTGTTGTAGAGGTGGACACTGTGGTTTGTTTTTTACATTGCCATGACACTAGTCTTACACCCCAAAACTGACATCCTCCTGATTTAGACTTTCTATCCAAGTTTGCACCACCTAAATCACTATCAGAATAAGCAAGTAGATCAAATGGTGAGTCATGAGGATACCAAAGACCCAACCTAGGTTGTCCTTTGAGATATCTGAAGATCCTCTTGACTGCTTGAAAATGAGATTGCTTAGGTCTTACTTGAAATCTGGCACACACACAGACAGCAAACATAATATCTGGCCTTGAAGTTGTTAGATACATGAGGGAGCCTATCATAGATCTATAATGATGAACATCTACATCCTCCCCCTCAAGATCTGCAGTGATCTGTTTGTGTGTTTCCATAGGTGTGCTTGTAGGCTTTGAATATGAAAATCCAAATTTTGTAAGTCTATCCTGCACATACTTGGATTGACTGATGAAGATACCATCTTTCTTCTGTTTAACCTGTAGCCCAAGGAAGAATGTAAGTTCACCCATAAAGGTCATTTTGAATCTTTTGTGCATTAGCTCCTCAAACTCCTTTCACATATAATCTTTTGTGGATCCAAAGATGATGTCATCCACATAGATCTGCACAAGTAGGATGTCTTTCTTCTTCCTTTTGATGAACAGAGTCTTATCTATTATTCCCCTTTCAAAACCATTTTCCAAGAGATAGGTAGACAGAGTGTCATACCATGCTCTTGGAGCTTGATGTAGCCCATAGAGTGCCTTCTTTAATTTGTATACTCTGTCAGGAAAGTTAGGATTTTCAAACCTTGGAGGCTGACAAACATATACTTCTTCATTAATTGTCCCATATAGGAATGCACTCTTGACATCCATCTGATAAACTCTGAACTTCATGAAAGAAGCATAGGCTAGAAACAACCTAATTGCCTCAATTCTGGCTACTGGAGCAAATACTTCTTCATAGTCTATTCCCTCTTCTTGTGTGTACCCTTGTGCCACAAGTCTGGCCTTGTTCTTTATTACTATTCCTCTCTCATCTTTCTTATTCCTAAAGATCCATCTTGTGCCAATTGCTCTGTGTCCTTTTGGAAGATCAACCAGATCCCATACATCTCAAAGCACAAACTGCAGTAGCTCCTCTTGCATTGCTTCTATCTAGCTTGGGTCTTTCATTGCATCATAGGCCTTCTTGGGTTCAATCTGTGATAGAAAGAAAGATAACAAGCCTGTCTGTATGTCTTTCAATCCCCCTAACTTGCTTTGTTGCCTTGTGGTCATTGGGGAATTAATGTCACCAATCACCAATTGAGGAGGATGATTCTTCTGAGTTCTTGTAGCATTGACAGCCTCCTAATTAAGATTAGCTTCAAGGTTGGTTTCATTCTTTTCTGGAGTGCTTCCACCATACACTGAAGAATTGTCATCATCAGTGTCATCGTTTGATAGTATGGGCATCTCAGGTCCTGTGTTTCCTGAATTATGAGCATCCTCTTTATCACTCTTATTCTCTTCATCACCTTTGTCCTCTTTATCTGCTTTAGCATCTTCATCTTGATCTGGATCAGAATCTTCTGATTCTAAATCATCTTTCTTTTCTTGCTGGCAAAATTCAACAGGGTCTGCTGTAAGTATTGGAAACAGCACAAACTCTAAACTCTATGCTTGTACCTTTTCTGAGCTTGTTCCTACATTTTGCACATTACTAAAACCCAATGCATTAGTTAGTGAATCAATGTCAAACAACCAATCAGGACCTGTACCAATTTGATTTGGTATGTTCTCATTGCATTTGACATTGTCACTTTCCTCTATAATCCTTGAAGAACTATTAAATACTCTATAAGCCTTACTCTGAGATGAGTATCCAACAAGAAATCCATCTTCAGCTTTGCTTTCAAACTTGCCTAAGTGATATTTGGTGTTGAGAATAGTGCAAGGACACCCAAAAGGTTTGAAAAATCCAATAAATAGTTTCTTCTTGTTAAAAAGTTCATAAGGTGTCTCGCCATGTCACTATCGCGTGTCACAATCGCCGACGGGGTTTTTAGCATTAAATGTCTGATTTCAAGAGGAAAACTCATTTATTTCATTTGGGGTTTTTTTGAAGGTAGCCAATTTTCTCTCCTAGGTAAGATCTCTTCACCTTAAAACTCAATCTCTTCAACATTTAATCATCCCTAGAATCTTGTTGGGTGTATTAAATGCTAACCTAGGGTTTCTCTCATTTGGTAGTCAAGTTCTAGCCTTTTGGTGAACCAAGGTTCCTCCTCACCTACTTCTCACCTCCTTGAACCACCTAGGGTTTGGGGTATTGGAGCAACCTAAGTAAGTTTTCTTAACTTATGTACATCCATACTTGCACCATTAATTGTTTATATGATTTTTATGAAATACTTGCTATTAACCTAAAAGCTAGGGTTTTGGTTATCTTCAATAAATAAGATGATTGGGGTTGATGGCAGTGTTTAAAAATATCGTAGAGTGCTTATTTGCAAGCCTTGTAGGAAAGGACAAATTTTGGTAAAGGTCTACACCTTTATATATTGAAATGCCAATTACATAAATTCTTATCAGCAGTTGGAGTCATTGTTACTATTGGGGATTTGTATGTGGCTAAATGAGTTGTAGTTTCTCTTGGTGAAAATGTAACAAGTATGATAATGTTAGTTGTGTCAGTATTATACTTACTTGAAGCTTGCCATCTTTAATTGTTAATATTCTCGTTGGAAGTCTTATATCTATCTCCTTGTGCACGAGGATTTAGATGGTATGCATAGTATATTGCTTGTTTATTGTCTTGGGCATTGCGAGTAGACAATAGGGGACGCAAGTCCCTTAGTTGGAACTCGGTTAGATTGGATAGGCACCCTGGCCTGTAAGACCTTGAGGTGTAACCCGACGGGGTAAGCGCCAGAGGCAGAGACGGTTTGAGGATTGTGATGTCCGGCGTGGCATGGGAACTAGAACGGGGGCTGGACGGTGAAATCCAATCTACGTTACGGGTTATCCCGTTTTATTTGGAAAATATCTATGTTATACATGTACAGGAAACTTAAGTGTTCCGATTGAGAAGTCTTGGCTTTGAATTCAATGCATGGGCGCCGGTATCATTTAATTATCATTCTTGTTTACTTTATGACTAGTGTCGGTGCGATAACCGTTAGAGTTCGTTCTGACACTTGTGTTCATGTTTTAATGGTTCACAGGTTCCGCTAGTGGTGCGAGTAGGGCCCCTTGATTTGCCGGGATCGCACTTCGGACTTCTCCGTGGACCGGGCTTTTTGGGATATCGAGAAAGAGCGTTTTGAAGTCATAGTGACACCCACTTTAATCTAGGTGTTAATTGTACTAGATTGAATAGGTTGTCATGTATATGCCTTATTTATTCCGCTACTTCATTATAGAACTACCCCGACTTTGTCGGGTTTTAGTCGTCATGTTACAGGTTTTTGGATTCGTCTTATTTTAGACGTTATATTGCAGAAATTTTAAGTTTTATTTTACCCAAATTTCTAGCGTGTTACAAAAGATGACTCTTCTGTGGTCGTTTTAGGATTGTTGGGTGTTATGAGACTTGAGGTAACCATTTTTTGGATTGTAGCTCTTTTAACATTTATAATGTTAATGATTTCTTTGTGATCAGGCTGTTCATTGTTGAAGGTGCAAGAATTGTTGCGGCTTCAAAGGATTATTGGGGTTATTGATATCAATCACAACCAATCCATGCTTGGTAAGTTGTAAAGTATCTAAAGAATTTCCTGCTTAAAAATGTGAATAAAAATAATAATAAGATGAATAGTAGATTTCATATATTCCATGGTTTCAACAACAAAGAAATTTGGGGTGACAGTCTGTGAATCCAAAAGATTACAAGAAACCGGTACAAGAAGTGTTTGCATAGATGACAAATGGAGGAGTTGACAAGAGTGTTGAATGTACCAAAATTGGAATGTAGTAGTATGAACTTGTATGGTTTTTGAAGAACTTGGATGAATGTATGGATTTATTGAACATTACGGTTTGTTCTGAAAAATTGTATTTTTTATATAAATATGAAATTTTATTTTTTATGATTTTATGTTTTTATTGATCAATTCTATTTCTTATTATATTTTATTAGAGTAAACTACGATATTCGTCCCTATGGTTTGATGTTTATAACGTTTTTCGTCCTTGCTCTTTCAAAACTGCTTTTTTAGTCCTTGTGGTTTCTATTTGCTTCCATTTTCGTCCCTCCATCCAATTTTATTAAAATTAAATGTTAATTCATTTAAAAATGGAATAAGTAAATTACATATTTGGTCCTTATGGTATATAAATTTTTACATTTTTATCCTAGTTTACATTTTTTTTACTTTCTCTTTATTTATTATATTTCATCAAAACATTTATTTTTCTATTAATTATATTGTATATTTTCATAATTATTATAACTTTAATTATAAAAAGAATCAAATAATTTCGTTAAAAATACTGATAAATACATGATATTTTTTTCAAACTATTAGGTTTAAATCACTTAAAATTAATATTTTTTATCTGTTGATTTAATAAAGTTTTTTATTTATTTTAAATTACCATCGAAAAAAGTTTAATAAAATTCGAGAAAAAATAGTATTATTTTATAACAACCGATTTTTTTTTGTTAAATGCAATTTATTCCCACTATTCTAAATTTTCATTTAATCTTTATTTTCTATTAATTAATCAAATTTGTTTAGTATTTAAATAAAACATGCACACACATAAACACACACACACACACCATTTTAAATTATGTTATATATTAAAAACAAATAATAAGACAATAAAAGGATAAAAAGATTTCGATATGGTGTTACAAAAATCATGCAATAAGTCATGACATGCCACAAAATTAACGTGACGTCAAACACAAGGCTTAAATCTCATGTTATTTAGAACATTGATGTATATATATACATACATATATATATATATATATATATGTGTGTGTGTGTGTATTTTAAATATTAAACAAATTTGATTAATTAATAAAAATAAAGTTTAATGAAAATATGGAATAGTGGTAAAATTAATTTAACAATAAACAACCGGTTGTTATGAAATAAGACTATTTTTTTCTCGAATTTTTTAAATTTTTTTTCAATGGTAATTTAAAATAAATAAAAAACTTTAATAAATCAACATATATAAAATATTAATTTTAAGTGATTTAAACCTAAAACTTTGAAAAAAATATCATGTATTTATCAGTATTTTTAATGAAATTATTTGATTATTTTTATAATTAAAGTTATAATAATTACGAAAATATACAATATAATTAATAGAAAAATAAATGTTTTGATGAAATACAATAAATAAAGAAAAAGTAAAAAAAATGTAAACTAGGATAAAAATATAAAACTTTATATACCATAAGGACCAAATATGTAAATTGCTTATTCAATTTTTAAAAGAATTAACATTTATGTTTAAATAAAATTGGAAGTAAATAGAAACCATAGGGACTAAAAAAGCAGTTTTGAAAGACCAGAGAAGAAAATCGTTATAAACATTAAACCACAGGGACGAAAATCATAGTTTACTCATTTTATTATTATATATATAGAGCTGAAATTTGGAAAAAAAAAATATAATATATCCTTTAGAGAAGGATTTCATTTTTATTAAAAGGATAACTAAAAGATAGTTTAGAGAAGGTTTTGGTTTTTTGTAACTAAAGATAACCTTTAGAGAAGTTTGTAAAAGTGTAATTAAATGATAGTTTTAGAGAAGGTTTCCCAATAGTGTCACTAAAGCCTATAACTTTAGAGAAGTTTTTTCAAACATCTTCTCTAAAAGTACCTTTTAGTGACGCTTATAAACCGTCTTAAATGCTCGAAAAGTGTCACTAATAAATATTTTTAGAGAAGGTTTTCGGGAAAAAGTCATCCATATTTAGAGAAGCTTGAAAAGCGTATCTAAAGCCCCAAAAAACCTCTCTAAAAGTTAATTTAAATATACTCTTCGAAAACCCTCCGAAAAACCTTTAGTTACTCTTATATAGAGAAACTTTTTGACGGAATTAAAAAATTTCTCTAAAGCCTTTAGATAAGTTTTTTAGTGTTTTAAGTATAAAACGAAACCTTCTCTAAAGATCATATTTCTTGAAGTGTTTAAATCTCACTAAAGTTGTGTATTTATAAGTTTAATTTCTCAAATATAAATATTATATATTTTAAAAAACATTAAAAATAAATAAACAATAATATTTGATATTAATATCGTTTTAAAAATATTGGTGAGATTTTTTTATAATATAATTTTTCCAAGGTAATAAATAAGTTGTAGTCATATATTACTTTTCAATCATTTAATTTATATTTAAAATATGATAAAAATAGAGTGATTTTTTGAAAAAGGGATCTAAATAAAAGTTAGAGTAAACTACGATTTTCGTCCCTGTGGTTTATTGATTATAACTAGTTTCGTTCCTCATTTCTAAAGTTTGATTTTATTGTCACTATGGTTTTCATTTTATATCACTTTTCGTCCCTGGAAGTAACTCCGTTGAAAAGATCAGTTAAGTCAAGGGCAATCTGGTCTTTTGATTGTTTTATTTAATTTTCTTAGTATTTTATAATAATGTAATAATATTAAGAACCCTTTCCTGATCCTGCGCCATATCCTTCCCCTCTGGTGTCCCTCCCCTCGGTCTCCTCTCAGTTTTTCTGGTGAACGGCGACCCCAATACTAGCCACCAGACCATCACCTGCATCGAATCTCATCTTCCTAACTTTCTGATGAACATCGACAATAGTACTGAACCACCATCAACAGCGAGTACCACCTGCATCAAATCTCATCTTCCTCAAACCATCATCAGCACCTCGAGCCAATTGAAGTAATAAGACTCTTAAGATCTTTCTCCTGTTTTTTTAGAAACAATGAAGTACGTACTGGGCTTGTTATTTCTTCCCAGTTGCTTTGTAATGTTATTTATAGCTATCATCTTCCTCAACCACCATCTGGGTTTTGAAAAACTTTGATTTTGACGTTGATTATTGCCTTTTGATTCGATTGTTCAAAAGTTTACCTTTCGATCTAGTGATAGATTTGATTTCGATTTACATGATAGCTTTTGATTTTGATTTTAGGTCTTCTATTTACATCAATTCAAAAGCTTTGATTTTCATACCGTCTGTTCTCGTTGATTTACCTATTCAAAAGCAATCTAAAATGGATTTGTAACAAATGTTTGTTGAATTTGAGAAAGAAAATAAAAAGAGGGATGTGTTTTTCATCGAGATTTTTAGGTTGATTTTGGTTTTGGTTATAGATGAGAAGAGTTAATCAGAGAACAAGGTAAAGTTGTTTTGAAGGTGGGTTGCCTGAGATAGGGGAGTGGGGAAATGGGGAAGAAGATGTTGAAAAGTGTGAGAGAGTGACGTGGTGGTTGTAGAGTAATAGGTTTTATTATTCTTTTTTTAAATTTCTTTAATGATTAGGTTTTATGTTTTTTGGTTGGTTTTTATATAAAATATATTATAGTATATCATCATAACATTTTTAATATAAAATAGTTAAATTGATAAAGACTAAAATGCCCTTGAGTAAATGGTTGAAAGTTGACAGAGTTAATTTTAAGGACGAAAATAGAAACGAAATGAAACCACGGGGACGATAAAAGCAATTTTTAAAGATTAAGGACGAAAATAGTTTTAAGTAACAAACCATAGGGACGAAAATCGTAGTTTACTCTAAAAGTTATTTTGTAAATGGAAAGGTTGTAAGTGATAAAATTAATAGGAATGGATGAAAAGGTGGCACCATTTTTTAAATTGGTTCAAAAGAACCCATCTCGCAAAGAATTTAAAAACACCTAGTTTTACAATTTTAAAAACTCTTTTTTACAAAAAAAACTCTAATTCTAACGAAAAAAATAAAGATCCGGCGAAAACAGATATCAGATATCCTGCCTAGGGGTATAAATGAGACAAGACAACTCACGAGCTACTCGAGATCGACTCGGTCAAAACTTGGTCAACACTCAACTCGAATAGGCTCGAATCGAACTCGAATTCGAGCTCGACTCAACATACTAACGAGCCGAGTCGAGCTACCTGATACTCGACTCGGTAAGCTCATGATATACTCAAATATATTTTATATATAATTAATTTTATTGTATAATTTATAAAATATAATGTATTTTTTTAATAATAGTTAATTTAATATAATAAAATAATAATAAGATAGTAACTAAAAAACAAAATTAAAATAAAAGAAACCAAAGGAGGTTTTTTTTGTCGAGGTGAAGGTTTTCATCCCACATTGGTGGGATACTCAATCAAAAGCCTTGAACACTACTATATTAATAAGGCTTATCCCTTCCCATTATTCCATAATCTTTTGCTTTCCTTTTTTTGGGTCCAATGGCATGAGCCTTTTGGCTTGAGGCTAGTGGTTTGAATATAGATGAAGAGTTATTGGAGCATCCCATTGAACCGGGAGCCACTTTAGTTTGTTTTAAGTACTTTTTTACGTTCATTTAATGTTTTTAAAGAACGAACATAAATGAACACAAACACATTAACTTTTTAAACAATCGAACATGAACACGAACACCAAATTTATTGTTTGTTTATTGTTTGTGTTCGATTGTTTGAATAAATACTATAAAACTAAACGAGTTCGAGCTTGAACGAGTTTGAGTTTGAGTTTGGACGAGTTCGAGCTTGGTTCGAGCTTGAAACGAGTTTGAGTTGAAGCTTGGGTGTTGGTTATCGAGTTCGAGTCGAGTTTGGATTTTCACTACTCACGAGTTTTCGAGTCGAGTTCGAGCTTGAGAATTAGATTTCGAGTTCGAGTCGAGTATAATGATACTCGAGCTCGGATCGCATCATTTACACCCCTAATCCTGCCAGAATCGGAGACTAGAATGCGTTAATCGCCTTAGGTGTGATCTACCTTTTGGGAACTTTGTCTACGTTCATGGTGCCAGAATCTAAAGGCAAGTCGTTAAAAGAGATCAATGTATGGCGAGAATTAATGAGGATAACACCAACGATTCACGAGCTTGATTCGAGTAATAATTTTCCATTGAATTAACATTAGTTCATTGGTGGGATCAACATTTGAGGATTTATTATCTTGCTATCGAGAACTTTGATCCATTAGGGTGTGTTTGGTTTGCATAATGGGTGGGACGGGATGGGACAAAAACTCACTGTCTCACGTTTGGTGTGACATGTGATAGGACAAAAATTCACTGTCCCACGTTTGGCGTGACATGGGACAGGGACAAAGACTGGACAGAGTGGGACAAGATGGGACAAAAAAAGTATTTTCTTGTTCCACCAAAATAGGTGGAATAACATGGGACAAAAGTGAGACTGAAACTAAAAATCACTGATCTACCGCTATTTGATATATAATCCTAATATGGTATTAGTCTTAAGAGTCACCACTACCCATCGTCGCCACTACCACCATCGGCGCCCACCAGTAGCCACCGTCAACCACCGTCGGCCACCTCTACCTATTTCTCCACCATAACAACCTCCTTCACCACCTCCACAACCATCGACCATCGCCACCACCATTACCATCGTTGACCACCTCCACTAACACCGATCACCACCACCTATGGTCGCCTCCACCATCAATGGCCACCGGTAGCCAGCACCAACCATCGTCGATCTCTTCCACCTCTTCCTCCATTACTATAACAACTTCATCCACCACATCCACAACCACTAATTCATTAAGATCATCCAAATTGAATCAAATATTATATTTTCTTTATATGAATCGGATTTTTTTGAACTACCATCAATTATTTTAGATTTTTCATTCAAATTTCCTATCATTACTTTTGTATGTTTATATGTATGAAAATCGTGTGAACAAATAAAAATGTTTTTTAATTAAATTATTTAAAGATATACTTTATTTCTGTTATTTATAAATATTATATGACATATAAAATCATCAAACAACTTTTAGGAAAATTTGTCCAGTCCTAGTCGTACCAAACACAAGACAGACATTTGTCATGTCCAGTCCAGTCCTAGCCTCTTGTCCTGTCCTGTCCAGTCCAGTCCTATCCAGTTCTATCCAGTTCAGTCCCGTCCAATCATGTCTGCGTACCAAACGCTACCTTATTTCATTTTAGATCAGATCAAAATCACTTCAACAATATTTTGATTATTCTGATAGTTTTTTCGTTTCGAGATTCAACATGTTACATAAATCATTAATTTTTAAGTTTTACTTTTGTGTGGACATAGTCCCTATAATTTAGAAATTACAAAAAACTTTTCTTGTTTGCATTTCGATGTGTATATGGTTCGTACTGTCAACATGCGTTAAATGAGGCTTGCGGAGTCACCCCATATGCTAAACTCGTATAGGCAGAAAAAGTTATTATTTTTTTTTCCGATTGGCAAAACCTTTTTTTTTCTCTCTTCTATTTTGCTTTAACGAGTGCAAGAGCAGAAACAAAAGTAACTAGTAATCCATTTAAGAGGATTTTACCCTAGAAAAAGTAAAAAGTATATCCTCACGTGCTCAGCACGTGAAGTGACTTAATGATGACTATTTAACGGGTGTTAGCGACAAAGACATATCCAAAGAAAAATGCAAAAAATAAAATAAAATGAAGAAGCTTTTGTAATTTCTAAATTATATGAACTAAAAAATGTAAACCACTGGCAATGTAACTTATTGTATATATATTTTTTTTCAAGTATATCTTATTACATCAAATTAGGTTATTGGTGAGGTTTTAATCCTTGTCTAGAAAATGGATTCTACCATAAACTCAAATATTGCCATTATAACAAAAGTAGGTTTATATAGTACGTCAAAAATTTCTAAGCGTTGTAACTAAATCGCTTTATAAGACTTAATATATATGACCAAAAAAATAAAACATCATATCTAATGTCTTGTAATAGGTTTATAAGATGTTTTTATGCGTCCTAACAAATTTTTAGGGCATTTTTTTAATAAATAAATAAAAAAATCGTATTAGCTATGTTATACAAGACTATTAGATAAAATGTCTTATAGAAAGATGAATTTATAGGACACTTCTCAAAATGTTCTACAAAATAGTTTTGTATTAGAATTATCTTAAAAAACTTGTTAAAACGTCAAAAAAACGTTCTACAAACTTATTACACCGTGTGTATATAGATGGGACATTTTATTTTTCTGGTCCTAGATATAAATCTAGTCTTATAAAACGGTATAATAGAATGCTTAGAAAATTTTAACTTCCTATAAAAAAAGAACCAATTTTTTTATAGTATATATGATATACAAAGGTCAGGGTCGACCCTTGCCACGTGCAACCCGTGTGGTCGCACAGGGCATCAAAGTCTAAGGGTGCATCAATTTGTCATTTATTACTAGTTTTGGGTTTAATAATTTTGGAATTGAAAAACTGGGCTTTAACTATAAAGACAGGCCAAGTCTTGGTAGTAATGGATATTGAATGTGCATTGTGAACCGATGAAAGCCCAACATTTCAACAACTCAAGTTGGTTTTATTTTACCATCTTAATAAACAAACATGAACAAACAAATTTTATTAATGAACGAATATGATCACAAAAAGTTTCGTTCCTTAATGTTCGTTGGTTAAGATAATGTTCATTCGTTTAGCATCTTAACCAACGAACATTAACGGACACATTTTCTTTACAAATGAACAAGAATACAAAAAATTACGTTTGTTTACAGTTTATGTTCATTCATTTGCTCTTTGATAAAGTTAAACGAACGAACAAGAACACAAAAACTTTCATTCATTTACCGTTCGTTTTCGTTTGTTTGTTCGGTTTAATTAAATAAACGAACACGCACAAGCCTCCGTTCGTGTTCGTTTTACATATTGAAATTTGCAATGCACATGAGCATATCACTGTATCAGCATAGTTGGAGCACATTGCATAACATTAACAACATATTGCGATATTGCCTTATTGGACACTTGTTCTTTACAATGCACGGTAGCATAGATTATGAAATTTACAATTTTTCATTGTTCTTTTGTCTTTTATTTACTTTGAGGTTTGACATTACCACATTAGATTTAAGGGGCTGTTTGTTTACCTATTAATGGTTCCATTAAGATGCAACCTCTGAATCGTTAAGAGATGAATCCCGTTTGACAAAAAAAAAGGTTGCCTCTTAATGGTGGTTCCAAAACCCTCTGAATCATTTTGTATCCTGGGTCTCCCTTAACCATTAAGCGCTCTGATTTCATTTTGAACAATTACCAAACAACCATATTTCATATTGCACGATATCATAAGAGACTCTTAATCATTCTGACCCCTTAATTATTCTACATCAAACCATTCAGCAACTGCAAAACAACCCCTTAGACTTCAGTCTTTAGACCTGTAACTTTCTGAGTTTTGATGTTTACTTACTATGACATTAACTTCGAAGTAATTACTATTTTAGTTAAAACTAATTATAGTTTTTCTTATCTTTTAGTTTTAAGTACCATGTATTGAAGTAAAGGTTTTATTGTTTTAATTTCAATTTGCAAATTAAAGGGAAAACCGGAAAGAAGGAAATACAATCTTAATCAAGGTTTTATCCTTTTATCATTCTATATTTTGTAATTAGGGGTTTTGGTTTTACCTCCCCCCTTTGTATTTTTTTAATTATAATTTATAAAATCAACGTGAGGATGAGCCACCTAGTTTGACTAGGTTTCAAACCCTTAAAAAATCGTATGTTATATTTGCTTAAAAAATAGGTATATGGACATTTTTTTAACATTTTCGCCCAGAAAATAAAAAATCCTAGGACCGCCCTGACAAAGGTACGTATTGGGTCATGTTTTTGTACACCATTCGATCATTGTTCAAATCGTTCTTATGATATTGATCATTTTGCAGATACAAACACAATTGTTTCATATCTGTACACATGTATTACATCTTGCTTCCATGTGTTGTTCTTTTCATGCAATAAACTCTTACATGGCACTCTCTCCTTCACTTTCTTCCCCTATAAAAAACCCCACCTCACAATCTCTATTCGCCACACCATCTAATTAATCATCATCAATGGCGATCAAAGCTTCTTTGCTTCTTGCTTTCTTTCTTCTCTTTGCCGGAACCCTAGCTCGCCAGCAGCAGCTAAACCAGTGCCAGATCAACAGGATCAACGCTCTCGAGCCCTACGATAGCATCCAAGCGGAAGCTGGTGTCACCGAGTTCTGGGAACCCGATAACCAGCAGTTCCGATGCGCCGGTGTCGAGTTTATTCGACACCGGATTCAGCCCGGTGGGCTTCTCTTGCCGTCCTACGTCAACACCCCACTCATGTCCTTCACCGAACAAGGTTGGATTTTTAGTTTTTTTTTCCCCGTAACTTCGACTACAATAAAATTGCGTTTATACCGGTTTATAAATGTCATAATAGACTGTTTTATAAAAATTCATTTATAGAAACAAAAACTAAAGAGTCATATGTAAAGGCGTTATAATAAGTTTATAAGACACTTTTAATACAAAAAACATTGTATTTATTATTTTTATAAGACACTTTTGAGAAAAATGTCCTAAAAACGCATATTTTTATAGGGCGTTTGGTTTTATAAAATCTTTTTTCAAATCGTGTCATATAAAATAGCTAACAAGATTTTTTTAATTTATAAGAAGGTCGTAAAAGACTTGTTACGACGCCCAAAAATATCGTAGAAAAACTTATTACAACGCGCCTTTAGATACAACTTTATTTTTTCGGTCCTACAAATTAAGTCTCATAAAGCCAGGGTACTAGGATACTTAGAAAAATTTGGTGTACTATAAAAACAATTTTATTGTAGTTTTCGAATTCTCGAAAAAGAATCAATGGATTGATAGAGTTTTATTTTGTTGATCTTTAATTTGCATGCAGGTAGGGGAATTCAAGGAGTTGTGTTGCCGGGATGTCCGGAAACCTATGAGTCGGGATCGGAACAACAGTTTTCCGATCCCAGCAAACGAAGAGGACAGAGGGTCCAAGATCGTCACCAAAAAGTTCAGAACTTGAACCAGGGTGACGTTGCCGCCATTCCCGCCGGAGCCGCTCACTGGATTTACAACGACGGTAATACAGAACTTGTTGTCGTCGTCTTCTTCGACGCCCAGAACAACGCTAACCAGCTCGATGCGAACCATAGGGTACAATTCCATACATACACTCTCATTAGTAATTAATTATTAACTTAATTGTCAAATTTAGAACTAAAAGATATGAGGTTTTAATAATGTTTCAGAGATTCTTCCTCGCTGGAAATCCTCAAGCCCAAAGCCAACAACAACAGCCTGGCCGCCAACAACAGCAGCCAGGCCGCCACCAGGAGCAGCCTTACGGCAACGCAGGCAACATCTTTAACGGTTTCGACGTCGAGTTCTTGGTAGAAGCATTCAATGTGGACAGGGAGACTGCCGAGAAGCTTCAAGGACAAAGAGACCAAAGGGGTCACATCGTTAGGGTCCAACAAGAACTTCAAATCATCCGGCCACCGCAGAGCAGACAAGAGGAAGAACGAGAACAACGTGGACGCGACAACGGTTTTGAAGAGACCATTTGCAGTTTAAAGCTAAAGGAGAACATCGACAACCCTTCCCACGTCGATTTCGTCAACCCACAAGCCGGCCGGATCTCAAACCTCAACAACGACAAATTCCCCATCCTCCGACGACTCCAACTCAGTGCTGCGAGAGGCGAACTCTACCCAAACGCAATCCAATCACCACGATGGATGTTAAATGCCCACAACCTCCTCTACGTAACTCACGGCAGTATGAGGGTACAGATCGTGAACAACCAGGGAGAATCGGTGTTCAACGACGAGCTCAGGAAGGGACAAGTGGTGGTGATCCCACAGAACTTTGCGTCGATCAAGAGGGCGAGTCAAGAAGGAGCGAGGTGGATCTCGTTCAGGACTAACGACGACGCCATAACGGAAAACCTCGCGGGTCGTGTGTCGGCAATCCGAAGCTTGCCGGTGGATGTGGTTGCGAACGCGTATCAGGTGTCTCGAGAAGATGCTCAAAAGCTCAAGAACAACCAGAGGCAAACCTCTTTGTTTTCCCAAGCTCTTCAAAAGGCCAAGGCTGGTGGCCGTCAGCTTAAATGAATAAGTGCATGCATGGAATCTTTTTAGGGTTTAAGAATAAGTTGTAATGTAACATAGAGACAATATGCAAGCAAGAGTAATAAAGTTAGTTTTTTCCTTTTCCAATTTTATCTTATTTAATAATTAATACAAACTAAATTAAATTAATTTTTCTTTTTGAACGGCAAGTTAACGTGCACACACGTTCCAGCGGTATCGGGCCTCCATTATGGGTAATCCAACTAATCCGCTGCGACCCGACCCAACCTTTGGCTGAACCCGACCGGCAGGGTAGAAGATCCCATACACTGGACCCACCCGAATCGGTCCCGGACCCAGCCCCGAAGACCAGACCCAGAGTCTGGACCAGACCCAAATTAAATTAATATTATATTACTTCTCGAATTTCAATTAAATAAATAACAAGATACAGTACATGCATTTTATGTACTTTTAATTTACATAAAAAGCTATCAATTAGTTCCCTCTCCTCTACAGTTCGGGATCGCGGTGCTTACCTGTTGTCCGCAACCATCATCACTACAAAACTCAACTCTATCAGTGACGGAAAATTCCGCCGTTGATCCGTCATGAAATGATATCCTTTGCTGAAAGTCCATCGGTCAAAAGGTGGTGGATGATACTATCAGACCCATGGATATATATAACACATACACATGCGTACATATAACACATACACATGAGAAAATAAGAAAAATAAAAAATTCCGTCGCTAATTAGTGATAGGTTAGACATGATATATACATAAGAAAGAGTTTAGATCAGGCTTAATTGGGGTTTTGAATAAGACCATGACAGATTAGTGAGGGACATATGGATTTCCATTTTCATTTATTTTTTAAATGAAAATTCACGTGTCCGTCGCTAATTCATCACTGATTAGCTATAGATTAGTGACGAATACGTGAATTTTCTTTTTTATTTATTTTTTAAATAGAAATTAATGAGTTCCCTTGCTAATTAGTGACATTAACAAAGAAAATAAGAAAAAAAAGGTTTCACTACAAGAAAAAAGGGTTTTAGAGAAAGATTTGGAAGTGTATCTAAAGATGAACTTTAGGGAAGGAAGTACATGACAAAAATGAAAAATGTAACAAAATGATGATACTTTTTAGAGAAGGATTCCAAACCAAAATAATACACTATGAAAATCTTCCCTAAAACTTTTAGAGACACTTCTTACAAAAATCGTCTCTAAAAACCGACCAAAAACATTAGATACGTTTTCAAAAGCGTCTCGAAAAAGTAAAGTATTTTAATTTTTAATTTTAAATTAAAAAAAGTTTTAGTTACACTTTTATAATTTTCAAACCGTATCTAAAAGGTTTCTCATTTTCAATAAATTGAATTTATATAACAAATGTAATTAGAAAGGAAAGGAGCGTCCACATATCGGTTCTACGATTCCTCTTCCAGAATAGAGTTCAGAATAGAGTAGAGTCGAGAGAGTCCTGAAGTTCTACGATTCTTCTTCCATTTTTCAACAATCGGAACAATATATCCTTAGAATCAATATCGGCTCTGTTCGATTTCTCAATTTTTGTTTGATTTTTGAGTTCTATGCGATTTCTAAGCGATTTGTGTTCGATTTTTGAAGTTCTAGGCGATTTCTGTTCGATTTCTCGATTTAGGGCTTGAGGATTCATCGATACGTTAGGATTTCGGTTCGATTTCTTGATTTCTGTTCGATTTATGAAGTTCTAGACGATTTCTGTTCGATTTCTCGATTTAGGGCTTGAGGATTCATCAATACGGTAGGATTATATAAGCTTATATAAAATTTCACTATCTTTGTTGAGATCTTTAATCAAAGATTTTCACTATCCTTCTAGAAGCTAAAGCATATTATCACATTTGAGCTTGTTAAATTGCTTCTTTTCTATGCAGGCCTCATCATCTACAAAGAGATCAAGTGTTAATTAGCTCTTCTTGAATTGTACAAAAGGTTCATTAGAAATTCCATCTTCACTGGTTGGTGTAGGTTAATTAGGGTTTTGTAACACCCTAAAAATAGGGATAACAAAAATCCGAGAAACGGACATGAGGTATACCAAAAATTGCCATAGCAAGAGCCTCCCAAAAGTGGGGAATATAACTGAAAAACCTGTTTAATCACAATTTGTAATTTAACGGACAATAAACAACAACCAACTAATCTAATTTCTACAACTAGAAAAGAGATTACAAAAAGGGTTGTCATCTATAAACCCAAATGATCTATATCCAAAGGCATAACGCGTCTGTGTGCAAATCCCCAAGCTCTCTCCCCCAAAGCAACTAAACCAGCTTAGGACCGGCGCCGCTAGAACCTGAGATACACACCGACATCAAACAAGTGTTAGGCCAAAAGCCTAGTGAGTTGAACAAATAATAAGCATGCATGAACAGTTACATTTCTTATCAGCAGTTAACCATAGTTCAACAGATGTGGAGTCAATAGGGGAGACCTATAGCACCAATCAAGTCCCACCCAAGAGTCGATATACCTTGATGCTCTTAACAAGGAACACCCCAAAGGCCCGACCCATCCGAAGACTATCGCTAAGAAAATTCCCCGGATGGCGGAGGTCTAGGCACATACCATCACAGTGGCGCCCAAGACTACATCCTCCTAGTGTACTGACTTGGTTCGTCCACATAACATTTATAAGGGGGTCCTTTAGGTATATTTCAACCCACATAATTCAATACCAAATACAGGTATAATTTTACCACCTTATCCTCATGATGTCTAACGAAAGACCCAATGTAAATCATACATCATCATGCATATAAACATGTCACCCAAGTGGTACTCCAAATAGAATCACCATAATACTCATTTATACATACCCTTAACATATCAAGATGCTCACATCATATATCCATGAGACAAGTCCCAAACAATGATACATAACAATATCCATGGCATATCACCCATATACATATATACATCTTTCAACTATTTTCGTGAAGAGATCCCCAAACATTGAGCATATAGAGATAAAGTAACAAATAGAAGATTATGATGTGTATCTAGTTTTTAACAAGGGTTTAGTAAACTCACAATCTAGGTTTTGAACCCAAAACCTAGAAAATATAGAAACCCTAGAAGTTTGGAGAAGATGAGCCTTGGAAGTGAGAAGTGAGAATCTTGAATACACTTTAATAAGTACACTTGGATGAAGCTTGAAGACCACTTAATGCTCCCAACAACCCAACACCTTGGATATTAATGAGGTAGGTGAAGAAACCCTAAAAATCACCTCTAGGAAGAACTCTCCCGTTTTTTTGTAAAATAATAATGTGAGAAATGAGACTGCCAAGGAATTTAAACCCCTCAGATGCCGCGGGCGATAGTGCCAAAGGGCACTATCGCGAGTCACAATCGCGAACACACACGCACCCGCGGTACGTCTTCCGCGAGTATGCCCGACGATAGTGACAATGGTCACTATCGCATGTCACTATCGCAAGACACACCCCCCTCTCGGTACATCTTGGGCGATAGTGCCCTCCGCGATAGTGCCAGGGGCACAATCGCGGGCACAATCGCGAGACACCCAAAAATGGCCCAAAACTCAACCGAAAACTATAACGAGCATAAGGTTTGAACGATTAGCAAAGGTAATTCAATAAATTATATTATACATAGCCCATGATCATAAAATGCACATAAAAACACATATGCACCCACAACGAAATTAATGCCTTAAATGAGACAAAATACTTAGCTTATAAATTTACGGGTGTTACAGGTTTATTTATGTATTCCAGTTAAATCACTATATCTCACTGCTTGTGAATTTCTTCCAACATCAATGGCTTGTTGTTTAATTCAATCCATGGTTCCTTCAATTTCTAGCCTCTCCTTCATCTTTCTCTTATTCTTCTGTAACTGTGTTGCGTGTAAACTGTTTAAAGTTCTCAATTACAAATATCAAGAAAATTGGTAAGAAATTTGAAGTTTGCATAGCAATGGTGCAACAACTACGGTTCAGGGAGCTTCTGCTACTTATGTTTAGGAAATGGAGAGATTCTCTTCAAAAGAATCGTTACTTCTCGCTGTCAGTTTTCGCTAACCTACTTCTTTTGGTTTCTTTAATTTCAAGAATTGAACTTGATAAGTGTATGCATGAGTGATTGGGATTATAATTTCAAGATTTTATATGGTTATAGTCTCTAGAGTTATTATCTAATTGGGTTATTCATAGTTGTGACGATCACTTGTTTAGTAATTAGTACTTTTCTTATGGATATGGTAGAGAAAAAGACATTTTATTATCTATACGGAAGTTGCATTGCAGATTTTCAACAATTTGTCGTTTTACATTTTCTGATTGCATCTCAAATAAGATGGAGGAAAGATCATTTCTATTTAATTAAACCAAATACTCAAATTACTTTCACAAGACTTGTATGGTGATGCTTGCTTTTTGTAGGATGTATTAAAGAATCTTTAACTTTGTTGTCATTTATTTACTTTGAGGTATAGTTCCACTAGTAGGTTAAGAGTAAAATTTCAATCTTTGAATATCATTGTGTTGAATCTTTATTAAAATGCATGGTTGCCACTGGAAATGCGCACACATGTAAGGTTTCACCTATATGCTAATTCGGCCGGAAAATTATTCTTGTTCTATTCAATATTCACGTAGGTTGAAGGAAATGGAATGTGTTCTTTAGGACACCTTTACTCATGTTTATAACAGGGGATCTTATAGAAATGGTTAGGTTTTAAAATGTTTATGTGTGTTATTTTAGATATTTACAGTTTGTTTTCTGATGGGGTTTGTTTGTTTTTAGCCTCTTACAAATAGATAAGATTATACATGAGCCAATGGTGCAAGTAATCTTTACAAACCATGGGATACATCTTTTGGTTATATATCAAATTTAAAGTGTCGCAGATGTGCTTTTGCCTCTCTAAGTTTTCTAATTTTGGGGTTCTTGTTTTTTCCTATAGAGAATTAACAAAGTTCTATGTGGATTTGAATTTCATGTAATTACATTTGCTGACCCAGCAGCAGGTAAGGTCTCGGTCTCGGAGAAATATCATGTCATAGATGGTAGCAGATGCTGGTAAGTCCAATTTTTTCTTTCATTTGAGATCTGAAACCAATACAAGTTCAGGAAATCAGGGGTATAACTTCACAAAAAATGGTAGGAGAATTTGTTTTGTTCTTGTTTTTTCCTATAGAGAATTAACAAAGTTCTATGTGGATTTACCAATCCCCTGTTAATGGATGGCGGCTCATAGATGCGACAATTTAAATTAGGATTATATAAGCTTATATAAATTTAAAATTAGGATTATATAATCTTATATAAACTTAAAAATTAGGATTATATAAGCTTATATAAATTTAAAATTAGGCCCTTCTAAAAAATTACAATCGCACTCATATTAGAGATACCAATTAATAAAAAATATATACTTTACTCGCACCTTAGAACGTTGGATGCTAAACTTTCTAAGAAACTGCACCTTTTAGTCGATCTACGGATCTAATATATGAACCTAGGCTCCTATCAATTTGTGTTATAAATTGATTGTATTATGATCATCCAATAGACACAAAAAGAAATAACAATTTTGTTCTTCTGCCAATGCCCTTCTATGATCAGGCAACAACTTCCCTTCAAATGAAAAACTAGCTTATTACTTCTTTTATGGTTTTTAACATTAATTACTGTAACACCCGTGATTTTCGGTAATCAATGGTCACCCGGATGTTTCCGTGACTTGTAAATGGCGGGATTATATTGGAATGATGCTATCAAAAGTCCCATAGTGTATCGAGGGTGTTGCGTGTCGAAATAAATCAAAATTCGAACTTCGGGGAGTCTGGGCGAAAGTGACAGCGAAAGTGACATGTGTCACAATCGCGTGTCACTCTCGCGGAGGCCTTTATGGCCGCGATACACTCTCAGCGAGAGTGTCCGGCGAAAGTGACATGTGTTACAATCGTTGGGCATACTCGCCGTCGGGGTCCAGACCTCATTAAATCCATTTTTCTCACTTTTCTCATTCATTCCTTAACCCACTCTCTTCTAAAAACTCTGTCAACCGAACCCCACCCTCTCATATGAACCTTAACCCATTTTTGGGAGTTCTTCCCCTGAAACCTTGTACCCTCTCATCATCTATAATTGTAACTTCAACCTCTTGAGCACGATTCAAGTGTTCATCACCATTTCTTGAAGATTTCTAAGTTTGAGGGTTTTTGCTAAAAAACCTAAGTGTAAGTTCATTCCCTCCGTTTCTAAGATTCTTTATGAGTTATAATCACTCCATGGATGATTTCCTAGTATTATGTTTCTCCAATTTCGGTTTGGAAGATTTTGGAAGAGTTAGGTCAAAAATTAGGGTTTCGGCCACATACAGGGATTTTGGTGTAATATGTTTGGAGATCGATTCTAAATGGTTGAAGGAGTATATTTATGGTTGGAACTTTTGAATATAGGTTTTTGGAAGATTTTGCTTGTGGATTCAAGTTTCTTCAAGAAAGCTCAGGTTGGAGTAAAATCTAGATTTAGCCTAAATCTAGCAAGGTGAGTTCAAGTTGATTTGTGAAAACGGTATACATGCCAAAATGTATATTTTAAAGTGTTTATATGTTTTATATGAAATTATTAACTGTTGAGTTATTTGATGAATTTTGATTAGTTGAAGTGTCTAACTTTATAAACTTGTAAAATACCCACATTTGGGATTTTGAGCATTTTGATAAATAAATCATATATTTTGGTATTTTAAGGATTTATTTCATGAAGTAGAATTTGGGTTGTAAATACATTTTAATGTGTATTTTAAATGAGTGTTTGAGTTTGTGTTATGAGACGTTTTTGAAAGAATAAATCATATAAAACACTTGGAAAGTGATTTATCCCAATCTACACTACGTTGGAGTTATTTATACAAATTGGAGTATGGGTTTACATACATGCGGGTTGTTTACGTTTGGTTTCACTTTATGATTTTCAACGTTGGGTCTTTGGGTTTGTTGAGCTTATGGCTCGGTTTGGATTTTGTTGGGTTTTGAGGACACTTGTCCGTTTTAATAGCTCATTCTAGAACGTTTGGTTATGATTTGCATCTACTGCATCTTATTTGAGAGTTAGATGTTCTGAATGCGTTAGTTCATTCGTTTTGAGTCATGTAAGGTTTTAGTTAGTGCAATGGATCCATATGCACGATGTTCTTTTGTCCCGTTTTGGACAAGTTCACCACTTTGGCACGGAATAGGCATCGGGTCACCATGGTAAGTAAGTTGTGGACCTATACGGTCGGGCAACGTCCCATGGGTAGTAAGGTGTAATTCCCTTGTGCTAGAGTTCCCCGTTTTGGAACTCTCAAAAATAGAACTAGAGGGGTTGACTTGATGTTTTTTAGCAATAGACTTAGAGGAGTTGAGCTCGGTATGTTTTATGGGTATAACCTATATGTTTTGGTTTCCTACATAGTTATGTGACCTATTTTTGTGTTCCGTCACATAATATGTAATCGGGTCTCCCCCGTTACCGCAAGGTGTTGTTTTGGTTATGGAGTTTTATAATCCATGTTTTCGGTGACGTTTTGGGTATGGATTGTTATCCATGTTTTTGGGTTTTGCATATTGAACTTTATCCACGTTTTGGAATATTTTGGATGATACAGTTTATCCACGTTTTCAGTATTCGTTTATTAAAGTGTCGGTTATGTACTACGCGAGTTTTGGGGTTTGGATTTATATCTGAAGAAACGTTTGCCTTATGATTTTAATCACGAAGAGGGTGAATGTTGAAAAAGAGACTGTTTTCAGATTTAATGTATTTCGTCTTGGTCGTTTCAGATGGAACGTGTCATCATTTTGGAAATCACGATTTATGTAACATTCATTAAGTTTATTGCTTTATACGTTTATGATGAAAACTCTTGACCTCACTAGGCGTTAAGCCTAACATTTTATTTGTCGGCATGTGCATCAGGTTCAGTTGGGGTTTGGTTCTATCGGTGCTATGAAGATATGAGCACTAGATTTACACAAGGGTGAGTAGTTTGGTGAAGTCTTCCACAGTTGGAGATAGTGACTGTTATTGGGTTTTAGTAACATCCGTACCTTTTATAGATCGCGTATAAGGATTGAAATGTGTTTATTGAGGTTAAACCTTAATTTGTTGTTGTAGATGATTCAATTATCGATGTAATTAGAAAATTTTAAATTAGTTGTTATTTCCAGATTGAGGGTGTTACAATTACAAATTCAAATAGCTAGAATGATCATTAAATTTTTTCTGTACTTATAAATATAAGGATTAAAAAGTTGATCATCACGTTCGGTGTTTCCTTTGTTTGGCTCGTTTGCTTGATATACTTTACCCAGGTATTTTATTTTTATTTCAATTCCATCCCTTTCTTTATCCATATTGTTTTAGAAAATATTAGTCAAGTTGCATTTCTTTGTTATGAACAAAAGGGTTAATGTTACTGTTCATATACACTATCCATATTGGTAGTGCATCGTAAAGACAAAAGTTTGGTTTCTGTTAAAGCACATATTTATTGGATTCAAGATCATAATTATCTGAAGATGGAAATCTGAAGTTAAAGCTGATAAAGTCGTCTCAACAAATAGTCTAGGGTTCTTTTGTAATAATTAGTCAAAGTTTGTTTTCGTATCTTATTTATTAGCCTTTTATTTTATTTAAATAAGTTTAGTTTGTTGTTGGACCCAAGCAAGCCAAGCCCATTAGGCCTACTTAGCCTAAGTATAAATTAGTTTAGGTTAGAGTTTATTAGGTTAGAGATCTTAATTAGTAAAATTATTATTGTGAGGAAGCTTGTGGTGGTGGTGTGGCGCCGTGAACAAGACAGAGAGGAGGGAGAATTCG
Organism: Arctium lappa; assembly: GCA_023525745.1. Classification (NCBI taxonomy): domain Eukaryota; kingdom Viridiplantae; phylum Streptophyta; class Magnoliopsida; order Asterales; family Asteraceae; genus Arctium; species Arctium lappa. Next base: position 54,599,988 of record CM042063.1, read on the forward strand.
ATTTCAAGTCTGTAACTCTTTGAATCGGTTGCTTAATCAATATCAGGTTTGATTTATCGTATTGTTTATGTGATTGCTTGTTTGAATGATTGCATATTGGGACACACAGTTTCTTCTAGAGGTAATAAATCTTTCCTTATTTGTTGAAAGGTGTCTATAACTTTTATGAACTGTTGAGAGGTGTTAATACTTTTGTGTTTCTATATTATTATCACATAACTCATCACCTATCATATAGTTTTATGTTCCTTTTATCGTCCTTTCAGCTCTAACTTTCTTGATGTTGTCAATCGTTTGCAAATTTAAGCTTTGATGGAATGCAATAGTTTTTTGCTGTCATTTATGTCATGTTTGTTTCAATGTGCTATCATTTATGTTTTTTTTTGTTTCAAGTGATGTTTCATAAATAACACTTAACTTTATCTGTTTTCCATAAATAATCACAACATGAAGCATGTGTGATAGAGACATTTTGACCCTGAATCACATACTTAAAACTATTTTTTTATGCATTCCTTACAACTTTGTCTCATCTGCAATCAAAAGGATATGGCCTTTGGCTGTGAGCATCAGGTACATTTTCCACATATACCTTGACCTATGGAGAAATATACATAAAGTAAATTAATTTCTCTGCTTCCTCTTATGTTTTCAAATATGTTGCAACTACGGCATAGAGCTTCAACTACGCCTTCTTCGACGAAGTCACACACAGACCAGGATCAAGCTTTATTAAAGGTTGTATGCATAAACTTCCTCTTTCATGTTGCAAGCCTATTCAAAATGTCGCATCCCGTTCATATTCTTTGTCTTCATTTTTGTCTAACGATACATATACTCATCTATTGTGTATGTTGTAGTTCGTTAACCTAGGTACTTTTGGTCTGAAAGAACTGTGAAATATCAAGGAGAGTTTTTTCTTATGATCTTGTAAAGTAGTTGTGCTTCCTTATATTGTTTTGTACTGCCCAATGGCTCTGTTGCACAATTTTAAGATGTACCATATTTAGCAAAACAATTAAATTGATCGATTTGTATCATGCCTTGTGGTTTCCCAGCTACAAATACATTAGACTAGTCCTTTTAGATCATGGTTGTTTCCATCTTATTCTCCCCTGGAACGTAGACGAGCCTCATGCTTAGCTTGCTTGCATCTAGTCTCCTTGTTGTATGGTAAGCTAATCAATTTGTAGTTGGTTATCATTTTGAACTAATGTAAGCTATTTTGCTCAAAATTTCTATTGCATTTATGTCAAGGTCCTCTTGACCCTTATAATTTTGGTGCTTTCTGGCCTGAGTCTACTTTGAATTTTGCAGGTCCTCTTGACCCTTATAATTTTGGTGCTTTCTGGCCTGGTTCTACTTTGAATTTTGCAAAGCCCAAAGACGACTCTTCTGTGGTTGTTATAGGAATGTTGGGTGTTATGATACTTGAGTTAACCATTTTTTGGATTGTAGCTCTTTTAACATTTATAATGTTAATGATTTCTTTGTGATAAGGCTGTTCATTATTGAAGGTGCAAGAATTGTTGCGGCTTCAAAGGATTATTGGGGTTATTGATATCAATCACAACCAATCCATGCTTGGTAAGTTGTAAAGTATCTAAAGAATTTCCTGCTTAAAAATGTGAATAAAAATAATAATAAGATGAATAGTAGATTTCATATATTCCATGGTTTCAACAACAAAGAAATTTGGGGTGACAGTCTGTGAATCCAAAAGATTACAAGAAACCGGTACAAGAAGTGTTTGCATAGATGACAAATGGAGGAGTTGACAAGAGTGTTGAATGTACCGAAATTGGAACGTGGTAGTATGAACTTGTATGGTTTTTGAAGAATTTGGATGAATGTATGGATTGATTAAACATTACGGTTTGTTTCAAAAAATTGTATTTTTTATATAAATATGAATATTGATCAAATCTATTTCTTATTATATTTTATTATTATATATATAGAGCTAAAATTTGAAAAAATATATATATAATATATCCTTTAGAGAAGGATTTCATTTTTATTAAAAGGGTAACTAAAAGATAGTTTTAGAGAAGGTTTTGGTTTTTTGTAACTAAAGATAACCTTTAGAGAAGTTTGTAAAAGTGTAACTAAAATATGATAGTTTTAGAGAAGGTTTCCCAATAGTGTCACTAAAGCCTATACCTTTAGAGAAGTTTTTTCAAATACCTTTTCTAAAAGTACCTTTTAGTGACGCTTATAAACCGTCTTAAATGCTCGAAAAGTGTCACCAATAAATATTTTTAGAGAAGGATTTCGGGAAAAAGTCATCCATATTTAAAGAAGCTTGAAAAGCGTATCTAAAGCCCCAAAAAACCTCTCTAAAAGTTAATTTAATTTTACCATTCGAAAACCCTCCCAAAAACCTTTAGTTACCCTTATACAAAAAAGCTTTTTGACGGAATTGAAAAGTTTTTCTTAAGCCTTTAAAGAAGCTTTTTAGTGTTTTAAGTACAAAACGAAACCTTTTCTAAAGGTCATATTTCTTGTAGTGTTTAAATCTCACTAAAGTTGTGTATATATAAGTTTAATTTCTCAAATATAAATATTATATATTTTAAAAAACATTAAAAATAAATAAACAATAATATTTGATATTAATATCGTTTTAAAAATATTGGTGAGATTTTTTTATAATATAATTTTTTCAAGGTAATAAATAAGTTGTTGTCATATATATATTACTTTTCAATAATTTTTAGAAAAAGGGATCTAAATAATAATTATTTTGTAAATGGAAAGGTTGTAAGTGATAAAATTAATAGGAATGGATGAAAAGGTGGCACCATTTTGTAAATTGGGCAAAAGAACCATCTCGCAAAGAATTTAATTAAAACACCTAGTTTTACAATTTCAGAAACTCTTTTTTACAAATAACTCTAATTTTTACCGAAAAAAATAAAGATCCAACGAAGACAGATGTCGGATATCCTGCGGTCCTGCCAGAATCGGAGACTAGAATGCGTTAATCGCCTTGGGTGTGATCTACCTTTTGGGAACTTTGCCTACGTTCATGGTGCCAGAATCTAAAGGCAAGTCGTTAGAGGAGATCAATGTATGGCGAAAATTAATGAGGATAACACCAACGATTCACGAGCTTGATTCGAGCAATAATTTTCCATTGAATTAACATTAGTTCATTGGTGGGATCAACATTTGAGGATTTATTATCTTTCTATCGAGAACTTTGATCCATTATTTCATTTTAGATCAGATCAAAATTACTTGAACAATATTTTGATTATTCTGATAGTTTTTTCGTTTTGAGATTCAACATGTTACATAAATCATTAATTTTTAAGGTTTACTTTTGGGTGGACATAGTCCCTATAATTTAGAAATTACAAAAACTTTTCTTGTTTGCATTTTTTTTCTGTGTATATGGTTCGTACAGTCAACATGCGTTAAATGAGGCTTGCTAAGTCACCCCATATGTGTCACACCCCGCTAAAGCGGAAACACGGGGTATAACAGTTTCCGACAAACAATCCACAAGCATAAAGTTCAACCACCATACATTTAATAAAAATACATTACAAAATTTAATTATTGAAAGTTTATCGTGAAATTACAATCCCGAGATATTTCCAGATAGCATTATCCAAAAGTTTGTACATTCCCCAAGCATAATCATGCTATACGCAAAACGACCCTTAAAGTTTACCTTCTTGATTACCTGAAAAGCATGTACCAAAAATATGGTCAACTACGAGAGTTGGTGAGTTCACAGGTTTTAAATATGCACAAAACATTTTATATGCAAGATTTGATAGTTGGAGCATGTTCTTGCTCAAAAGCTTAACTTGAATACTTGGAGCATATCCGTGCTCAAATACTTGGAGCATATCCGTGCTCATTAGCTTAACTTGAAAATTTCATGAGTATTGCTTTACGTATGACTTGAGTCGGTATAACTTAAACTTGGTTGAGCCACTACTAAACCGTCCCGGACCCTTGTTTTTGCCCCGTGTGCCTTGACTCAGAGGTGGTCTCAAGCGCCACATGTTCAATCACTTCTCTAGTATAGTGCACTCCTAGCTCGTCAGCTGTAAGAAGTGGGGTTGGTCAAGCCACAATAGCGCTATCCACTAATACTATAGGCCCAATTTTCTGGGTTAATAGTAGTGTCGTCTGGGGACTAACTCTTAAATACTCAACATACCAACTATTTAACGTCATACATCTTACTTTTTAAAATGCTTGAGAACAAGCCTTGGCGACTTAACAGCGCAAAACATTTCATTTAACTCATGAATCATTAAAATCGTACTTAAACATGCTTTTCACCCCAAAATACGTAAAACGATAAAAGAGGGGCTGTGAATACTCACCTTGAGAATGAACTTGGAAACTTAATGATAGTGCTCAAAATAGGTGCCGCTTCCTTGGTTTCCTATAGTGAAGGTTGCCATAGAGGAAATACATTAATACCCGTTCCTATGTCCAAATGACCCGTCCCAATAACTTATGAAATGCCATTAGGTAGGTTTCAATAACCAAAACCATATTTAGATCAATTATAGACTTATTATGCCTTAACACTATTTTAGGACTTAATATAATCACTTTTCTGAAAATTCAGCAGAAGCTGTCCAATATTTTAGTCAACAAAACCACTATAGAAACATATCTTCCCAAAGGAATGAATTCACCAAAATTTTTGTGGTAATACTATAGTGTGTCAAGAGTAAATCTGCACTTTTTCATAATTTTTGGATGAGTTTTGATACCTGAAATAATTTCCACAAAGCAGTGTGTCACTGATTTTCGGATCAGTGACATACCTCACTTGTAGCATGCTTTTGGGGTATCAATTCTTTGAATTAGCCCATAATCCTTATATGGGTGTAAACCTTACTCAAAATCCTATCATTTGGAAAAAGATTCACTTAATTTGGGATAAGAAATGAGGAAGTTATGGCCTCCACAAGATAGGTGTTTGAATCTGTCTTCACTGGACAGATTGCACCATTTTCTTGTAAAATCCATTTAAATGCTCAAATCATCTCCAAAATTAGTGTTTTCGGACTTTTTAGAAAGCTAACACCTTAAATTGAAGTCTATAAGCAAAAAGCCCAAATTTTGACATGTAGAACATGATTTATGCATGTTGGAAGTAGGTCCATTTTCTGGACAGCAAATCTGCAGAAAGTTAAGATTATGACATTTTGAAATGGTGATCATTTTCCAATTGGTTTAACGAAATAACCATATGTTTTCACACCATAATCAATCATCACATATTCTTGAGATGAAAACCTTTTGATTTATGGACTCATAGCAATCTTTAGATGCTCATCCAACACCCATATGAACAATCTACTAACTAAAGTGATATAAACATCACTTTTATGTTCTTAATCATTTGGATTTAAGAATTTCCATCTTAAGAACATATGTAAGTTAAACTATTCTACATTCAAACATAATCACTATACCATTATCATCAATACTTCAAACTTTATATGCATGCATTCTTTAAGTGAAAGAATAAGCTACTAATGTATCAAAATTCTTTATGCATGAACATCAAACCAAGATTCTTGATGAAAACCAATTTCTTTCTTTGATAATGAAATCAAAACTTGCAACATAACATTGTATCTACCAAAAGTAATCCATTTCATGAACAAAAATCAAATTTTCATAACCTCATCATGCATAATTTCAATATTTCAAGTTAAAACCAAAAATACCTAAATGTAGACAATAAAAGTAGGTTTTTGGATGATACCTTGTGAAATTGATGTGCAAACTTTGTTCTAATCTTCAATTTGATGTTCAATTTCTTGATTCTACTCTTGAATTAGCTTGATTTTTGAAATTGATATGGAGATGGGTTGGGGAGGGGGTTCGGCCGATTGTAGGGAGAGAGAGAGGGAGATAAAAAGTTTAAAATGAGGGTTTAACCCCTTCTCATTTGATTTTAAATGAAATTTATTCATTAAAAAATAATAATAATAATAATAATAAGGATGGTGTAGTCATGACAAGTGTCCATGACTAGTCAAAGTTAAATAAAAAAAATATTAATTAAAATACTTAGTCTATTTCCTTGAAATATCAGATATATTCGAGAACCGAAATACCCGATTCTCAAATTTTTTTTTTTTTTTGCTTAAAACAACTTTTATCAAAAAAAATGAAAGTATTTCAACTAAAATAATATAACTTTATAACTTTATATATTTTATATATTTTGAACCTTAATTAATATTTTTGGCATTTCTGAATTGTGACGGTCAGTTACTGGACTGTTCCGGGCATTCTACGCAACCTCCTAAATTTTTAGGAAACTTTTATCTTAAAAATTTTATGCAATTTAAGGAGTGGCAAATACTTAAATCTTAATTTTTATTAACTTAGAAATTAACCTGAGCACTAATCTTGACGGTTGTCACAGTCTCCCCTACTTCGAGAAATTTCGTCCCGAAATTTAAAGTTTGTCACTTCCGGGACCGCCTCTTGATTAAACAAATGAGGATACTTGCGCTTCATAAAATCCTCTCTTTCCCACGTAAATTCAGGTCCGTGACGCGACTTCCAACGAACCTTTAAAATAGGAATTTTACTTCTCCTTAGTCGCTTAACTTCACGACCCAAAATTTCAACCGGCTCTTCTCTGAAAATAAGCCGTTCGTCCACTAAGATTTCATCTGGGGGTACAATCGCCATCTTGTCAGTTATACACTTCTTTAAATTTGACACGTGGAATGTGTCGTGAATGGCAATCAACTTTTGTGGCAACTTAAGCTTATAAGCTACTGGTCCAATTCTTTCTAATACTTCATATGGACCAATGAATCTTGGGCTTAATTTACCCCTTTTTCCAAATCTCACAACTCCTTTCCATGGAGACACTTTCAGAAGAACCTTGTCACCCTTTTGGAATTCTAAGGGTTTTCTGCGATTATCTGCATAGCTTTTCTGTCGATCTCTTGCAGCTTTAAGCCTGTCTTGTATGGTCGATATTTTGTCGGTAGTCTCCCGTATAATATCAGGCCCAAACAATTGACTGTCACCAATTTCCACCCAACTAAGTGGAGATCGACACTTACGTCCATAAAGAGCTTCGTATGGCGCACATTGAATACTGGTATGGTAGCTGTTGTTATAAGAAAATTCAATCAATGGTAAGTGCTTATCCCAGCTACCTCCGAAGTCTATAGTACAAGCGCGTAACATGTCTTCCAGAGTCTGGATGGTCCTTTCAGATTGACCATCCGTTTGAGGATGATAAGCAGTGCTCAAATCCAACCTGGTACCCAGAGCTTTCTGAAACGCTTGCCAAAATCGAGAAGTGAAACGACTGTCTCGGTCTGAAATGATGGATAGTGGTACTCCATGACGAGAGACAGTTTCATCAATGTATACTTGTGCCAATCTTTCCATTTTGAAATCCTCTCGGATAGGAAGAAAATGCGCGGATTTTGTAAGTCTATCCACAATGACCCAAATTGCATCATTACCTCTTCCTGTTCTTGGTAACTTTGTGATGAAATCCATGGATACTTGGTCCCATTTCCATTGAGGTATCTCCGGTTGCTGCAAGAGTCCAGATGGCTTTTGATGCTCTGCTTTAACTTTAGCACAAGTCAAACATTTACTCACAAATTCAGCAATGTCTTTCTTCATTCCCGGCCACCAATAATATTCTTTTAGATCCTTGTACATTTTGTCGGCTCCCGGGTGAATCGAATACTTCGATTGGTGCGCTTCTTCCAGGATTGACATCCGCAGACCTTCCACTTTTGGTATCCAGACCTTATTCTTGAAATATTGTACCCCATCTGATCGGGTTTCAAATTCTTTTTCTGACTGATGAAGTACTTCATTCTTTAGATTCTCCTCCTTCAGTGCCTCTTTTTGAGCTTCATAGATTTGTGTTTTGAGGCTCGTTTGTACCAACATTCTCATAGCTCGTACTCTTGTTAGTTTTACCTTCTCCTTCCTACTCAATGCGTCTGCTACTACGTTGGCTTTTCCGGGATGATACTTTATCTCACAATCGTAGTCACTGAGTAGTTCCACCCATCTTCGTTGTCTCATGTTTAACATTTTCTGATCAAAGATATGTTGGAGGCTTTGTGATCAGTGTAAATGATACACTTGGTAACATAAAGATAATGCCTCCAAATCTTTAAAGCGAATACCACTGCTCCTAGCTCCAAATCATGAGTGGTATAATTCTTTTCATGAACTTTAAGTTGCCTTGAAGCATAAGCTATAACTTTATCTCTTTGCATCAATACACATCCCAAACCTTGATGTGATGCATCGCAATATACCACAAAATTTTCTGTACCTTCTGGTAATGCTAGAATTGGCGCGTTGCATAACTTATGCTTCAGCGTTTGAAATGCCTCCTCCTGTTTTTCTCCCCAATCAAACTTCTTATCTTTTTGGGTTAGCGACGTGAGTGGTTGAGCAATCTTGGAAAAAATTTCGATAAATCGTCGATAATAACCTGCCAGGCCAAGAAATTGACGAATTTCCGTCGGTGTCTTAGGAGTTTCCCACTTTTTAATGGCCTCAACCTTTGCTGGATCAACATGAATCCCTTTCTTATTAACCACATGACCCAGAAAATGTACTTCTCGAAGCCAAAATTCACACTTGGAGAACTTGGCGTACAATTTCTGTTCCTTAAGCAATTCCAACATCAACTTCAGGTGTTGTTCGTGGTCCTTCTTGCTTCGCGAATAAATCAAAATATCATCTATAAACACGATCACGAACTTGTCCAAGTATGGTCGGCAGACTCTGTTCATCAAGTCCATGAAAACTGCTGGGGCGTTTGTCAGTCCGAAGGGCATAACTAGAAATTCATAGTGACCGTAACGAGTTCTAAACGCCGTTTTGTCGATGTCTTCTTCACGAACTCTCATTTGATGATATCCGGACCGTAAGTCAATCTTTGAAAAGTACGATGCGCCTTGCAATTGATCAAATAAATCGTCGATTCGGGGAAGTGGGTATCGATTCTTTAAGGTCAGCTTATTGAGTTCCCTATAATCAATACACATTCGGAACGTCCCGTCCTTCTTTTTAACAAAAAGTACTGGTGCTCCCCAAGGCGAAGAGCTAGGCCTAATAAATCCCTTGTCGAGTAGCTCTTGCAGTTGTTCTGACAGTTCTTGCATCTCCGAAGGTGCCAAACGGTACGGTGCCTTGGCCACCGGTGCAGCTCCTGGAACCAAATCGATACGGAATTCGACTTGTCTCGGTGGAGGTAATCCAGGTAACTCCTCGGGAAATACTTCAGGAAATTCTTGGACTACCGGAATATCTTGCAAATGCTTCTCCTTAGGTTCTTTACTTATTACATGCGCCAGAAATGCGTCACATTCTTTCCTCAGGTACTTCCGCATTTTCATACAAGACACCATCTTAAATTTTCTCTTAGATTTTTCTCCAGGTACTATAAGTACTTCTCCTCCCGGTAACGGGATTCGGAGAATCTTCTAGGAACAACTTATCTCCGCGTGGTTCTTTGACAACCAATCCATGCCCACGACTATATCAAAGCTACCTAGCTTTATTGGGATTAAATCTATTTTGAAATCCTTTTCAGCTAGACTTAGAGTACAATTTGGAAGTACATCTTTGACCTTAATTTCTTGCCCATTAGCAAACTCAATGACATAGTCTTCTTTTAATTTTTGTGTCATTTGATTAACTTTCGGTCTAAAATTTAACGACACAAAACTTTTATCTGCTCCAGAATCAAATAATACAGATGCGGAGTGATTGTTTAAAAGAAACATACCTGTAATCACATTTGGGTCCCGCCTTGCTTCTTCCGCCCCAATTTCAAACACTCGGCCTCTTGCTTGGCCCCTTTGATCCCTCTGTCCAACTGGCCGGATCTGATTCGCATTCGCCCTTCTGTTCACCCTGGGACAGTTGTTTTTAAAATGATCCGGGCTCCCGCATTCAAAACAAACTCTCCTTCCTCCAGCCTTGCAATCTTTCTCGTAATGACCTCCTCGGTGGCACTTGCGACATATAATGCAGTTTCCGACATGTGGCCTATTACACTTGTCACATCTTGGATATGTCCCTTTTCCCTTATCGGCTGCCTGTACCTGAACCCCATAGTTACCCATGATCCTCCGATCCTTTCCCCTCCTTCGGTCATCCTGCCTCCTTAAACCCTCTTCAACTTTCCTCTTTCCTTTGGCTTTGTCACTAGAGAAAAGTCCTGAACGAATTGCATTATTGGTGAGCTTCGTTGCTAAATCCACAGCCTCTTGAAGAGTTTTCGGTTTTCCCGAAGTTACATCTCCTCTAATTTCCGGTGCTAATCCCCAGATGTACCTGTCAACTCGATTTTCTTCTGGTGTTACCAGATGTGGTACAATTTTCGCCAACTCATTGAATCGTGCCGTGTATGTATCTACATCATTGCCTTTCATCTCATGATCCCAGAATTCTGCCTGCAACTTCTGCATTTCACTCCTTGAACAGTATTCCCCTTTTATCATCTCTTTGAACTCGTCCCATGTCAATCCATTTGCTGCAACTCTTCCTCTCGTTTGCACTTGGGTGTTCCACCAAGTCAGTGCTCTCCCTTGTAATAAACAAGTTGCAAATTCGACCTTCTTAGCTTCCGGACATTTACTGATATGAAGGACAGACTCCATTCCTTCTATCCAAGACAGTAATCCAACCGCTCCTTCAGTACCATGGAATTCCTTTGGATTACAAGTCCTAAAGGTCTTATATGTACATTCTCTTTCAATGTTAACACCAGCTCCTGGTTGGTTAGGTGGATTTGCATTTAATCTCGCTGCTATCTGGCTAACTATGGCAGGGAGTGTTGCAAGAATTTGTTCGTTTACAAGCCGAGCAATCTCGGGGTCTTCCCTTCTTGGCGGCATAGTTCTAATTGCAATTTTTTTTATAAAGTCTAATTAAATTCCATTCCACCATACAAACATGATACGATAAATAAATCATAAAGAATACATTCTTAAAGACTTAGAATCATGCATAACAAAATATATCATAAGCATCCATCATCAAGACATACATCATTCAAACATTTACAAAATATGACAATCCAAAATGAGTCAAGTGTTTTAAAGTCACGGGCTACAGCCCCCAAAATATAGTTCTAACAACCCAAATCATGCATCAATCACAAACTACATACGCCAATAGTGTACCATCACCAAAGCCAAAATCACTACTAAGAATCCCATCACGGTCGACAAACAAGTGTGCAGCCAGGTCACCATCGCTCTAGTCTCCGCTAGCTCTCCAAATATCTTCCCTATCATCTCATCACTAGATCCCATCATCGATATCATCCCTTTTGTAATATTGTCAGTCATACTCATCATTTCCCTAAGTGAGTCAATGGAATACTCATGGTAATCAACTTGCAATCTAAACCGTTCCATACTCCGAGACAAACTCCTAACCCAGTATGTCTCAGCCTCAGTCATGCCGGCTAGTGGGAGTGCCGGTATCCTAGCAGGTGAAGGGGGTGATAACCTCAGACCCCTGGGCCGAGAAGGCCCTGCCTCATCTCTAGCTGGTATAGGAGTCTTCTCACACTCAGGTGTAGCACATGGTGTCGGATCTGGTGTGGGCGTAGCGGATCTTACTGGTGTATGCTCGGAATCGGAATACTCATGCTCAGAAGGGTCATAATCTTCACTAGGAGAAGAATTTCTCCCAGGTATGTGGGTGAGATAACCTGACTCATCAGGGGAGTGCTCTCTAGATGGGGAACGAGACATGTCGACTGCGATAATTAACAAAATTTAATTATTAAGCACATGATAATATCCTTTAATAACCAAAAATGTCATGCGAACTCACAAACAAAACATGCTTTATGTCTTTGAATTGAAAAGTTTCTATTTTTAGTAACTTTTAGCATACCCGATCCATGTCTCCATTATGCACACTCAAATTAAACAAAGGTGATCAAGCTTTGCCTAAGTTAGGGTGTGATTACGAAAGACACATCTTAGTCATGCTAGGGATGTACTCGGGATCGTAATTTCGTTTGTAAAATAAAATAATTTTTTTTTATAGGGTTATAGTGTATGGTTTTGTATAAAACCGGTATTCTCTATAACCTGTGGCTCTGATACCAAATCTGTCACACCCCGCTAAAGCGGAAACACGGGGTATAACAGTTTCCGACAAATAATCCACAAGCATAAAGTTCAACCACCATACATTTAATAAAAATACATTACAAAATTTAATTATTGAAAGTTTATCGTGAAATTACAATCCCGAGATATTTCCAGATAGCATTATCCAAAAGTTTGTACATTCCCCAAGCATAATCATGCTATACGCAAAACGACCCTTAAAGTTTACCTTCTTGATTACCTGAAAAGCATGTACCAAAAATATGGTCAACTACGAGAGTTGGTGAGTTCACAGGTTTTAAATATGCACAAAACATTTTATATGCAAGATTTGATAGTTGGAGCATGTTCTTGCTCAAAAGCTTAACTTGAATACTTGGAGCATATCCGTGCTCAAATACTTGGAGCATATCCGTGCTCATTAGCTTAACTTGAAAATTTCATGAGTATTGCTTTACGTATGACTTGAGTCGGTATAACTTAAACTTGGTTGAGCCACTACTAAACCGTCCCGGACCCTTGTTTTTGCCCCGTGTGCCTTGACTCAGAGGTGGTCTCAAGCGCCACATGTTCAATCACTTCTCTAGTATAGTGCACTCCTAGCTCGTCAGCTGTAAGAAGTGGGGTTGGTCAAGCCACAATAGCGCTATCCACTAATACTATAGGCCCAATTTTCTGGGTTAATAGTAGTGTCGTCTGGGGACTAACTCTTAAATACTCAACATACCAACTATTTAACGTCATACATCTTACTTTTTAAAATGCTTGAGAACAAGCCTTGGCGACTTAACAGCGCAAAACATTTCATTTAACTCATGAATCATTAAAATCGTACTTAAACATGCTTTTCACCCCAAAATACGTAAAACGATAAAAGAGGGGCTGTGAATACTCACCTTGAGAATGAACTTGGAAACTTAATGATAGTGCTCAAAATAGGTGCCGCTTCCTTGGTTTCCTATAGTGAAGGTTGCCATAGAGGAAATACATTAATACCCGTTCCTATGTCCAAATGACCCATCCCAATAACTTATGAAATGCCATTAGGTAGGTTTCAATAACCAAAACCATATTTAGATCAATTATAGACTTATTATGCCTTAACACTATTTTAGGACTTAATATAATCACTTTTCTGAAAATTCAGCAGAAGCTGTCCAATATTTTAGTCAACAAAACCACTATAGAAACATATCTTCCCAAAGGAATGAATTCACCAAAATTTTTGTGGTAATACTATAGTGTGTCAAGAGTAAATCTGCACTTTTTCATAATTTTTGGATGAGTTTTGATACCTGAAATAATTTCCACAAAGCAGTGTGTCACTGATTTTCGGATCAGTGACATACCTCACTTGTAGCATGCTTTTGGGGTATCAATTCTTTGAATTAGCCCATAATCCTTATATGGGTGTAAACCTTACTCAAAATCCTATCATTTGGAAAAAGATTCACTTAATTTGGGATAAGAAATGAGGAAGTTATGGCCTCCACAAGATAGGTGTTTGAATCTGTCTTCACTGGACAGATTGCACCATTTTCTTGTAAAATCCATTTAAATGCTCAAATCATCTCCAAAATTAGTGTTTTCGGACTTTTTAGAAAGCTAACACCTTAAATTGAAGTCTATAAGCAAAAAGCCCAAATTTTGACATGTAGAACATGATTTATGCATGTTGGAAGTAGGTCCATTTTCTGGACAGCAAATCTGCAGAAAGTTAAGATTATGACATTTTGAAATGGTGATCATTTTCCAATTGGTTTAACGAAATAACCATATGTTTTCACACCATAATCAATCATCACATATTCTTGAGATGAAAACCTTTTGATTTATGGACTCATAGCAATCTTTAGATGCTCATCCAACACCCATATGAACAATCTACTAACTAAAGTGATATAAACATCACTTTTATGTTCTTAATCATTTGGATTTAAGAATTTCCATCTTAAGAACATATGTAAGTTAAACTATTCTACATTCAAACATAATCACTATACCATTATCATCAATACTTCAAACTTTATATGCATGCATTCTTTAAGTGAAAGAATAAGCTACTAATGTATCAAAATTCTTTATGCATGAACATCAAACCAAGATTCTTGATGAAAACCAATTTCTTTCTTTGATAATGAAATCAAAACTTGCAACATAACATTGTATCTACCAAAAGTAATCCATTTCATGAACAAAAATCAAATTTTCATAACCTCATCATGCATAATTTCAATATTTCAAGTTAAAACCAAAAATACCTAAATGTAGACAATAAAAGTAGGTTTTTGGATGATACCTTGTGAAATTGATGTGCAAACTTTGTTCTAATCTTCAATTTGATGTTCAATTTCTTGATTCTACTCTTGAATTAGCTTGATTTTTGAAATTGATATGGAGATGGGTTGGGGAGGGGGTTCGGCCGATTGTAGGGAGAGAGAGAGGGAGATAAAAAGTTTAAAATGAGGGTTTAACCCCTTCTCATTTGATTTTAAATGAAATTTATTCATTAAAAAATAATAATAATAAGGATGGTGTAGTCATGACAAGTGTCCATGACTAGTCAAAGTTAAATAAAAAAATATTAATTAAAATACTTAGTCTATTTCTTTGAAATATCAGATATATTCGAGAACCGAAATACCCGATTCTCAATTTTTTTTTTTTGGCTTAAAACAACTTTTATCAAAAAAATGAAAGTATTTCAACTAAAATAATATAACTTTATAACTTTATATATTTTATATATTTTGAACCTTAATTAATATTTTTGGCATTTCTGAATTGTGACGGTCAGTTACTGGACTGTTCCGGGCATTCTACGCAACCTCCTAAATTTTTAGGAAACTTTTATCTTAAAAATTTTATGCAATTTAAGGAGTGGCAAATACTTAAATCTTAATTTTTATTAACTTAGAAATTAACCTGAGCACTAATCTTGACGGTTGTCACAATATGCTAAACTCGTATAGGCAGAAAAAGCTATTAATTTTTTCCGATTGGCAAAACCTTTTTTTCTCTCTCTTTTATTTTGCTTTAACGAGTGCAAAAGCATAAACAAAAGGAACTAGTAATCTATTTAAGAGGATTTTACCCTAGAAAAAGTAAAAAGTATTTTCATTCTTTTATCTCATATTTATATCCTCTCGTGCTCAGCACGTGCAATGACTTAATGATGACTATTTAACGGGCGTTAGCGACAGATCAGACATATCCAAAGAAAAATGCAAAAAATAAAATAAAATGAACAAGCTTTTGTAATTTCTAAATTATAACTAAAAAATGTAAACCACTGTTAATGTAACTTATTACATCAAATTAGGTTATTGGTGAGGTTTTAACCCTTGTCTAGAAAATGGATTCTACCATAAACTCAAATATTGCCATTATAATTTATAACAAAATTAGGATATTATAGTTTAGATATTATTTTAGATAATATCTAGATATTAGTTAAATTAGATATTTTAGTTTGATAATACCTAAGTTTAGTTTTTATGTTTTGTTTAAATTAGGAGATCTCTCACAATCTCATAACTTAGAACTCATATCAGACATCGACTCAAGAACACATCAGAGAGAAAGTGAGCTTCAAAGTGTAAACAAATCAACCTCTGTAATCCACGTTTGTAATCTAAACAGGTTGGTTTATCGTTTATGTTTGTTGTTTGATTATCTGGTAACGATCACGCATAAGAACATCTTATAAACTTATTGTGAGTTCGTGATCGTTTACCAGATAAATCAAACAACAAACATATAAAGATTACCAACCTGTTTAGATTATAAGCGCAGATTACAGAGGCTGATATTGGTTACAGTTTAAGCTTTTCTCTCTCTGATTTTACACCTTTAATATATGTTCTGTATGTGTTCTTGTTAATCTGATAATAGAGAGAAAGAGATAATATCTATAATAGATATTATCAAAACTTAATAAAAACAAATATTCAACTAAATAATATCTAAAACATAATATCTAAATAATATAATATCTAGATATTATAACTTTGACATTTATTACAGAATAGACCCTAGACTATTGTTGAGAGCGACTTATCAGCAGTAGCTTCGGATTGCGAACTTCAGTTTGGATGATCTTGAATCCAATGAGACTGTGGTCTAATAATCTCCCCCTTTGGATCAAGATCATTACTAAAATGATTTAGCAATCTGGTCTTCTCTTTCAGCTAAGAAGATGCAATCTCTTTCTCTCTTCAATTTGTAATAGTCTCCAGGTTTAGCTTCGAATGCTTTTAGCAAAGTATCTTCAAAGAAAATTTCTCTCAGATCGGTATGTCTTTAGAACACTTTGAAGAATCTTTTCTTGGTTAGCTCTTCTCTTCTCTATCTTCAGAATAGTTGGAAGAGTTCTCTAAACCTTTGATCTTTCACATTTCTTGGTAGGCTCTTCTCCCCCTTTTTGATGAAAAGTGCAACGACTTCATCAAAACATATGTCAAGAAATGTAATTCATCAGGAGCCTCTGTTCCTTCAATTCAAAAGATATTTATCCAGATCTTTTCAAATCCAGACAAAATAGTCGTGTAACACCTGAATCAACTAATGAATCAGTTAACATGTCTGTCAGTAACACTAAGTTACTGTGTGTAACAAATACACATTGGAAAGGAGCTGTTTGATGTTGACTCCCCAGGGATTCCATTTAATCATCGAAACACCACAAAGGTAATTTCTATAAACGTTATGACAAAGAAACTAATTCCTTGTGTGTTCGTGCTTGTGATAGAAAGAATTATGCACCTGATGATTGATTATTTGCTCGAAATTGTGTAAACCACTGAGACAACAGTAAGTTAAACACAAACTCAATGTGCATGATTGAAGTGCGAAGGTGGGGCAGACTTCCTTCTTTTCAATATCCAGATTTTCCAAATGAAAATCAGATAGCAAATGTGCTGCATCCCCAGAAGAAAGTGAGTAGTTGGTGAGGTTTGATCAAAAGTTGGCATGGGCTAGTTGTCTGTTTCAATAATGTTCACCAAAGAATTGTGAAGCATTAGAAATGTGGCTGCCCGACTCAGAAAAAGTTGGTGCAGAGTTGTGATATTTTTTTAACTCTGTTCTCACACGCTCTTTCTTTTAAACATGTAGCTCACTCTAATCAACCTTTCTTTTTCAGCTTAACACACTCATTTCTTTTGACTTCTCACACTCAATCACTATGGATTAACTTCTTGGGTAGAAATCACAGGTTAATGTGATTCCATAGAAGTTGTGTTAATGCCTAACACAAAGAAATCCTTGTTTTCCTATGATGCATATGATGCTCAGATTGATTTTAACTATTTCAGTTAAAGCACAATGTTGATCTTGAAAACATTTAAAGTCACACTTCCAATTCATGAATTCGTTTTGAGAATCGGGAAGTGATTTGAACATTTAAAACAATGTTTTCTATGATTGAAAGTTGTCCTTCTTTCAACCATATATGAGATGAAGATATAGAATTATACATTTACGTACGATCTTCCATCTCATGAAGCTAAGCTTAAAGTCATAAACATATGAACTTGTAAGCATCTCTCAAAAATTCTGCAAAAGTCTTATGTCAAGTCAAAGTAAAATTTATTCACTTAAATTGAAAAGACAAAAAGCAGTAAAACTGTTAAAGTACGAGTTCTGATCAGAAATAATCAGAAGTCATCACCTTTTACTCCCCCTGAAATTATGCATTAGAAAAATTATCAAAGTAAAACATATGCATAAACTTTCAGACAAATATGTACTCCCCTTTGATGGTTGATTTCCTCATTTGAGTATTGGAGTACAAACTCTTTTCAGCTCGGAGTAAGGTCTTTTGATCACTGAAGTACGAGTTGTAAACTGTTGTGTTTAGAAGTCAAACTTCGTTGAAGTCCGGGTTCTAAGCTGATTTACTTAGAAGCCTCCGTTCTCTGATGTCCGGGTCTTGAACTGATTTACTCAAGAACCATATTTCTCCTACTCCACCTAGACAGTAGGTACCTGCAACACATAATCATCCCTTTTCTTTGGTATCCATTTCCAATTGGATCCAACTGTGTTAGCAAACGATTTTGGCACCCATTGAAATTTGGGTCCGCTTTGATTTTGAGAATCAAATGAAGAATTATAAGAGGGAACATGATATGTTCCAAACCAAACATCAGAATCTATACGAGAAGCAAGATCATGTTTATCATAATTTGAAAACTTTCTAGTAGACAAAGATAACTGGAATAGTTGTTGTTTTGAAAATTTCTTGCGAGAATCAACAAGTTTTGGTTTAGAAAAAGCAACATCCACAATTATATCATCTTTACTAGTAGTAATCTCATTACAGTCAGCACTAGAACATGATATAACAGTCTCGTCAAACTCCTGTTTCGATTGCCATTTAGATTTAACTTCAAGTATTTTTTTGCTCATTGCTGAAAGATTTGAAACTTGTGAGTTAGACTTTTTAGCAACAAACGAATGCTTCTTCTTCGGATTACCAATAGTGTTCGGTTTCTGTGAATGCTTAGATATAATCTTACCTTTAGCACTCTTAGCTTTCACAGAGACTGAGTTATCAACTTTCGTTGATTTTGCACTGTAACAGGCATACTGGTTTTAGGAAGTTTGGTACAAAAGTCAAATTGTTCAAAACACTCATCTGAAACACCATTAGAGTTTAGACCTAACATATTTTTAGAGTTTGAAGCCTTAGAAAGAATAACATTTTTCAGCACGGTTGAAAAAACTTTTTGTTCAATATTCATCAAAAGTCTTTCATCTGTTAAAGAATTCTCGAGTTCAGAAATTTTACTTTCTAAAATGAGAGGAGGGACATATAGTTTACCTTGAATAGGCTTCGCCTCCATTTCTTTTTCAGAATAACTTTGAAAGAAATCACTTGAAAGAGTTTTCTTCTTTTGATATATTGGATTTTCATTATAACTATTATTCATCTTCGCATAATAAAATGGAAGGTGAACTTTAGATGATTTCAACCGTTTTTCAGTTTCTATGGCTTCATCCTCTTCTGATAGTTTAGTCCAGAAAGCTTTAAACTCAGGGATTCGTCGAGCTAATTTCATAGAAAGATGATCATAAAGTGCAGGCACTTCAGACATTCCTTTTTTAAGACAGTGAGGATTCTTATAACCGATTCCCCATCTCTCTATTTCCTCTTTAGGTTTCTTCAGATGAATAATTTGTTTAGTTTGACCCATTTTGTATAACTTCTCTTCCAAACTTTTTAATTTACCAAGTAAAGAAAAGTTTTTTTTGGAAGTTGAAGATTGCAAATTCGTAAGCTCATATAAATCAAGCTCACTTTTTAACAGTTTAGACTTGAGTTCAGAATTCTCTTTAATAGTTATTGTTTGTTCCTTTGCGCTGGTGTCATTATTTCTATGTAAAACCTCAACCAATACTTTCTTCTCAGCAATTTCATCGCTAAGTTTCTGTATCGATTGGTTTTTGTCAGTAATAACACCATTTTCACGCTTAAGAATCGACTCTAAATCTTGGAGTTTTATCTTCATGGCATGCATTTGATCACATACCTCTTCATTAGAATCAGCTTTGGTTTTTATCTCCATCTGACTCATCAAGCACAATTGTGCTGTCTCTTTCTTCTCTCCTTGTTTCTGGATTCTGTTTCTGATTCTAAGAGAAAACTTGACAGATATGTTTGTTAAATGCAAATTAAAATCAGATAAAAATTCAGAAATAAAAATTTCCAAATTTAACCAAGTCTGGAAATGGAGGAAAAAGTATAACTTTGCGTTTGACGAAGCTGGCGCAAAATGGGGTTTTGCGCGAGAAGCGGGTCGCGTGACAGGCCCTTTAGTGTACCTTAGGGTGAGACAGATAATACCAAAAAACAAGTATACAAATTGGTACTATGTCGCCTTTCAAGTAATAAAAGTGGTAAAACACCAGATATCGTCCCACAAAGATTGGATTAAAAAGTGTGTTAAAAGTATAATGAAAGATGAGATTTCAGATGACGAATTTGAAGCAATATTTTGGAAGGTTGGTTAATACAGATCTAAATAACAAGAATAAAAAAGAAGCAAGGGTGTAAGACTTTTGGTGGTATATGGATCCAAATTCTAGCAGGTCAATGCTACAGTATTAGCATAGCATGATGCTATAGGAATGCTACAACATGCTTCTGACAATAACTAGTTTCATTATCAATTTCAAGACACGTTCTTCTTGGACTCTCACCATCCCATTATTCCAGTAGCTATGAACCATCTCATCTCTGAGCAAAGTTCAAGATAAGGGAATGATGAGAATGGAGTTCTCAAAATATACGGCAAAATAAATTCTCTTTGTTAAAAGTTACTCTTTCGACATAACCCCCGTACCTCCCAAGTTGATGTATTCCAAATAGCTTATCTCTAAGTCTATTCCATTTTAACCCTTTGAAAAAGTGATAACTTATCAAGAATGGATCATTTTAAATGACACAAGTAACAACTCTCGTTGCAAGTAACTCTTTCGATATTATCTCTCATGTCACTCTATTGACGTGCTATTCAATGGCCTATCTCTAGGTCCATGACACTATTACACTATCAAAATGATCATTTTGTCAAAGAGTTTTGTTATCTTGATAAAACTTGAGTTGGAATAATAAAATTTCGTTAAAGTCACAAAAACCCACTTTCTTTTATATCCGCATAACCACCCTTTGCCTCACACCCAAGCTAATATGATTAGCTACTCATTACAATAAAGAAATAAAAACTTCTACTAAGAATTACAAAGATGAACATAATGTAAAGTGTTCTTGAAAGATAAATGACTTGAAAGTATATATATATATATATATATATATATATATATATATATATATATATATATATATATATATATATATATGTTGCTTAAATGTAAAGACAAAGGAAAGTAAATTACAAGGAAATGGAAATGACAAGAAAGTAAACTTGACGATAAATACAATGAATTTCAACTACTGAAATCTAAAACAAAAGAGTAAAGGAAAGGCTAGAGATGCAAGATGAAGAAAGAAAATACAACCAAATGAAATATGCAGGTGGATGCTGTTTCAATGCTGCAAGCATTCATATGCAAGAATGGGGATTATATTTAGATGATGAAGAACACAATGGATGCATGAATTCTGGAAATTAAAGGGACACAGGACTGGAATAGGACCAGTTCGTGAATTAGCCAGAAAATGAAAGGATTACACTAAGCATAACAAGATGGAAAGCTTTAAAGAAAATATGAAGAGCAAGATGAAGAACTTAAAGATTAATACTTAAAATTAAAGAACTAAAGTGTGATTTTCGATCAGCCCCAATCTACTACAAATCAGCTGCAAAAGACATTAAGATACTTAAACTAAGATGATGATAAGAGAGAGATGTCCCCTTATGAGCAACTAAGCCTTCCTTTTATAGACAACAGGAGTGGCAAAGTTGTAATTAAGGGGAATCTAATTGTACTTAAGCTAGTCTAATGCCAACTAAGGCTACAAAAGCTAGTTCCATCTTAACTAAACTATTACAAACCAGATAAATTAGTGTTTAGAGTTTACAAAAGATCAGTTCCATGCCAAAAACTCATATTAGCCTTTATCATCTTCGATTCTTTCATCCAAAACATCAGCTCCATGCTGTACTGATGCTGCAGCATGCCCTGTTTCCAAATAGATTTCCAAAAGATAACCAAATTAGCCTACAATCTTCATAGAACAAGCAAATCACACAAATTCAGCTCCAAGACACAATAAATGGAAAACAAGGTAGAAAATGACTCAAAGTGGGATTTAGAAGTGAAAAATCCTATCTAAAAGATTAAAAGAAATGTGCTTAAGTACTCAAAATTGAGTACTTATCACCACCCCAAACTAAAAACTTTGCTTGTCCCCAAGCAATAAAAAGAACAAAAGAAAGACATTAAATGTGAAAGTTTTGCATTGGAATACATTAGGTGTATATCATGAGTTTGAGCATGCCAAGTCTATATCATATAGCCTTTCATAAATCCAAAGTAACCAACAATCTCATCCTATGTGTTTTAACATGAACCATATGCTAGCCTTATATTCTTTTTGTCATGGACACACATCCTACATCACACCTCTTTCATGGCTTTGAGTGTATGGGCTTCTCTCTTTTGGCTCTTTCTTTCCTCTCCATGCCTTGTCTCACACATATACCAACACTTGAATTTTTTTTTTCAAATTTTGTGCATTTTTTGTTGGTACATACACCAGCCCCTATGGGACTTTTGTGGTGTTGATTTGCCACTATTCATGGCTTTTCTTGTGCCATTTTAGACACCCCCACCCCAAACTAAGAATTCTGCAATGTCCTCATTGTAGGAGAGAAAGGTGTTTGTATCTTTGACAATGGGGTGGCTATGGTGCAAGAAAAGGATGAATACCAATCAAATGAGTGTGAAATGTGTAGAACATGGTCCAAATTTTGTCCCAAGTAACTATTAGGCTAGTTCTAGCATGCACTACTTTTAATATGAGATGTGGACTCATGAAATTATTATGGATATACAATTCAACCAATCATATCAAAACATGATCCAATGCAAACAAAACAAACCTATAAAAAGTAAAAGACTAATCCCAGACTAAAAACTAAAAATAAACAGATATGGAGCAGAAAGGGTGCGATTTAAACCTGTCCTACTCAGGTTGAGTAGGTTGTGTGTGGCCAACAAGGGCTGCAAGCGATGCTGCTATGAGGTTGGATGCTGCAGCACTAATGTGGGCACTTCCTTCTGCTTTCAACTTTGCCTTCAGACCTGCTATCTCTGTCTTCCGCCTTTTCACCAACTTTTTCAGCTTATTCACTTCTGCATTCTCCTCCTCTTGATCCCTTCTTTCTCTGCCATCAACCATGGACTGCACCTCTACCTTGAGATCTTCCAGCTTTTCCAAAAACTCAGTTCTTTGTTGCAGGATTGTGTCCATAAGATTGTTGTTTTGAGCTAACATTTCCTGCATCATTCCCACCATCTCATTTGCCCCAATACCTTTTTCTTTTCTGTCTCTTAGCCTCTGTACTGCCTTCATGTCCATCTGGTGTCTTTCTCTCTGTTCCTTCACAATCAGATCATCAATGTACCTAGGCACACCCATCTCAGTCAGTAGCTTGGTCAACATTCCAGGGAAGTAAATTTTCCCCTTGATTTTGATCTTGTATAGCACTCCCTTATGCTTTTCATGACGATCCTTCCAAAGTTGATGGTTTTACCTGTTACAAGGCAATACAACAAAAGCATTCTTTCCACAGTGATGAATGTATCATGAGAGGTTGGTGAGATGGTATGCCTCACAAAGTTGATCCATACATTGGAGTCAGTTGTGAGGTTGGAAGCTCTGAAGGTCCTTAGCATGAGATTTGTGTGGCTTTCCCAAGTGGTTTTAGGTTTTCCCAGGAGTGCAACAACTTCAACAAGGTCATTAACAGTGGCCTTATACACAAGTGCATAATATTCTGTTTTCTTTGGTGGGTTGAGTCCTAGGAACTGGTTGATCCTTCTAGCAGTGAGGTTGATGGTGGTTCCTCTAACATGAATCTTTGAGGTTGAAGTCACAGACATCTCACAGTAGAATTCTCGAATGAGGGTGAGGTTGTAGGAGTCATACACATGGCACAACTTTTTGAGACCTTGGGTGTCAATTACCTGCCTAGTGAAATGGAATTCTCTCATACTGTGTTCATCTATTCCCTTCTCAGGGAATCCAATCTTAGATTGAAATTTAGGCCATATCTTTGCTGCAGCCTTGGAACTAAACCCATTGTGAGGTGAGGTTGGCCTTGGCAAGAGAGCCACAACAGGTTCCTTGTCAGGATCTTAATTCTACACAAGAATAAACACTTAGAAACAATATTAAAGGAGTTTGCGGAATAACACTTTAATATTCAATAATCAATGAAACAGTGAATCAGAAGAACAACTTGTAAACTTTATTGAATGATTGTAAAGCTACAAGATTCAACACTCAACCTCAATATTGATGAACAAGCTCACCAATACGAATTCTACTCCTCTAGAATTAGGATTACAAACCTTGTTGTTGATTCTCTCTATGAAAACAAAATTTCAGAATTCTATATTTTATCAATTCTAAACTATTCTCTATATAATGAAGATAAAAGATAATTACAAATAATAAAAGATCTTCAAGATAATCTTCCATCTTTATCTCCAAGCTTTCCATAATCTTCAAACTTGATCTGCACGAATCTTGATAATCTCATAAGCAGCACCAAGTCTTCAGCAATATTAATACTTTGAGCAGTATTAATGTTCAGCAGTGCTAACTACTAGCAGTACTAAAATTGCTTAGCACTCCTCTAGCAGTATTAATCTTGACTTAGCAGTACTAATCTTGTTCAGCAGTATTAACTTCACTCAGCAGCATTAATCTCAAAATTATTAATCAAGTTCTTTTAGCAGCATTAACTATACTTGTGCATTTCTGAATTTCCCAACAATCTCCTCCTAACTTAACTTTTAGGAAGAGAAGTCAAGTTCTTCAGATGGTCTTCTTAGATGCTCCCAAAACTTCATGGCTCATACACCTGTATTTGCATCCAACCCCAAACTCTGATTGATTGTTCTTTGAATCAAATACTTAGCCATCTCTGAATCTGGAACACATCCTAGCTTCTTCTTCAACATTGCATGAAGCTTCAGTCTGCTGTGATTGTACACTCTATCCACCAGAAAGTACTCTATGTGATTTATGTCCATAGTTAGTGCATATACTCCACTAGTTTCATATAGAGTCCAATTGTTGACAGTTTTGAACACATTTCTGATCACATGCTCCACTTCTTCAGGTTTGAACATCATACACAGATACTCCATCACTAATTTTGTAATTGAAATCTCTGGAGCTTTCAGTTGATCTGCATACAACTTCATTCCTATGTCAAACATCTCTTCTAAATCTGACCTGGAGCATGTTCTTATAATCTTTGCCCAAGTGTTATACACTTCATACTTTTCATCCTTTCTTTTGAGCCTTATGTATTCCTTGCCATCAACCTTCATTGTGTCCCATAGAATAACCTCAGGTGGCTTCACTCCAACAGGTTCAGCTGAAATTGGTTCAGGCACTTTGTCCATCACTACCATGTACATATTTACATCATCAGTTCTTGCTGGTTCTTTCTGTTCATATGGCTTAGGTGCCCTTTCTTCTTCAGCAACCTTCTCAGCTTCTTCTGTAGCTATTATAGGCTTCTTGGTTGACTTTCTCCTTGCCATCATCTTGGTTCTTTTTAAAGTCCTTAGACTTTCACCAAGAGTGGCTTCTTTCTTTGGTGGTGTTTCTTGCTCATCTGGAAAAGGTTTTTCTATCATGAAGTCATTGCTTTCTTTCATTCTCTTCTCTATTTCCACCCTGGAAGTTTCATTCCCTTGAAGCTTGGTCATTTCAGAATTGTACAGCTCTTTAATCTGCTCAAATGTCATCTTTGAGAACATCTCCTTTCTGACTCCTACCGCACCTTTGAGAAATGTAATCATCTTGTTTCTCTATTGAGTACCAAGGAATGTCTTTGAGGGTTGTCTCTTCTTTGCAGCTGTTTTTACCAACATAGATTTCTTTAGGGTTGCAACTTTCTTCTGTTCCATTTCAGTTGCCAGACTTTGTTGATAAGCCTCATTTATTTCTGCAGCCAGAGCCTTAGCCATTTCCCTGTCTTTTTCAACTTGAACCCTTTCTTCTTTCTCAATATCAGCTTGCATCTTCCTGGCCAAAGCTTCATCTGACTCAACCAACTTTTGCTTTTTGATTGGTTGATCAGATTCCACCATTTTAGCTTTGCCTTTATATTTGCTTGCCATCTTCTCAACACTAGCTTTCTTGATCACTTCACCTTGTTCTTTGATGACAACTCCTTTGCCCTTTGAGATGACCTTGGGAGTATCATGCTTGGCTTTGATTAAGGTTTCTGCAATCTCAAGATCTGTCAGAACTTCTTGCACTATTTCTGCTGCTTCTTTTAGTTCAGCAGTATTAACAGTTTCTGTTGTTTGGCTTGAACCAGCAACATTAAATGTTACGGATGCTTGCTCTTTTACTTCTGCTCTGCTTGATGTTTCTGCTGCTTGTACTGTTTCTTTACTTACTTCATCAATCTCCCCCTCAACACTATGTTTCTCCCCCTTATCTGTATCAGCTTCCAATTTGTCCTCAGCTTCTGACTCCCCCTTTTTGTGAGCATCAGTTATTGGTTTCCTTCTTCTAAGCACAAACTGTTTCTTCCTCTTTTTCTGGACTAATCTCTTCACCAAATTCTTTAGTTTGGAAATCTGAGCTTGTTGAGCCAGGACTATTAGTTTCAGCTCTTCTATGTCTTTTCCTTGGTTGATGACATCCAAGTTGATATTTCCCATAGCATCCATCAATTCTTGGTAGTTATATTTGTCCTTACCTTCTCCAGGAGTGTTACCCCCTTTTGAAGGATCATGGGATCTTTTAGTAGTGGAAGCCTTCTGCCTAGCAGAAGCACTCTCCACCCCTTTGGGTTCTTGGCACCAGGGACCTTTGGATGATTGCTCACCCAAAGTTGCCATGGGGAAGGTTGTGTGTCCCAATAAGTAATCATTCAATCAAGTAAAACAATAAACAACACAAATAATGCAAACCTGATATTGATTAATCAAACGATTCAACAGGTTACAAGCTTTGGTGAAGAAATCTATATCTGCTTCTATCTCTTTGTATTCGACGCCCCACAAGCCAGTCTCCTCTCTCAATAATGAATTTTCTAATTAGCTCTCTAACCTAATTAACTCTAAACAAAAACTATTTATATTTAGGCTAATTAAGCCTAATGGGCTTGGCTTGCTAGGGCCCAACAACCTAAAACAAACTTATTTAACTAAAATAAAACTAACTAATAAATAAAATACGTAAATAGACTTTGACTATTTATTACAAAAGGACCCTAGACTATTTGTTGAGACGACTTTATCAGCTTTAACTTCAGATTTCCATCTTCAGATAATTATGATCTTGAATCCAATAAATATGTGCTTTAACAATCTCCCCCTTTGGATCAAGATCATTCTTTAAGCTCAGAAAATGTAATCTTCCTCTTTGTCTTCAGAATGTAGCAATCTCCCCAATCGATGAGAATATCTTTTGGAAAGAAATTATCTCCAGTTTCAGCTCGGAATACTTCAGCAAATCATTTCAAAGAAAATTTCTTCAAAACAACATATCTTCAGAAATTCTTTCAACAACTTTTTATCTCCGCATTTCTTGATTGACGCTTCTCCCCCTTTTTGATGAAAAGAGCAAAGAGTTCATCAAAACGCGTCTTCAAGAAATTTCTTCTACCATTGATCTTGCAAACAGAACCACTGATTATCCGTCAATTCATAAAGATGTTCATCCAGATCTTTGCAAATCTAGACAAATTAGAAAATGAAGTGTAACACCTGAATCAACAAATGAAGCAGTTAAAAGTGTATGTCAGTAACACAAAGTCACTGTGTGTAACAAATACACAATATAAATGAGCTTTTCTGATGTTCACTCCCCCAGGGCTTCCATTCAATCATCGAAACACCACAAAGGCAATTTCTATGAACGTTATAACAAAGAAACAAATTCTTTGTGTGTTCGTGCAAGTGATAGAAAGAAATAAAGCATACGATGTTTGCTTATAAGGCTCAAAAAGTGTAAACCACTGAGACAAGTAGTGAAACACAGACTCAATGTGCATAAACGAAGTGTGAAGGTGGGGCAGACTTCCTTCTTTTCAATATCCAGATTTTCCAAATGAAAATCAGATAGCATATGTGTTGCGTCCCCTTTGAAAATGAAACATTTTCTTGTTGAGAAGAAAATGAGTGGCTGGTGGGGTAATGTCAAGAGTTGGAATGGGCTAGTTGCCTGTTTCAATAATGTTCACCAAGAATTGTGAAACATTAGAAATGTGGTTGTCCGACTCAGAAAGTAGTTGGTGCAGAGTTTGATATTCTTTTACTCTGATCTCTCACCCTCTTTCTTTTAATCTTTAAGCTCACTGCTAACCGAACTCTCTTTTGACATATTCTCTTATCACACATCCCACACTCATTTCTTTTGAACTCCTCACATTTAATCACTAAAGGATTAACTTCTTTGGTAGGAAACACTAGTTAACGTGAATCCATAGAAGTTTCTTTGAAGTCCTAGCACACTGATCCCATGTTTTCCTATAAAGCATATGATGCTCAGATGGTTTAACTTTATCAGTTAAAACTCAATGAAGAATCAGAAAATATTTAAAATCACACTTCCAATTCAAGAAATCTGTTTGAGAATCGGGAAGTGGTTTGAACATTTAAGAACATGTTTTCTTATGATTGAAAGTTGTCCTTCTTTCAACCATGAATGAGATGAAGAAAAGAAATTATACCTTTCGAGTACAGTCTCACATCTTGCGAAGTCAAGCTTAAAGTCATAAAGATATGATCTTGTAAGCATCTCTCAATCTGCAAAAATCTAAAAGTCTAGTCAAAGTAACTTTATTCACTGAAATTAAAATGACATAAAGCAGTAAAACAATTAAAGTACGAGTTCTGATCATAAGTAATCAGAAGTCATTGTCGTTACTCCTTTGGCTTTTACGCTCCCCCTAAAATCATGCATCACTAACAAATTGATCAGTAAGTACAATGCATTCAGTATTGCTCCCCCACAAAATAACATTGACCATCTTTAAAAATACTTCTCACACTCCCCCTGAGATCATGAACAAACTATGAACGAGCAGGTATCATGCGGAAATAATAAGAAAGAAATGATAAATAGATACAACAAGAAACTTTAATAGGTAACCACCGATTAGGTCTTAAGATTTAGCATACCAAGTCTTGAGACAAGAACATTAAATCTCTTTTCATCTAAAGGTTTGGTAAACAAATCTGCAAGCTGATAATCGGTTTTTACAAAGTAAAGTTCAATTGTCCCCTTGTCTACATTATCTTTTATAAAATGATACCGGACATCTATGTGTTTGGTCTTAGTATGCCGAACAGGGTTAGCGGTAATCGCAATAGTGCTTTTCGAATCACAATAGATCGGGATTCTATTGAAATGAAATCCATAGTCTCGCAGTTGTGTTCTCATCTACAAGACCTGAGAACAGCAGCTAGCAGCAGCTACATATTCCGCTTCGGCCGTTGATGTGGAGACACATAATTGCTTCTTTGAAGCCCAACTAACGAGTTTATCTCCGAGAAATTGGATATGACCCGAGGTGCTCTTTTTGTCTAACATGCAACCAGCATGATCTGGGTCTGAATAAGATGTTAGTTCAAAGCTTGTATCCTTAGGATACCACAGACCAAGATTTGCGGTCCCCTTCAGATACCTGAAAATCCGCTTTACAGCAGGCAAATGGGATTCTTTAGGATTGGCCTGATATCTAGCACATAAGCATGTAGAAAATATTATATCCGGCCTACTAGAAGTAAGATACATTAAAGACCCTATCATCCCTCTATAAGTCCTAACATCAACAGCCGTTCCCGAAAGATCGGTGCCAATCTTAGTACCAGGTGCCATTGGGGTACCAATCGGTTTACAATTTTCTATTTTGAACTTCCGAAGAATATCCATAATGTATTTAGATTGATTGATTAAAATCCCCGTTGAAAATTGTTTGACTTGCAATCCGAGAAAGAAATTCATCTCTCCTATCATGCTCATTTGAAAACGAGACACCATGAGGTTTGCAAAGTTCTTACAGTACTTAGGATTTGTAGAACCAAAAATAATATCATCCACATATATTTGAATCAGAATGATATCGCCTTTATCCTTTTTAATGAAAAGAGTGGTATCAACCGTACCTTTTGTGAAACCCGACTTAACCAAGAATTGAGATAGAATATCATACCAGGCGCGAGGAGCTTGTTTTAGTCCATAAAGAGCTTTATCCAAGATGTAGACGTGGTTCGGCTTATTTGGATTTACAAACCCTTCTGGCTATGAGACGTAGACTTCTTCCTTGAGTACTCCATTCAGAAAAGTTGTCTTCACGTCCATTTGATAGACAATGAAGTTCTTGTGGGTTGCGTAGGCTAAGAACATCCGAATTGCCTCTATACGTGCCACTGGAGCATAAGTCTCATCGTAGTCTATCCCTTCCTCTTGCCTATATCCCTTGGCGACAAGTCGTGCTTTATTTCGGATAACGGTGCCATCTTCATCTTTCTTGTTTTTGAATACCCATATCGTACCAATGATGGTTTTACCTTGCGGTTTGGGTACGAGTCTCTAGACTTTCAGTGCTTCAAACTGATTCAGCTCATCTTGCATCGCAGTTACCCAATCTGAATCGGCAAGGGCCTCAGATACGCGTGTAGGCTCGATCTTGCTCAGAAAGGATTCATACATACATAGATTTGATGTTGCAGACCTAGTTTGCACCGGTGCAGAAGGATCTCCAATAATTTGATGTACCGGGTGCTCTTTGGTCCACTTATGTTCATGAGGGAGTGGATTAGATGTAGATTGATCATTGTCCGCATCTAGGAATCCACTGGTATCTCCTTCAGATGGTTCAGAATTAACGGGGGTTTCAGTTGAAGTAGTCGTTGCAGAAGTTGCAGTAGGTACAACTTGGTCAATCTGTTGACCAGTCCTTATAGTACATCCTACGGAGTCAGCTACTTCTGTCTCGGCATTTTTGGTCACAACTTCAACTATCGGAGTAGGCTTTTGAACTGGAACTTCTTGCTGAATAGGGGAACCAAATTCAGTAGAGATATCGGAAGTGGTCGGATGAATAGTCATCGAGTCTTCTACCCTGTCAACCACAACAGAGTTAGGCAATTTAGAACCAAGAAATTCATAATAGAACAGTTCAAATAATAAATCCAAATCAGATAAATTAGAAGTAGACGACGATGCGCCATCTGATTTGTTCTCTTGAGGTGCAGGTCCTGGACTGGTTGGTCCAGAAGCTAATACTCCAGTAATTACGGGTTCTGAACTGACGTGCTCAGAAGCCATATCCTCATCGAATGTAACATTGACGCTCTCGATCACTGTCTTTGACTTCTTCAAGTAAACACGATATGCAGACGATGTAGAGGAATAACCAACAAATATGCCTTCATCTGCCTTAGCACTGAACTTGTTTAGATTCTCTCGGTCGTTTAGAACATAACACGTACAACCAAAAACATGAAAATATTTAATGGTTGGTGTTCGGTTGTTGATCAACGCATACGGAGTCTTCTGAAATCTGCGGTGTATCATGGAGCGATTCTGAGTGTGACACGCAGTCGATACAGCTTCAGCCCACAAAAATAAAGGTAAGTCCGATTGGCTGAGCATTGTACGAGCGGCCTCTACAAGTGTACGATTTCGCCTTTCGACGACTCCATTCTGTTGAGGCGTGCGAGCAGCAGAGTATTGATGTGATATCCCAACCGATTCGAGATATTCTTCAACTATCTTGTTCTTGAACTCTGTGCCGTTGTCAGTCCTGAGAATCTTGACTTGTTTTTACAGATTGACTTGGGTTGTCTTCAAGAATGTAATGAGCACTTCGGGCGTCTCATCTTTAGACCGTAGGAACTTGACCCAAGTGTATCGCGTATAGTCATCCACGATTACCAACACATACTTCTTTCCTCCTAAGCTTTGCGTGCGCATAGGACCGCATAGATCCATATGCAACAACTCTAATGGAGAGCTGGTACTCGGTTCAGGCTTTGGTTTGTATGGGGCTCTCTTCATCTTTCCCTTTTCGCACGCTGCACATAGATGTTCTCTTTCGTACTTCAGTTCTGGGAAACCTTTCACTAGCTTTCCACTGACCAGCTTGTTGATGTACCAAAAGTTGAGGTGAGAAAGCCGTCGATGCCATAACCAGCTTTGTTGCATCGAGGCCTTTGATAGTAGACAGACCTGATTGTCAGTCTGGACCTTTGACAAGTTGATGGTGTAGAGGTTTGACTTGCGAGATCCGACCAGGAGTTCTTTTCCTTGTTCAGTGCGTACTGAACATGTTTTGGCCTTGAAATTAACCTCTAAATCTTTGTCGCAGAACTGGACAATGCTGAACAGGTTGTGCCCTAAGCCTTCAACATAAATCACCTTCTTGATCGTAAGATTTTCATGTACAACATCACCATATCCCAGAATAGGTGAAAACTGGTTATTCCCGAAATGAACTGTGCCACAGTATTTGTCCGTATAATTAGACAACATACTCTTCTGCCCGGTCATATGTTTGGAACACCCGCTATCCAAATACCACATATGACGGGTCTGCACAACACAAATCAAGAAAGAAGAGGTTTAGGAACCCATTTAAAAATGGGAGCTCCACTGTTAGTACTTGATTTTGGCACCCATTTAAAATTGGGCCCGCTTATTCTTTGAAAACCATAATCATGATAAGATGAATGATAACGATAAGATGAAACATTATATGAACCATACCAAACATCAGAATATTTACGAGAAGCATAATCACATTCACCATAATTTAAAAACTTTTTAGTACTAGATGGAGCTAACTGAAATAATTGCTTTATAGAGTATTTCTTGCGAGAATCAACAAGATTATTTTTGAAAGTAGCAACATTCACACTCAAATCATCTTTACTATAAGTCTTTTTATTCAAAATAAAACTAGAACTAGATTTAGCTTTCTCGTCTATCTTCTGTTTCGGTATCCATGCAGTCTTAACTTCAATCCTTTGCTTTCTCAAATCTGAAACATTTGAAACTTTAGAGTTAGAATGATGAGAATTAAGATAATGCTTCTTCTTTGGCTTACTAGTGAGGATCGGTTTCTGTGAAATCTGAGCTTTTCGTCTCTTACTTTTTGCTCTCTTAGATTTCACAGAAACTGATTTATCAACTTTCGTTGATGTTTCACCTTTTTCATGCACACTGGGTAATCCAAAGAAATTTACAACACAAGATGAATGATCAGGAAGTTTAGAAGAAAAATCAAACTGAGAAACACACTTATTTAAAACACCTTCAGAGTTTAAGAAATTAAGCTCATTATCAAGTGAACCAGATCTGTCATCCGAATTTAAAGCTTTGGAGAGTTTAGGAAAATTAGAATTTTTGAACACTGTTGAAAATACAGTTTGTTCTAAGTCCATCAAAATTCTTTCATCTGTAAGAGTATTCTCAAGTTCAGAAATTTTACTTTCCAAAACGAGGGGAGGGACGTAAAGCTTACCTTCAATGGGTTTAGCCGCCAACTCTTTAACAGAATAACTCTCAAAATAATCATTTGAAAGAAATTTTGATTTATTAGAACGATAACTGTTATTCAACTTCTCATAGCGAAATGGAAGTTGAACTTTAGTTGTGTTCTTTCTTTTATCATATTCCTTGGCTTTATCTTTTTCCGACAGACTAGTCCAAAAAGGTTTGAGTTCTTGATGTTGAGGAGCCAATAACATAAACCCAAAGTCATAAAGTGCAGGCACTTCAGATATCACCTTTTTGAGATGATGTGGGTTTTTGTAACCAAGTCCCCAAGTATCAGGTTTCTCTTTAGGTTTGTTCAAATGAATAGTGTGTTCAGTTTGACCTACAGTATGTAATTTTTCTTCCAAATCACTCACCTTTTCTATTAGAGATTTATTCTCTTTTGAAGTAGAAAAATACCTTTTAGCAATCTCTCTAGATTTAAACTCACATTCTTTAAACTTTGAAACAGTTTCAGATAACTCTTTATGAATAGTAGTCTTTTCTTTAGCGTTGGTGTCTATATTTTTGTGCAAAGTTTCAATTAATACATTTTTCTCAGCAATTTCATTACTAAGTGTATGTATAGATTGATTTTTCTCATTTATGACACCTCTTTCACGCTTCAGTTTCGACTCTAATTCTTGGAGTTTAGACATCATGGCATTCATTTGGTTCAATAAATCAAATTCAGTTAAGGTACATACCTCATCATTATCTCCATCATCCGAATCAGCTTCAGCTTCTGACTGGTTCTTCCCCATCAAGCACAGATGTGTTGTCTCGTCCTTCTCTCCTTCTTCAGATTCATCATCCGAATGGTCGAGCCAGTATTCATCTTCGGCCATTAATGCTTTTTCAGCCTCTTATTGCTTGGCTAGAAGCATCTTATTCTTGTAATAGTCGGAGTTTCGGACTTTTGATTTGCGACAGTCCTTGGCAAAATGACCGAGTCTCCCATAATTGTAGCACTTAATCGGTTCTTCTTTCTTGGTCTCTTCAGCTCCATCCTTCTTCTTGTCTTCTGATCTCCTTTCTTCAACTTTCTCTTTATGCTTGTAGTTGTTCGGACCAGACGAGTATCTCTGACTATTGGAGTTTGACTTTTTATAGAACTTCTTTTGGAAAGCCTTGGTTAACATTAGCATGGTTTCCATCAGTTGTTCACAATCGTCAGATTCAGACTTTACCTCGCAATCAAATTCTTCAGAATCAGATGCTATCACCTTCTTCTTCTTAGACTTCTTCACCACAAGAGCAACTGGATCAGCAATTGCTTTGTCAGCCTTTCTCATCTCAGCCTTGATCTCTTCTACCTCTTCCTCGTTCTGTTTAAGGATTTCATAAACTTCATGAAGAGGGATGTCGTTCAGATCTTTCAACTGCCTCATCTGTCGGGTGAACCTCTTCCACTCAGGCTGAAGATTGCTGAGAAATTTCACATTCAGCTCCACGTGAGATTTACTGATCTTGTTCTTGCTGAGCTCGTTCAGCAATGTGACAAATCTGTCATAAGTGGCTTCGAGTGACTCTCCAGCTTTGGCTTTGAACTCTTCATAATTATTCAAGCAGATAGATACTTTGAGCTGGTTGCCGACTTTAGATCCGATCATCATCTTCTCCAATTGATCCCACATTTGCTTACCGGTAGCGTTGTAGCTGTCAATCTTGACATATATTTCATTCGGTATGCCTTGGAGAATAAATGATCTTGCCAGCTTGTCACCCTTGTGTCTGTTCAGCTGATCTTCTGAATATTCACCAATTGGTAATTTATACATTGTCTCTTCTTCTTGACCATTTTCTCCAGCTACAGTGAGAACCTTGGTCGGAGGTGTCATGATCCCTTCTTTAAGAGATTTTCTGATTTCATCTCCCAAATCATGTCGATCAATGAAGTCCAAAAATCTATCCTTCCATTGCTCGTACTCCCCCTTGAAGAGTACTGGTGGCTTCACATCTGTTCCAATAGCAAGAGCTTCCCGAGACATCTTTACTTATACGATTAGTATCAAACTTATCTGATAATGAGACAATCAACTGGATGAGATCGTTAGAAATCAAGATAAAATCACACAATACTGAAAGTCTTAGAATGAAATTCAGAAAAATCTGATCACGAACAGAATTTTGTCCCCCTTCGCAGACTTAGCACGGGGGTCCCGTTACCTGGTTAGCGGGTGGGGTCAAGGGGCAACGCCCTTGCGGGGGTATGGGGGTAGCGCCCCTAGAGAAAAAAATTTGACATTTAGAAGCCCTATTACAGTTTGCAAAAATCGACCGGGGATGTGCTTCGACCGGTATTGAGTAAGACCGGAACTTTGCTTGACCGGTAAAAATGATTCGACCGGTAACTTGTTCGACCGGCGAATTGCAACGACCGGTAAGATGTAAGACCAGAACTTTGCTTGACCAGTAAAATTGATTCGACCGGTAACTTGTAAAGTCCGGTCGAGTGATTTGACCGATGTAGAGTTCGACCGGGAACTTGTAAAGTCCGGTCGAGTGATTTGACCGATATAGTGTTCGACCGGGAACTTGTAAAGTCCGTTCGTATGATTTGACCGATATAGATGCTTAGACCGGTGTTACTCGACCGATATGCCCTTAGACCGATAGAATGCAAGACCGAATGGATGTTCAACCGACACTAGAAAAGACCGATATGTTCGACCGATAAAATCTTAGATCGGGTGAACTGTGAGTGTACCGGTCGAATGCAATAGACCGATAGAAAATAATTCGACCGGAAGAGCAAAGACCGATATGTTCTTCGACCCAGAAACCAAAATTCATCCCAGAAACAAATCAATACACAAAATTAAACTTCAAGACTTTGCCAGAACAATCGAATAAACAACTAGAATAGATTGCAACAATTAATTTCAATAATAAGCACTCTATGAAGAATTCGATTGAAAAGTCAGTGAGTTTTTGAAAACGAACCCAGAATTTCCAATTCAACAAATTGAGAACCACAATCGATGCAATAATCAAATCAAACAATACCCAATCACTATAATAGATAAAACAAACACAATCCAACTAATAATAACTTGAATGAACAATCACACAATAAAAAAAATTTGAATCTTTGACAGATAACAGAACCGAAAAACAAAAAATTCCAATTCAATCTGTACTAAGCTCTGATACCAATTGTGTGTCCCAATAAGTAATCATTCAATCAAGTAAAACAATAAACAACACAAATAATGCAAACCTGATATTGATTAATCAAATGATTCAACAAGTTACAAGCTTTGATGAAGAAATCTATATCTACTTCTATCTCTCTGTATTCGGCGCCCCACAAGCCAGCCTCCTCTCTCAATAATGAATTTTCTAATTAGCTCTCTAACCTAATTAAATTTAAACAAAAATTATTTATATTTAGGCTAATTAAGCCTAATGGGCTTGGCTTGCTAGGGCCCAACAACCTAAAACAAACTTATTTAACTAAAATAAAACGAACTAATAAATAAAATACGTAAACATACTTTGACTATTTATTACAAAAGGACCCTAGACTATTTGTTGAGACGACTTTATCAGCTTTAACTTCAGATTTCCATCTTCAGATAATTATGATCTTGAATCCAATAAATATGTGCTTTAACAAAGGTCTTATTTATGTTACCACTGACCTCCTCTGTGCTAGCAGGAGTAGTGGCAGCCTTAGCATCCATATGCTCAAACATCTCCTTAGTGAGCACCTCCTTGGGGTTGGGAGACACCCCCGTGGTTTCCCTGTAGATATTCTCTAATGGAGAATTCTCCATTAGAGGGCTTAAAGGCTCAGTGGGTGAAGGTACAAGAAGGGAAGAAGCCTTCTTTACCTTTTTCCTTATGTAAGTTTGGGTTATTGGAGAAGTTGGATTTTGAACAAGAGACTGAGGGATTGATATGGAGGGTGAAGGTTGGGATTGGCTAGTTGGCCTTCTTTACCTTTTTCCTTATGTAAGTTTGTGGTTTTCTTTGAAAAGTGACTCTTTGGTTGATAGGGTTGAAATAACAGTGTTTGGCAAGATGATTCAATTTGCCACAGATAAAACAAGGTTTTGGTCTATTGATTTTACTCAAATCAACCCCTTGTTTTTGTGCCCACTGATTATTCCAGTTTCTCTGATTTCCCCTTGGTTTATCATGTTTTTGGGGCTCAGATTTATTGCAAGAACACTGTTTGCAAGGGACAGGATTCACAACTGTGGTTTGCTTATAATGGACCATCTCAGACTTTCCCTCAGTCTTCTCTATGTCCTTAGATTTGACCCAAGTCTTTCCACATCCCTCATTGGTGATAATGTGATTTTCTAGAGGAATCTCACCACTCCCAGTGTTCTCCTTACTCTTTTCACTAGAGTTCTCTTCTTCAGAGTCTGTTTCAACCACCACTTTGTCTAAAGGATCTATCTTAGTGGCTCCAACAGGCAATTCCTTCCTGTCCTTGGTCTCTAGTAAGTTTGATATAGGAGGAATGTAATTGTTGTTGTATGGTGGTGGTGTGGTGTTATAGCCTATTCCTCTTCTAAGTTTGTCATGGATTTGAGTTTGGAGCAAAGAGTCCATTGCTTTAGAAGCATTGGAAAATTTCTCAATATCCAGCTTGGCTTTCTTAAACTCACTCTTTATCTTCTCATTCTCCTTTTTAGACTTTTTCAGCTGAAGTTCTAGGTCATTCTTCTCCCACTTCCAGTAATTTGTATCATAAGAATGTTGAAGTTCATTGGATTGGAAAACTTTGATCTGTTCCTCAAAACTCTCAACAATTCTTACATAGTCTTTTATATCTCTCTCTAATCTTTTAAGGTCATCACTCATTGTCTGGTTGTGATCCCTGTACCTTTTAACAGTTTCCATACAATTTTTAGAGCAAAGATTAGACATTACCTCTGTGGGGATTTCTGTGCTTGAAGAATCTGAAACTTTAGCCATTGATGATTTCTGATTTCAAGGAAGAATGATGATTGCAGGTTTCTGAGAATACTAGCTCTGATACCACTTGTCAGGATCGAATTCTCAACAAGAATTAATTCTCAGAAACAATATCAAAGAAGTTTGCGGAATAACACTTTGATATTTTATGAAACAGTAAATCAACACAGAAAATATGAATAACAACCTGTGAACTTGTATTGAATGATTAGAATCACAAGATTACACACTCAACCTCAATCTTGAAGAACAAGCTCTTTCAAGACGAATTCTACTTCTCTAGAATTAGGAACTATGCCTTGAGGTTGATTTTCTCTAAAACTTAGAATGAATGATTAATTCTCAAAAGTTTTTCTCTAACTATTCTAAACAATACTATATATATACTGAAGATAAAAGCTAATTACAATTAATAAAATATCTTCAGAATATCTTCCATCATTATCTCCAAGCTTTCCATAATCTTTAGTTTATCCAGCTGTCATCCTTTCCATACAGATCTCCATCTTATAAGCAGTATTAATCATAAGCAGCATTAATACTTTGAGCAGTATTAACTCTAGCAGTACTAACCATGCTCAGCAGCATTAATCTCTTCAAGCAGTACTAACTTTGAACTAGCAGTACTAATCTTGTTGAGCAACATTAACCATCAACTAGCAGTATTAATATCAGAAGTACTAACTAGAAGTATTAACAACTAGAAGTATTAACTGTTTTCTTCTAGCAGCATTAACTAGAAGTATTAATCACAGAAGTACTAACTAGAAGTATTAACAACTAGAAGTATTAACTGTTTTCTTCTAGCAGCATTAACTAGAAGTATTAATCACAGAAGTACTAACTAGAAGTATTAACTGTTTTCTTCTAGCAGCATTAACTACAACTAGCAACATTAACCACAGAAGTAGTAACCATGATGAATATTAACTTCAGAAGTAGTAACCATGTTGAACTAGAAGTAGTAACCATGTTGAACTAGAAGTAGTAACCATGTTGAACTAGAAGTAGTAACCATCCTTGGCATATTTCAGACCCAACAATAGAACCTGAGATCAGCAACTTGCAGCAGCAATATACTCAGCTTATGTTGTTGATAAGGACATTGTGGTTTGTTTCTTACACTGCCAAGATACTAGTCTTGCACCCAAAAGTTGACATCCTCCTGAAGTAGACTTTTTGTCCATGTTAGCACCTGCCAAGTCACTATCTGAATAAGCAATCAAGTCAAAGTTGGATTCATAAGGATACCAAAGACCTAATCTAGGTTGCCCTCTTAAGTATCTGAAAATCCTTTTAACAACTTGCAGATGTGATTGCTTTGGCTTGACTTGGAATCTGGCACACAAACACACTGGAAACATGATGTCTGGTCTTGAGGCTCTGAGATACATGAGAGATCCAATCATTGATCTATATATATGGACATCAACATCCTCCCCCTCAAGATCAGCAGTGATCTGTTTATGAGTCTCCATAGGTGTGCTTGCTGGCTTTGAGTCTGTTAATCCATATTTTTCCAGGATGTCTTTCACATATTTTGATTGGCTTATGAAGATCCCATCTTTCTTCTGTTTCACTTGAAGCCCAAGGAAGAAGGTAAGTTCACCCATTGAACTCATTTTAAAGATCTTGTGCATCAACTTTTCAAAGTCTCTACACATCTGATCTTTTGTGGATCCAAAGATGATATCATCCACATAAATCTGAACCAATAGGATGTCCTTCTTACTTCTTTTAATGAAGAGGGTCTTGTCAATTATTCCTCTTTCAAACCCATTCTCCAAGAGGTAGGTAGACAGAGTATCATACCATGCTCTTGGGGCTTGATGCAGACCATAAAGTGCTTTCTTCAGTTTGTATACTCTGTCTGGATATGATGGATTTTCAAATCCAGGGGGCTGACAGACATATACTTCTTCATCAATTGTACCATACAGAAAGGCACTCTTCACATCCATTTGGTATACCTTGAACTTCATGTATGAGGCATAGGCTAGAAATAGCCTAATTGCTTCTACCCTTGCCACTGGAGCAAACACTTCTTCATAGTCAATGCCTTCTTCTTGAGTGTACCCTTGTGCCACCAGCCTTGCTTTGTTCCTTATCACAATACCTCTCTCATGCTTTTTATTCTTGAAAATCCATTTGGTGCGAATAGCTCTATGACCTTTTGGAAGGTCCACCAAGTCCCAAACTTCTTGCAATTTGAACTGCAGTAACTCTTCTTGCATAGCTTCTATCCAACTGGAATCTTTCATTGCCTCAAAAACCTTCTTAGGCTCAATCTGAGATAGAAAGCATGAGAGTACTGTGTGTTGCTGATCCAGCAGCTCTTGAAGTCTGCTTTGATTCCTTGTTATCATAGGAGAAGAGATGTCTCCTATGACCAGCTCTGGAGGATGATTCTTTTGAGTTCTAGTCTGATGACTAGGTTCTTCATTGATTCCCACATCCAGATTGGAATCATTTAAATCAGTTGAGGGGATCTCATCAGCTGCTTCTGGCTCTTCATGCACTTGATTCTCCTTATCTCTTCCTTCTTCTTCACTCTGAATTGGTTCAGTCATTGTCTCTTTTGCACAGACATCAACAGGCTCTATTGTAGGTATGGGAAAGATCACAGACTGAGGAATAATGTCTTGTACTTGTACCTGTTCATCCCCTGATCCTCCACTTCTTGAACCGGCATGATAATCACTACTGAAACCCAAAGAGTTAGTTAGTGAATCAATGTCAAATAACCACTGAGGACCAGATCCAATAGGATTTGGTGTGTTCTCATTGCACTTGACATTGTCACTTCCCTCAATTATTCTAGAAGAAGTATTAAAAACTCTATAAGTCTTACTCTGAGATGAGTAACCCACAAGAAAACCATCATCAGCCTTGCTATCAAACTTTCCTAAGTGAGTTTTGGTATTGATAATGGTACAAGGACACCCAAAAGGTTTGAAAAATCCTATAAAAGGTTTTCTGTTATTTAAAAGCTCATATGGTGTCTTGTTTTTAGGCTTGACTACTATAACTCTGTTTTGGACATAGCAAGCAGTATTAACTGCTTCAGCCCAGAAAGTAATTAGAAGTTTTGAATCTACCAACAGAGATCTAGCAGCTTCAATCAGTGTCCTATTCCTTCTCTCAGCAACACCATTTTGTTGTGGAGTCCTAGGAGCACTGTATTGCCTCTCAATTCCTTTTTCCTCACAAAAGGTGTTTAGGTCATGATTTTTAAATTAAGTACCATTGTCTGACCTAATGACTTTTACCTTTTGATTAGTTTGGTTTTCAATTCTTAGAATAAAGGATTTGATCAGTCCACTTGTCTCATCCTTAATCCTTAG
This sequence comes from Arctium lappa, assembly GCA_023525745.1. Taxonomy (NCBI): domain Eukaryota; kingdom Viridiplantae; phylum Streptophyta; class Magnoliopsida; order Asterales; family Asteraceae; genus Arctium; species Arctium lappa. The sequence goes on from CM042063.1 coordinate 54,641,615, forward strand.
AAAATATACCCAAGTAAATCTAGAGTAATCATCAACAATAACTAGGCAGTATGATTTCTTACCAATACTCATAACATTTGTAGGACCAAACAGATCCATATGCAACAACTGAAGAGAATTAGAGGTTGTGTTCAACTCTTTGGACTTATGAGAAGTTTTGTGTTGTTTGCCTTTGAGACAGGCAACACAATGATGATCACATCAAAAGACTTTGGAAGGTAAACCTCTTACAAGGTTGTTTTTAACAAGTTTATTCATTGTTTTAAAGTTCATGTGACACATCCTTCTGTGCCAAAGTGATGATTCATCCAAAGAATCTTTTGAAACAAGACAATTAAGGGATGAATCAGTTGAAACACTTTCCATATCTAAGCAATATACATTATCCTTTCTGGGAGTTCTTAGTAGTATCATCTTTTCATCAACTACCTTGAATCCAGGAGCAAGGATAATGCATTCAGAATCTGTAAATAATATACTAAACAATTAGTATTGATTAGGGACCCAAACCAAAGTGGTCTTGGGTCTCCCTTTCTCATCAAAGTATTTACATTCCTTTTTTATGAGGTTTTTAAACTCAGAGCACTCTTTATTAGAGTACTTTGTCAATATGATTGGCTTAGCAGCACAAACACTAGAAGCAGTACTAACCTTAGAAGCACTAATAGAGTTATCAGTATTAACTTTTGAAGAAGTACTAACAATGTCAGCAGTACTAACATTGTTAGCAGTAGTATTACTTCTAGCAGCACTATCCTTGTCAGCAACACTATTTGTGGTAGCAGTACTAACAGTTTTAGTGTGTCAGGATCGAATTCTCAACAAGAATTACTTCTCAGAAACAATATCAAAAAAGTTTGCGGAATAACACTTTGATATTCAATGAAACAGTAAATCAATACACAGTAAATATGAATAACAAACTGTAAACTTGTATTGAATGCTTTAAAGTTACAAGATTACACACTCAACCTCAATCTTGAAAAACAGACTCTTTCAAGACGAATTCTACTTCTCTAGAATTAGGATCTATGCCTTGAGGTTGATTTCTCTCTTGAAAAACTTAGTCTTAAACTATTCTATAACTTCTATACATATACTGAAAGAAAAAGATAATTACAATAAATAAACAAATCTTCAGTATATCTTCCATGTATATCTCTAAGCATTCCATGAATATCTTCAGTCCATCCAGCTGTTATTCTTTCATGCGAATCTTCATCATATAAGCAGTATTAATCTTCAGCAGCATTAAATTTCTTCTAGCAGCATTAACTACTAAGCAGCACTAACTACTAGCAGTACTAACTAGCTAAGCAGTACTAACTTTGTTCAAGCAGCACTAACTTTGACTAGCAGTATTAATTCTACTAGCAGTAGTAATACTCAGCAGTACTAACCTTGAAGTCTTCTAGCAGCAGTAACTCTGCACCAGCAGCATTAACCACACTTAAGCTTTTCTTCAGTTCCCAACAATCTCCCCCTAACTTGACTTTTAGGAAAAGAAGTCAAGTTCTTCAGATACTCTTCAAGATGCTTTCAACACTTCAGGTTCAGTTTCCCAAGTTTGGATCTAGGCCCAAACTTTGATTTACAGTCCTTCTCACCACAATCTTTGCCATCTCTGAATCCTTTGTACATACCAGTGTAGCTTTAAGCATCCCTTCTAACTTCTCCTTGCTATGCTCATAGATTTTCCACCAGGTAGTATTCATGATAACAGTTGTCAATAGTAATCATGTATACTCAACAGTTTTCAAACAATATCCATTTATCAATCTTCTTGAATATGAACTCATGCTTATGATCTTTAATCCTATAGTTCACTCTTTCTGGATCAAACATCATGCACAAGTATTCCAATGTCACTTTGAGAAGATTCTCTTCAGTACCTTTCAACACAGGTTCATAAAGTTTCATTCCCACTTTGTATAGTTCTTCCATATCAGCTCTTGAACAGCTTCTGATAACTTTCCCCCATGTTGAATAAGCTTCAAATGAACCATCAGCTCTCTTGATTCTGAAGAAATTCTTTCCACTGTCTCTTAGAATATCCCAGAAGATGATCTCTGGAGCTTGCATAGATATTGGAACAGCCTTCAAAGGTTCCACTATTGTCATGTACGGATCCATACTCTCATCAGTTGGCTTACTAGACTGTTCTGGAAGTTGTACTGATTCTGGTATAGGTACCTCTGAATGCTCTGTTGTAGTACCAGCTGTTTCTTCTACTCTGGGCCTTTTAGACTGCCTTTTGGAAGCAATTGTCTTCACCCTTTTTCCAGCTTTGGCTTCAACACCAACACTCTCAGATTCTTCTCTCTTCTCTTCTGCTTTATCTTTTGAGGGTGTGGTCTCCTCAGGGAATGGTTTTTCAATATTCAAGTCATGTCTTTCCTTCATTCTTCTCTCAGCCTCCTCCCTTTGTGTTGAGTCCCCTTGAAGCTTAGCCATTTCCTTTTGATACAACTCTTCAACTTGAGAGTATGCCATGTGGATAAACATCTCCCCCTTAACACCAATTGCACCTTTCAGGAAGTTTATCATTTTTCTTCTTTCCTGATTGGCCAAAAATGTCTTGGAGGGTTGTCTTTTCTGCTTTTGCTTCTGAATAGGCATTTTCTTAATTTGAAATTTCTTGACCTGAGCTGCTGTCTGAGCTGCTTCTTTCAAATTCTTTTGGTATTCTGCATTTAACTTTTTGGCCATAATCTTTGCAAGTTCTCTATCCTTTTCTGTTTGCAACTGTTCCTCCTTCTCCATTTGGTCTTGAAGCTGTTTAGCAAGTGCCTCATCCATTTCAATTTGGGACTTCTTCTTTGCAGGTATTTCAGCTTCACCCATCTTCTCCTTTCCTTTTCCTTTTGACTCTTTTTCCTTTTCTTTCTCCTTCTCTTGACTTCCTCCTTCATTGATGACTACTCCCTTGGACTTTTGAGTAGCCTTAGGAGTATCATTCTTGGCTTTGATCAAAGTTTCTGCTATCTCTATTTCTTCCACAGAGAGCCCTATTTCTGCTGCTTCAGTTTCTGCTGCTACTTTTACTTCAGCAGCATTAACTGTTTCTTTTTCAATTTCTTCCTCTGTCTCCCCCTCAACTTCAACTCCCTTTCCAACTGAACTTTCTTTTTCTGATTCTGCCTCTTTCTCCCCCTTGTTGGAAGCATCTTTATTCTTTGACCTCTTCTTTAAGACAAATTGCCTTCTCCTCTTCTTTTGCAATAACCTTGTCACCATTTTCTTTAATTTTGCAATATGGACTTGTTGTGACATAATCACCAACTTCATCTCCTCTATGTCCTTTCCTTGTTTTATAACATCTAGATTGATGTTTCCCATTGTATCCATCAATTCCTGGTAGCTATATCTGTCCTCACCTTCTCTAGAAGTGTTACCCTCTTTTGAAGGATCATTGGATATTTTAGTAGTGGAAGTCTTCTGCCTAGCAGAATCACTATCCACCCCCGTGGTTTCTTGGCACCAGGGACCTTCGAATGATTGCTCATTCAAAGTTGCCATGGGGGAGGTCTTATAGATGTTACCACTTTCCTCCTCTGTGCTAGCAGGAGTAGTGGCAGCCTCATCACCCATATGCTCAACCTCCTCCTCAGAGAGCACCTCCTTGGGGTTGGGAGACACCCCTGTGGTTTCCCTATGGATATTCCCTAAAGGAGAATTCTCCTTTAGAGGGCTTAAAGGCTTGGGGGTTGATGGTACAAGAAGGGAAGGAGCCTTCTTTACCTGTTTCCTCTTGTATGTTTGGGTGATAGGAGATGTTGGTTTTTCCAGAAGGGACTGGGGGATAGATTTTGAGAGGGAAGGTTGGGATTGGCTAGCAGTAGGATGGTCTAATGGGGGCCTTGACCCTGCTGCCATACCTTCATTGGTTTGGAACACCACCATCATTGAAGAGAACAATGGGGTGTCAACTCCTTCAGAGTCCCTAGCAGATCTTCTCATATTTGAGAAAACCTTGCCTTTTGGGGGTTTAGGTACATATACCCCAACAGGTTAAGGTATATCCGTCAATTCATGAGTAATAACTTCTTGAACAAACCTGGGGTACATAAAGAAGCTCTTTTTGTTTACCATGTTTGAGACAAGATCACTGAAAATCATTTTAGAAAAGTTATACTTTCTGGCAGTGGCTAAGCACACCAAAGCATAAGCAATGGTGCTGCTGAACTCACTCCATCCAGTAGTCTTTTTGGAGATGCAGTGCATAAGAGTATGGACAAAGAAACGCCATTTGGGTGAAAATTTGGCTTTAGAGAATTTGAAAACACCCAATGGGCCTCCATACCCCATTCTTGTAAGATTGGAGAACAGTTCATCGTTTGGGATAGAAGTTATACCAGAGGCATCGTCTAGACGTACACTGATGCGAATAACCTCTTCAGTAACTGTTAGTGGCTTGTCACAGATCCTTGTCTTGATCATTTGCACACCATTCTCAGCAACAATGGTGGCATTAGCCCAGAACTGCCTTTGATGCTCTATATAGATTGTAGGTGATACAATAAGAGCATGAGCAATATGGCTTGACTTGAGGAAATCCACAATCTGATGAAATCCTACAGCTTGCTTTGGCTTTTGTAGCATCGCGATCTCATTGTGTTCATCGATGAATGCCATGAATGCCATTGATCTTAGTGCAAAGCTTGCCTGAAAACTTCGAGTCTTGAGAGAGAAAGGGTTTAGAGCGCAAGTGAACAGTATGCAAAGAGTCGTTATGAACTTTTAGGCGGGCAAAAGGTATTTATAGTATTCGGGACATAAGCAGTATTAACCTAGAGCAGTATTAACTGCAAGCAGTATTAACCGCGAGCAGTATTAACTAACTAGCAGTATTAACTGCAAGCAGTATTAACCGCGAGCAGTATTAACTTAACTAGCAGTATTAACCACTAGCAGTATTAACCACTAGCAGTATTAACTGAGAGCAGTATTAACTGCAAGCAGTATTAACCGCGAGCAGTATTAACTAACTAGTAGTATTAACTGCGAGCAGTATTAACTAACTAGCAGTATTAACCACTAGCAGTATTAACTGAGAGCAGTATTAACTGCAAGCAGTATTAACCATACTTACTCTTTGAAGCTTAGCCGAATTGAGTACTGCTTTGTATGCCCTACAAAGGAAGATTAGTAACACCAAGAATCTATAATATTCAGATATTTAACCACTGTTTGAGAGGATGCTTATTCAGAGTTGATCATTCCCACACTTGTTACCAAGAAAGTGAATCTACCCACATCAAAAGGTTTGGTGAATAGATCAGCAAACTGATTGTCAGTATGAACTTTTACAACTTGAACAAGTTTCTTTTCATTACAGTCTCTTATGAAGTGATACCTGATCTCAATGTGCTTTGTCTTAGAGTGCTTGACAGGATTATTTACAATGCTGATAGCACTGCTATTATCAATAAAAATGGGAGTGTGTAGAAAGGTTACCCCATAGTCTAGCATTTGATTCTGAATCCATAAGACTTGAGAACAGCAACTTGCAGCTGCTATGTACTCTGCCTCTGTTGTAGATGTGGACACTGTGGCTTGTTTCTTGCACTGCCATGAAACTAGTCTAGCACCCAAAAACTGACATCCTCCAGAAGTAGATTTTCTGTCCAAGTTTGCCCCACTTAGATCACTGTCTGAATATGCTATTAGGTCAAAGGGTGAGTCATGAGGATACCAAAGTCCCAATCTAGGTTGCCCTTTGAGATATCTGAATATCCTCTTAACAGCTTGAAAGTGAGATTGCTTTGGCCTAACTTGGAATCTTGCACATACACAGACTGGAAACATTATATCTGGCCTTGATGCTGTGAGATACATGAGAGAGCCAATCATGGATCTATAATGATGCACATCCATATCCTCCCCCTCAAGATCTGCTGTTATCTGCTTGTGTGTATCCATAGGTGTGCTGGCAAGTTTTGAATCTGAGAAACCAAACTTGGTTAGAATGTCCTGCACATACTTGGATTGACAGATGAAGATGCCATCTGACTTTTGTTGAACTTGGAGTCCAAGGAAGAAAGTAAGTTCCCCCATGGAACTCATTTTGAACCTTTGATGCATTAGTTCCTCAAACTCCTTGCACATGTTGTCTCTTGTAGATCCAAAGATAATGTCATCAACATAGATTTGGACCAGCAAGATATCCTTCTTCTTTCTCTTGATAAATAGAGTCTTATCAATGACTCCTCTTTCAAAGCCATTTTCCAAGAGATAGGATGACAGAGTGTCATACCATGCTCTTGGAGCTTGATGCAGTCCATAAAGAGCTTTCTTCAATTTGTATACTCTGTCTGGATAGTTTGGGTTTTCAAACCCTGGAGGTTGACAGACATATACCTCTTCTTCGATTGAACCATAGAGAAAAGCACTTTTTACATCCATTTGATAGACTTTGAAGTTCATGTAAGAAGCATAGGCTAGGAATAATCTGATTGCTTCTATCCTAGCCACAGGTGCAAAGACTTCTTCATAATCTATACCCTCTTCTTGAGTATACCCTTGAGCCACCAGCCTTGCTTTGTTCCTTATGACAATTCCTCTTTCATCTCTCTTGTTCCTGAAAATCCACTTTGTGCCTATTGCTCTGTGACCTTTAGGAAGGTCTACTAGATCCCATACATCTTGTAGCTTGAACTGCAACAGTTCTTCTTGCATTGCTTCTATCCAACTTGATTCTTTCATAGCATCATGTGCCTTTTTAGGCTCAAGCTGGGATAGAAAACAAGACAGCACTGTATGCTGTTGATCTTGCATTTCTTGAAGTCTGCTTTGATGTCTAGTCATCATAGGAGAAGATATATCTCCTATTACCAGCTATGGAGGATGATTCTTTTGAACTCTGGTGTTATGACTAGGTTCTTCAGTAAGTCCTACCTCTAGATTAGAGTCATTCAACTCAACTGAAGTGTTCTCAGCAGCTACTTCTTATTCTTTATTCTCTTGGGTCTCCTCATCTCTACTTTCTTCTTCACTCTGACTTGATCCAGCAGATGGTTCCTTGTCACAGTCTTCAACAGAATCCACTGTGGGTATGGGAAAGATCACAGATATAGACATAGTTTCTTGAACTTGTGTAGTCCCTGATCCTCCACATCCTGAACCTGCATAATCATCACTACTGAAACCAAAAGAGTTAGGTAGTGAATCAATGTCAAATAGCCACTGAGGACCAGACCCAATAGGATTTGGTGTGTTCTCATTGCATTTGACATTGTCACTTTCTTCAATTATTCTAGAAGATGAGTTAAAAACTCTGTAGGCCTTACTCTGATATGAATACCCAACAAGAAATCCATCATCTGCCTTGCTATCAAACTTACCTAAGTGAGTTTTGGTATTGAGAATTGTACAAGGACACCCAAAAGGTTTGAAAAAGCCAATAAAGGGTTTTCTTTTATTTAAAAGCTCATATGGTGTCTTGTTCTTTGGCTTAACTACTAGAACTCTGTTTTGGACATAACAGGCAGTATTAACTGCTTCAGCCCAGAAGGTAATTGGCAGTTTTGAATCAGCCAACAGAGATCTAGCAACCTCTATTAGTGTCCTATTTCTCCTTTCAGCAACACCATTCTGTTGAGGAGTCCTAGGAGCACTATACTGTCTCTCAATGCCTTTTTCTTCACAAAAGATGTTTAGATCCAGATTTTTGAATTCAGTCCCATTATCTGATCTAATGACTTTTACTTTTTGATTAGTTTGGTTTTCAATTCTTAGGATAAAGGATTTGATCAGTCCACTTGTCTCATCCTTAGTCCTTAGAAAATATACCCAGGTAAATCTAGAGTAATCATCAACAATAACCAAGCAGTAAGATTTCTTGCCTATACTCATAACATTTGTAGGACCAAACAGATCCATATGCAGTAACTGGAGACAAGAAGAAATTGAGTTTATCTCTTTGGTCTTATGAGAAGTTTTATGCTATTTGCCTTTAAGGCAAGCAACACAATGATTATCACATGAAAAGACTTTAGATGGTAAACCTCTTACAAGGTTGTTTTTAACAAGTTTGTTCATAGTCTTAAAATTCATGTGACACATCCTTCTGTGCCAAAGAGAGGATTCATCTACAAAAGCTTTTGAAACAAGACAATTTAGAGATGAATCATTATCCACATTGTCCATATCTAGACAATAAACATTGTCCTTTCTTGGAGTTCTAAGTAGTATCATGCTTTCATCAACTACCTTGAACCCTGGAGCAAGGATCATACATTCAGTATTTGTAAATAATATACTATGTTGTTTGTCACATACCTGTGATACACTTAACAGGTTGTACTTCAATTGATTAACATAGTAGACATCCTCAAAAGTCATCTTACCTTTGGTGACATTATCTTTTCCACTTATCTTACCACCAGTAAGATTATCTCCAAATGCAACATGTCCTCCATTGATATGCTTGAAATCCTGAAGGCATGACATGTTGCCTGTCATGTGCCTAGAGCAACCACTATCAACATGCCATATGCTCTTTCCCTTGAGCTGTTGGTTGCCCTGCACATAAGATAAATCAGTTAGTATGATTTAGGAACCCAAGCCAAAGTGGTCTTGGGTACCCCTTTCTCATCAAAATACTTGCATTCTTTCTTGACAAGATTTTTGAACTTTAACTCCTCATATATGGAGTACTTTGTCACAATAATAGGCTTGGAAACATTTTTGCTAGAAGCAGTACTGTTTTAGAAGTACTAACAGAGTTAGCAGTACTAACAGGTTTGGCAGTATTAACCTTGTTGGCAGCACTAACAGAGTTAGCAGTATTAACATTTACAGAAGTACTAACAATGTCAGCAGTACTAACATTGCTAGCAGCAGTATTGCTTCTAGCAGTACTATCACTGTTAGCAGCACTATTTGTAGTAGCAGCACTAACCGTTTTAGTACATTTTGGAATCCACATCTTGACATTATATTTCACATTCTGTTTCTTCATGTGGCTTTTAGTTTTAACAACTTTCTTAGCCACATGGTTCTTTTCTTTCTTCCTATAACCAAAGGATTTTTGAGTTGGTCTTTGAAAATTCAACCTTTGGTTCATAGGATTAAAGTAGCAGTATTTGGCAATGTGGTTCAGCTTTCCACAGATAAAACAGGGTTTTGGTCTATTAATTTTTTTCAGATCAACCCCTTGTTTTTGTGCCCATTGATTGTTCCAGTTTCTCTGATTTCCCCTTGGTTTACCATGTTTTTGGGGCTCAGATTTATTGCATGCACACTGCTTGCAAGGGATAGGGTTCACAACAGTAGTCTGCTTATAGTGAACCTTCTTGTTCTTTCCCTCAGTCTTTTCTATCTCTTTGGACTTGATCCAGTGCTTTCCGCATCCCTCATTAGTGATTATGTGGTTTTCTATAGGAATCTCACCACTCACAGTATTGTCCTTATCATTGACAACTTCTTTCTCAGTGTTATCCTTAACAACCACTTTATCTAAGGGATCTATCTCAGTTGCTCCCTTAGGTAGATCCTTCCTATCCTTTGTTTCTAACAAATCTGAACTAGGAGGGATGTAGTTGTTGTTATATGGTGGTGGTGTGGTATTGTACCCTATTCCTCTTCTCAGTTTATCATGAATCTGAGTTTGTAACAAAGAATCCATAGCTTTGGAAGCATTAGAAAACTTTTCTACATCAAGTTTGACTTTAGCTAGCTCTCCTCTTAGCTTTTCACTCTCTTCTTTAGATCTGGTCAGTTGAAGCTCTAAGTCCTTCTTCTCACACTTCCAGTAATTTGTGTCATAAGAGTGTTGAAGCTCATTAGCTTGAAAACCCTTAATCTACTCTTCAAATCTCTCAACAATCCTCACATAATCTTTTATGTCCTTTTCCAATCTCTTAAGGTCATCACTCATGTTCTGGTTGTGATCCCTATACCTTTTAACAGTGTTAATGCAATTTTGAGTACAAGGATTGGAAGTTACCTCTGTTGGGAGATCGGACACCTCTGCCATTAGAGCTTGATTCTGGATGGCCTCTTCAGCTTGATTACTCCAATCAAACCCCATACCTTGTTGAGAGACAAGGGCTTGTGCAGAGTTTCTGTTATTATTGAAGCTTCCAGATTGAGCTTGTTGGTGGTTGTTATTCTGAGCCATTCCACTTCTGCATTCTCTAGCAAAGTGTCCCTTTTGATGGCATTTGTAGCATTCCACCTTGGACTTGTCAAATCCTGCTCCATCTTCTCTTCTTTGGGAGAAGTTGTTCCTCCCAGTTCTTTTGATGAACTTTTTAACTCTCATGGAGAGCATGGCCATCTGCCATTTAATGTCCATCTCTTCAAGATCATCTGGATGGAGTTGTTCCAAGTCATCATTAATGAGAGAAGAGTTTCCATGACTTGCCAGAAAGGCCTCAACCACAGTTTCAGTGCTTTTCTCTTGGTTTGTTCCATTTGCAACACTAACTGATTCAGGGTTGGATGTAGAATCAGTTGATGCTGAGAGGAGTGCAGCATTGTGAACATACCCAGAAGGCCTCTTTTTGGCCTCTACCTCAGATTCAAAAACTCTTAGATCATTATAGAGATCATCAAGTTCCTTTTCTTCCAGTTGATCATTCTGTCTGAAAGACACAGTATACATGGTCCATTCATCACTCAAGGACCTTAGAAACTTTCTGTTCAGATCATCTTGATCAATTTGTACTCCCACTGTGGCTAGTTCACCAATAAGTTTGTTGAACCTGTCAAAAGTTTGAGTCATGGACTCATTCTTGGTTGACATAAAGTTCTCATATTGTTGCTTCAGAATGGCTTTCTGATTTCTCTTGGTACTTTTGGTGCCAGAGAATCTCTTCTCCAGAGCATTCCAGGGCATCTCTGCATCAGTGCAGTTACAGAACTGATGTTGATATTCATTGGGAATAGCCAAGAGCAAGGTGCTCAAGGCTTTCATCTCTGTCTGTCTGATCTTTCTATCTGCATCAGTTTTTGGTGGTGTTCTCTTTCCATCTGCACCAATCTTTCCTTCTTCAGAAGGACCATTCTCTATGATGTCCCACATAGAGTAGTCAGTAAGGAGTATGTACTGCTTGATTCTGATCTTCCGCATATCGAATTCATTGGGTCTAAGCATTGGAACCTTTGAGACCAATGTACTGCTTGATTCTGAAAGATTTTCCATGATGAATAGATGTTTCTGAGAGAGTTTGGCTCTGATACCACTTGTCAGGATCGAATTCTCAACAAGAATTAGTTCTCAGAAACAATATCAAAAAAGTTTGCGGAATAACACTTTGATATTCAATGAAACAGTAAATCAATACACAGTAAATATGAATAACAAACTGTAAACTTGTATTGAATGCTTTAAAGTTACAAGATTACACACTCAACCTCAATCTTGAAAAACAGACTCTTTCAAGACGAATTCTACTTCTCTAGAATTAGGATCTATGCCTTGAGGTTGATTTCTCTCTTGAAAAACTTAGTCTTAAACTATTCTATAACTTCTATACATATACTGAAAGAAAAAGATAATTACAATAAATAAACAAATCTTCAGTATATCTTCCATGTATATCTCTAAGAATTCCATGAATATCTTCAGTCCATCCAGCTGTTATTCTTTCATGCGAATCTTCATCATATAAGCAGTATTAATCTTCAGCAGCATTAAATTTCTTCTAGCAGCATTAACTACTAAGCAGCACTAACTACTAGCAGTACTAACTAGCTAAGCAGTACTAACTTTGTTCAAGCAGCACTAACTTTGACTAGCAGTATTAATTCTACTAGCAGTAGTAATACTCAGCAGTACTAACCTTGAAGTCTTCTAGCAGCAGTAACTCTGCACCAGCAGCATTAACCACACTTAAGCTTTTCTTCAGTTCCCAACATAGTGCTTTTAGGAACCCACATATTGACACTTTCTTTAACAGACTTTTTCTTCATGTGGCTTTTAGATTTAACAGTTTTCTTAGCCACATGATTCCTTTCAACTTTCTTCCTATAACCAAAGGGTTTTTGCATAGATTTTTGACAGTTCATCCTTTGGTTCATAGGGTTAAAATAACAGTTTTTGGCAAGATGATTCAATTTGCCACATATAAAACAAGGTTTTGGTCTATTGATTTTACTCAAATCAACCCCTTGTTTTTGTGCCCACTGATTATTCCAGTTTCTTTGATTTCCCCTCTTTTTATCATGTTTTTGGGGCTCATTCTTCTTACATGCACACTGTTTGCAAGGACCTGGATTCACAACTATGGTCTGTTTGTAATGGACCTTACCAGACTTTCCCTCTGTCTTCTCTATGTCCTTGGATTTGATCCAAGCCCTTCCACAGTCCTCATTGGTGATAATGTTATTCTCTAGAGGAATCTCACCACTCACTTTGTTCTCCTTACTCTTACCAACCTCTTTCTCAGTCTTATCCTCAACAACTACCTCATCTAAGGGATTTATCTCAGTGGCTCCCTCAGGCAAGTCCTTCCTATCTTTGGTTTCTAGTAAGTCTGAGGTAGGAGAGATGTAATTGTTGTTATATGGTGGTGGTGTGGCATTATACCCAATTCCTCTTCTCAGCTTATCATGAATCTGAGTTTGTAGTAAAGAGTCCATTGCTTTAGAAGCATTGGAAAACTTTTCTACATCAAGCTTAACCTTGGTTAGCTCCTCTCTCAGCTTTTCACTCTCTTCTTTAGATTTAGTCAGTTTAAGTTCTAGATCCTTTTTCTCCCACTTCCAGTAATTGGTGTCATATGAGTGTTGGAGTTCATTGGCTTGAAAATCTTTAATTTGTTCCTTAAACCTCTCAACAATTCTCACATAGTCCTTTATATCCTTTTCTAATCTCTTAAGGTCATCACTCATCTTCTGGTTGTGATCGCTGTACCTTTTAACAATGTCTATGCAAGTTTTAGAACAGAGATTAGAACTTACCTCAGATGGGAGATCAGATACTTCAGCTATAAGTGCTTGATTTTGGATAGCCTTATCTGCTTGATCACTCCAGTCAAACCCCATTCCTTGTTGAGAAACAAGGGCTTGAGCAGAGTTTCTGTTATGGTTGAGGTTTCCTGACTGTGCTTGTTGGTGGTTGTTGTTGTTGTTGTGAGACACTCCACTTCTGCATTCCCTGGCAAAGTGTCCCTTCAGATGGCATTTTTAGCACTCCACCTTTGATTTATCAAACCCTGCTCCATCTTCTCTTCTTTGTGAGAAGTTGTTCCTCCCAGTCCTCTTTATGAACTTCTTCACCCTCATGGAAAGCATGGCCATCTGCCATTTAATATCCATCTCTTCCAGATCATCAGGATGAAGTTGTTACAAATCATCATTAATTAAGGAGGAATTTCCATGGCTGGCAAGAAATGCTTCAAACACAGAATCAGTGCCTTTTTCTTGATTTGCTCCATTAGCAGCATTAACTGATTCAGGATTAGCAGTAGAATCAATTGATGCTGATAGGAGTGCAGCATTATGAATATATCCAGATGGCTTCTTCTTTGCCTCCACCTCAGCTTCAAATACTCTAAGATCATTGTACAGATCATCAAGTTCTTTCTCTTCCAACTGATCATTCTGTCTGAATGAAACAGTGTACATGGTCCATTCATCTCCAAGGGACCTTAAGAACTTTCTGTTTACATCATCTTGATCAATCTGTACTCCCATAGTAGCTAGTTCACCAATCAGTTTGTTAAACCTGTCAAAAGTTTGAGTCATGGACTCATTCTTAGTTGACATAAAGTTTTCATATTGTTGCTTCAAGATTGCCTTTTGATTTCTCTTGGTACTTTTGGTACAAGAGAATCTCTTTTCTAGAGCATTCCAGAGCATTTGTGCATCAGTGGAATTACAGAATTAGTGTTGATATTCATTGGGAATGGCCAAGAGCAGTGTGCTCAAGGCTTTCATCTCTGTCTGCCTTGTCTTTCTTTCTGCATCCGTCTTTGGTGGAGTTCTTTTTCCATCTTTACCAATCTTTCCTGCATCAGATGGGCCATTCTCAATGATGTCCCACATAGAGTAATCTGTGAGGAGAATGTATTGCTTGATTCTAATCTTCCACATGTCAAATTCATTGGGTCTGAGCATTGGAACCTTTGAGACCAGAGTACTGTTTGATTCAGCTGTGTTTTCCATGATGAATAAGATTTCTGAGAATACTTGCTCTGATACCACTTGTCAGGATCTTAATTCTACACAAGAATAAACACTCAGAAACAATATTAAAGGAGTTTGCGGAATAACACTTTAATATTCAATAATCAATGAAACAGTGAATCGGAAGAACAACTTGTAAACTTTATTGAATGATTGTAAAGCTACAAGATTCAACACTCAACCTCAATATTGATGAACAAGCTCACCAATACGAATTCTACTTCTCTAGAATTAGGATTACAAACCTTGAGGTTGATTCTCTCTATGAAAACAAAAATTTAGAATTCTATATTTTATCAATTCTAAACTATTCTCTATATAATGAAGATAAAAGATAATTACAAATAATAAAAGATCTTCAAGATAATCTTCCATCTTTATCTCCAAGCTTTCCATAATCTTTAAACTTGATCTACACGAATCTTGATAATCTCATAAGCAGCACTAAGTCTTCAACAGTATTAATACTTTGAGCAGTATTAACGTTCAGCAGTACTAACTACTAGCAGTACTAAAATTGCTTAGCACTCCTCTAGCAGTATTAATCTTGACTTAGCAGTACTAATCTTGTTCAGCAGTATTAACTTCACTCAGCAGCATTAATCTCAGAAGTATTAATCAAGTTCTTCTAGCAGCATTAAATGTACTTGTGCATTTCTGAATTTCCCAACATTCCTCATTTCTCTCTTTCCTTCTCACAGACTGCTCATGTTGTAATGATGCTGCAGCATAGCAGTTGGTGTCACTAGGTTTGGTTCCAGATGGTTCTCCCTCAGTCATCACTCTCTTGGTCCTCTTACTCTTTCTGGACCCTTCCCTGTTGGTCTTCTTGGCATAGACCTTTCCCAATCTCTTTCTTTTCTTAGTTGGCTTGACTGTCACAGGTTCCTCTTCCTCAGTCCACACAATATCATTTTGAGGGAAATCCACAAATGGGTCCTCTATTCTTTCTTCCCTCTCTAACTCCAGATTCTCAACTAATGTGTCCTCACTTCTCTCTGTTTCTTTCTCAAGCAGGGTTTCAGGGGTCTCAAGAATCACAACCTCCTCAGTGGGATTTTCAACAGAGACCAAAATCTCTTTACCCTTGAGAACATCAGTGGGGGTGTTTTCCTTATTGGCCGTAGGGTTCAATGGTCCAAAAGAGCTATCGAACTCATACCTTTTAAAATGCCCAAAATCAATTTTTGTGGATGCAATGGGTCTGTCAGAGTCATCCTCTGAACAAGAAGTGAAAGACCCATCAGCCAAGGATTTGCGAACAGTAGGCAATACCTGAGATTCTTCAATAGTAATGAACTTAGGATGAGCAATGATAGCAAGAAGGTTCCTTGCCGAATCCTCCCCTGTTGAGGTTGGCTTTGTCGAACTTTCACCTTTATCGGCCACAGAGGTGTTATCGACCTCTGTGTCTTTGGTGAGTGGAGAAATAATGTGGAGGAATGGATATGCTCGCACCTGTGGAGAAATGGAGTTATACTCAAGGACTACTGGTGATTGAGGATTACCAGTGCTCGGAGTTTGATCAACAACCCTAGTTCGCGGGCTTCTTCTTCTTTCGGCACTAGCAGGGTTTCGAACCATGGCTCTCTTCATCCGAGCCATTATACGGTTTGAACACAGAGAAAGGGGCAGAAGATGATTCTTCGAAAGGAAGTTTTTTGAGAGGTGTTCGGCTTGAGAGGGAAGAAACAGGGAGTGAGGAGAGTGGGAGTGAGAGTGAGAGAGAGGAAACGGTTATATCATAAAAGAGGGTTTTTGGAAGATGAAAAGACAAAAAGGTAATAGGATGGTGTCCTTATCTGATGAAATTGGAGGATGCAAGCTGTAATTTGGGTAATGCCTTTTGGGTTTTTAAGGTGAGGTACACAAAAGGTATCTTTTGGAAGCTTCTTAATCATTTTGGCTATAAAATAGACAAGATGCCTATAGTAGATAAAATGAGGTGATCTGATGTCATCTCTTGTATTTATCCTTAAACTAACCCAAAAATGATTCTGATATATTCCCCAAATTTTCAGCCGGACATTCCCTTTTTCCTTGAAGACTCAGATCTTTGGTGTTGTAGCATTGGAATAGCATCCTCTTGTTTCCTTCTTTTTCCTAATTTAAGGTTGCACACTAACAAACAAATTATACTAGCTTAACAGAGAAAATTACTAAATTAATTGAACAAAGATTATTTACATAGATTGTGGAACTTTAAGATAGTTCCCATCTTTGATTGAAGCTTTTTAGCATAGAGTGACCATCTCCACAGAGCCATGCTGTCGAGATGCTACAACATCATGGTATATCTTTACTCTCTGGCCGTTGACTTTGAACACACTATTGTTTTCCGGATTGACTAAGTCGACAGCCCCATATGGATATACTTTGTGGATGAGAAATGGGCCTGACCATCTAGACTTAAGTTTACCTGGAAACAACTTCAGCCTAGAATTTAACAAAAGACATTTTTGGCCTGCTTTCAACTCTCTGTGCCTGATCCTATTGTCATGCCATTTTTTTGTTTTTTTCTTTGTATAACTTGGCATTCTCATAGGACATGTTTCTATGTTCTTCTAACTCACAGAGTTGCAACTTTCTCTTGTTGCCAGCCTCATCTAAGTTCATGTTCAATACTTTTATTGCCCAATATGCTTTATGTTCAAGTTCCAAAGGGAGATGACAGGCTTTTCCAAAGACTAGCTTGTATGGAGACATACCCAAAGGTGTTTTAAAAGCAGTTCTGTATGTCCATAAAGCATCATCTAATTTGAAAGCCCAGTCTTTTCTGCTTGGTTTAACAACTTTTTCAAGAATCCCTTTTATTTCCCTGTTTGAGAGCTCAGCCAAACCATTGGTTTGTGGGTGGTATGCAGTGGCAACCCTGTGTTTCACATGATATTTTTCAAGAACTTTACTCAACAAATTGTTTATAAAGTGGGTACCCTCATCACTAATTAGTGCCTGGGGGGGTACCAAACCTTGTAAAAATTTGTTTTTGTAAAAACTTTACAACAGTTTTAGCATCATTAGAAACACATGCCATTACCTCTACCCATTTTGAAACATAATACAACTAAGATATATTGAAAATTGTTTGAAGGGGGAAAAGGTCCCATAAAATCTATTCCCCAAACATCAAATAACTCAACTTCCAAGATCCCATTCAAAGGCATTTCATTTTTCTGAGAAATGGAACCACTTCTCTGGCATTCATTACATCTTTGAACAAAAATATAGGAATCTTTAAAGAGAGTTGGCCAATAAAATCTTGATTGAAGCACTTTAGCTGTTGTTCTTTGGCCTCCGAAATGTCCTCCATAAGCTGATTGATGGCAATGCTGTAGAATTGCTGCATCTTCAGTTTCTGGGATACACCTTCTCAATAATTGATCTGTACCAAGTTTAAACAGAAAAGGGTCATCCCACAAGTAAAATTTGCAATCATGGAGAAATTTCTTAAGCATGTGATGAGTATAATCAGAAGGTATGATGCCACAAGCCAAATAATTTGCTATATCAGCAAACCATGGAAGTTTTGCCTGCACCATAAGAATCTTTTCATCTGGAAAAATCTCTACAATGTCTCCTTCTTTTCTACTTTCAACCTGTTTTTCTAACCTGGATAAATGGTCAGCCACTTGGTTCTCAGTCCCCTTCCTATCAATAATTTCTAGGTCAAACTCTTGCAACAACAAAACCCATCTTATCAGTCTAGGTTTTGCATCTTTCTTTGATATCAAATATTTAATGGCAGCATGGTCGGTATGTACAATGACTTTTGCTCCCATCAAATATGATCTAAACCTTTCAAATGCAAACACCACAGCCAATAATTCTTTCTCAGTTGTTGTCTGATTAATTTGAGCTTCATTTAGGGTTTTGCTTGCATAGTGGATAGAATGAAAAAATTTCTCTTTTCTTTGACCTAACACAGCACCAACAGCCCAGTCACTTGCATCACACATGATTTCAAAAGGTTTGTTCCATTCAGGAGCCACAACCACTGGTGCAGTTACCAAAGCTTTCTTTAAAGTGTTGAATGCATTTCTACATTCATCATTGAAATCAAACTTTTGGTGATGCTGTAATAATAGACATAAAGGTTTTGAAATTTTTGAAAAGTCTTTTATAAACCGTCTATAAAATCCAGCATGGCCAAGAAAGCTCCTGATACCTTTAACAGTTGTTAGTTCAGGTAGTTTTTCAATTACTTCAAGTTTAGCTTTGTCTACCTCCACTCCTCTTTTAGAAATTAAATGACCAAGGACAATCCCTTCTGTTACCATGAAATGACATTTTTCCTAATTAAGGACCAAGTCAGTCTCCTCACACCTTTTAAGACTTTGTTTCAAATTATCCAAACACTGATCAAAAGATGAACCATAAACAGAAAAATCATCCATAAATATTTCAATGGATTTTTCAAGCATATCAGAAAATATGGACATCATGCATCTCTGAAAAGTGGCAGGAGCATTGCAAAGTCCAAAAGGCATCCTTCTGAAGGCAAAGGTGCCATAAGGACAAGTGAAGGTAGTCTTCTCCTGATCTTCTGGTGCTATGGCTATCTGGTTGTATCCTGAGTATCCATCCAAGAAGTGGTAGTACTCTTTTCCAGCCAACCTGTCTAACATTTGATCAACAAAAGGTAAAGGAAAATGGTCCTTTTGAGTAGCCTTGTTCAGCCTACGGTAGTCCATGCAAATTCTCCATCCGAAGACTATTCTGGTAGTGATGAATTCATTCTTGTCATTGGAAATGACAGTGATCCCTCCCTTCTTGGGTACACACTGGACTAGACTAACCCAAGAACTACTGGCTATTGGGAAAATAATTCCTGCATCTAACCATTTCAAAATTTCCTTTTTCACTACCTCTTTCATGACAGGGTTCAGTCTTCTTTGTGGCTCTATGGAAGTGAAGTTCTTGTCTTCTAAGATGTTGACAAATAGAGGGACTAATCCCTTTAAGATCAGCAATAGTCCATCCTATGGCTTGTGTGTGCAACTTCAACATATCTACTAACTTCTTTTCTTGATGCAATTCTAGGGTGGCAGAAATAATGACTGGCAATTTGTATTTTTCTCCTAGAAAGGCATACTTTAAGTGGGATGGGGGTTGTTTCAACTCCAGGTCAGGTGGTGAGATTATTGATGGAGTAAATGACTTTTGTTCATTGCTTTCCAGCAGCTCAAATGTTGCAGCATCCAAAGGGACAGACTCTTTCTCCAAGGTCTTATCATCATCATCATCATCATATTCCTTGTCAAAGTCTTCTAAGGTTAGGTCTTCCTCATCCTCCTCTTCTATCCTACAAACTTCTTTGACTCCCTCCTCATGACACAATTCCTCAATGACACCTAGGCTTGAGCAGTCTTCTAGATCACTAGGGTATTTCAAAGAATTGAAGACATTGAATGTGACTTTTTGGTCTTGTAGTCTCATGGTCAACTCACCCTTCTGGACATCTATCAAAGTTCTACCAGTAGCTAAGAAAGGTCTTCCCAAAAGTATGGGAATATCCTTGTCAGCCTCAAAGTCTAAAATGATAAAATCAGCTAGGAAAATGAACTTGTCAACCTGGACTAACACATCTTCAATCTTTCCCTTGGTATTTGCAATGGTCTTATCAGCTAGAATGAGAGTGATTGTGGTAGGTCTGGCCTCTCCTATGCCTAAGCTTTTGAAAATGGACAATGGCATAAGGTTGACACTAACATCTAAATCACACAGTGCCTTCCCAACCTCTTTCCCACCTATGGAGCAAGGAATGGTGAAACTCCCTGGATCTTTTTGCTTAGGGGGAATTTTGTTGGTCAAGAGAGCACTGCAACCTTCTGTGAGGGCAACAGTCTCATATTCATTCAACTTCTTTTTCTTGCTCAATATGTCTTTTAAAAACTTGGCATAACTGGGCATCTGCTCAATTGCTTCAACAAGAGGTATGTTGATATGCAATGCTTTAAAAACATCCAAAAATTTCTTAAATTACAATTCCTCTTTCTCATTCCTTAACCTTTGGGGGTAAGGAATGTAAGGGGGAACTGGTTTGATAACTGCTTGGTTTGATTGTTTTGAGCAAGATGGCTCCAGTATGCTTTTGGTCTTGGTTTCATTAGGTGAAATCACAACTGTGGTCTTTGGATTAGTCAAAGGTGGACTTGAACTTGTGATCTTAGGATTTTGTTTTTCTACTTGAATTTCTGGTATTGAAAGTACCGGAGTCTCTGGAATAGGAATAGACTTGGGTGTTTTTTCAAAATCTGTTTTGGTTTCTGGTTCCAATTCCTTTTTCATAGATTCAGGTAATTCTTTACCACTCCTAAGTGTGACAGCTTTCACATGTTCTTTTCCAGGAGCCTTGGGTAATTCTGTGTTACTAGGAAAAGTGTCTGAGGCTCTGTTGTTCTGGTTAAGTGCAATTTGACTGACTTGTGTTTCCAAACTTCGGAGAGCTGCTTGTGTCTGACTCATGAATCCTCTCATCATTGCCTCAAGAGAGAGATTTGAGTCATCATGTGGAGGTGCATGATGTTGATTTTGAAAAGGTGGTTGAGTGTGCTGATTGTTTTGAAAACCTTGATTACGATTATTCTGATGATGATTATTTTGAAAATTTCCCTTGTACTGGTTTTGAGAACTACTTGCTTGATTTTGAAAATTGGAGTTCCCTTGGTGCTTTGGTGCTGGTGAATTCAAACATGGACTGTTCCAAGAGAAGTTTGGGTGTTGTTTCCAGCTTGCATTGTAGTGGTTGTAGTGGGGAGCAGGTCTGTTTTGAACAAAATTTATAGATTCAGAATTATGTGGACAGTGTTCATAGGAATGTTCTCCACCACAACACACACATTGTACAGAAAGAACTGTTGAAGCAGGTGTAGGGACAGTCGGCAGTGATCCTTGACCAGAAGTTATATTTTTAAGCATGTTGGTCATGGAAGCAAGCTGGGCTGTCAATGCAGTATATGCATCCACATCATGCATTCCAGTAGTTTTCCTTTGAGTTTGGGCCCTTGGATCAGCCCAGTGTCCATTGTTTGTTGAAATTTTTTCAAGAATCTCATACCCGGCATTGTAGGTATTGGATGTAAAAGCCCCTCCGGAAGTCGCATCGAGCATCTGTTTTGCATTGGGAACTAACCAATTGTAAAACGTCTCGAGTTAAATACAGTAGGGAATGCCATGATGAGGGCATTTTCTCAACAATTCTTTAAATCTTTCCCACGCATCCGGAATAGCTTCATCATCCATTTGTTTAAACATGCAAATTTCATTTCTGGATTTGGCATTCCGGGTGGGTGGAAAATATTTTCGCAAAATTTTCTCGGCCATATCACTCCATGATGGTACTGAACCTGGTGCTAATGAATTGAACCAAACTTTTGCCCGATCTCTTAAAGAAAATGGGAATAGAGTGAGCCTTAAGGCATCAGCAAATACTCCCGGGATTAGAAAAACATCGGTGATTTCCATAAAAGATTTTAAATGTGAATGTGGATCTTCCGATGGCATTCCGGCAAATTGACCATTGGCTTGCAACATGTGAAACATGATGGGTTTTGGTTCAAAATGTAAAGTTTCTAATTCTGGCCTCACAATCCCAGAATTCAATTGCTCAAAATTAGGAATTGCATAGTCCGTAATTCTTCCATCTTTTGAGTTTGCAAGATCAATGATGTTTTGTGGTTCAACATTACCAACAGATCCAGCATCATCTTCTTCCTCATTATTATGATTTTGGTGATTTTGAAACTGATGAGGTGGAGGATTTCCAAAAATTGGTTGATTATTTGCAAAAATTGGTTGTGGCCTGATTTGATGCACTAAAGGTGGTCTCATTTGATTTTCCAAAGGTGGCGGTTGATTTTCCAAAAGTGGTGGTCTAAGATGCATGTTTTCAAAGCCCAGGGGAGGTCCTTCCATATCGAGAAGATTTATGTTTTGAAAAGTTCTTTGAATTCTCCTTCTTTGATGGAAGGTTCTCTCAATATCTGGATCTAGATCTAAAAATTCCCCGCGTTGTATTCTTGGCATGCACCACTTTTAAAAATCTTTTGAAACTCTCAAAGGTGGTAGAAAAACCAAATCTTTTAAAACACTTTTGACTTGCCAATCCCCGACAGGCCCTTTAGTGTACCTTAGGGTGAGACAGACAATACCAAAAAGCAAGTATACAAATTGGTACTATGTCGCCTTTCAAGTAATAAAAGTGGTAAAATACCAGATATCGTCCCACAGAGATTGGATTAAAAAGTGTGTTGAAAGTATAATGAAAGATGAGATTTCAGATGACGAATTTGAAGCAATATTTTGGAAGGTTGGTTAACACAGATCTAAATAACAAGAATAAAAGAGAAGCAAGGGTGTAAGACTTTTGGTGGTATATGGATCCAAATTCCAGCAGGTCAATGCTACAGCATCAACATAGCATGATGCTATAGGAATGTTGCAGCATGCTTCTGACAATAACTAGTTTCATTATCAATTTCAAGACACGTTCTTCTCGGACTCTCACCATCCCATTATTCCAGTAGCTATGAACCATCTCATCACTAAGCAAAGTTCAAGATAAGGGAATGATGGGAATGGAGTTCTCAAAATATACGGCAACACAAATTCTCTTTGTTAAAAGTTACTCTTTCGACATAACCCCCGTACCTCCCAAGTTGATGTATTCCAAATAGCTTATCTCTAAGTCTATTCCATTTTAACCCTTTGAAAAAGTGATAACTTATCAAGAATGGATCATTTTAAATGACACAAGTAACAACTCTCGTTGCAAGTAACTCTTTCGATATTACCTCTAATGTCACTAAATTGACGTGCTATTCAATGGCCTATCTCTAGGTCCATGACATTATTACACTATCAAAATGATCATTTTGTCAAAGAGTTTTGTTATCTTGATAAAACTTGAGTTGGAATAATAAAATTTCGTTAAAGTCACAAAAACCCACTTTCTTTTAAATCCACATAACCACCATTTGCCTCACACCCAAGCTAATATGATTAGCTACTCATTACAATAAAGAAATAAAAACTTCTACTAAGAATTACAAAGATGAACATAATGTAAAGTGTTCTTGAAAGATAAATGACTTGAAAGTATATATATATATATATATATATATATATATATATATATATATATTTGTTGCTTAAAATGTAAAGACAAAGGAAAGTAAATTACAAGGAAATGGAAATGACAAGAAAGTAAACTTGACGATAAATACAATGAATTTTAACTACTGAAATCTAAAACAAAAGAGTAAAGGAAAGGCTAGAGATTCAAGATGAAGAAAGAAAATACAACCAAATGAAATATGCAGGTGGATGTTGTTTCAATGCTGCAAGCATTCATATGCAAGAATGGAGACTATATGAAGATGATGAAGAACACGATGGATGCATGCATGAATTCTGGAAATTAAAGGGACACAGGACTGGAATAGGACCAGTTCGTGAATTAGACAGAAAATGAAAGGATTACACTAAGCATAACAAGATGGAAAGCTTTAAAGAAAATATGAAGAGCAAGATGAAGAACTTAAAGATTAATACTTAAAATTAAAGAACTAAAGTGTGATTTTCGATCAGCCCCAAGCTACTACAAATCAGCTGCAAAAGACATTAAGATACTTAAACTAAGATGATGATAAGAGAGAGATGTCCCCTTATGAGCAACTAAGCCTTCCTTTTATAGACAAGAGGAGTGGCAAAGTTGTAATTAAGGGAAATCTAATTGTACTTAAGCTAGTCTAATGCCAACTAAGGCTACAAAAGCTAGTTCCATCTTAACTAAACTATTACAAACCAGATAAATTAGTGTTTAGAGGTTACAAAAGATCAGTTCCATGCCCAAAACTCAGATTAGCCTTTATCATCTTCGATTCTTTCATTCAAAACCATCAGCTCCATGTTGTACTGATGCTGCAGCATGCTCTGTTTCCAAATAGATTTCCAAAAGATAACCAAATTAGCCTACAATCTTCATAGAACAAGAAAATCACACAAATTCAGCTCCAAGACACAATAAATGGAAAACAAGGTAGAAAATGACTCAAAGTGGGATTTAGAAGTGAAAAATCCTATCTAAAAGATTAAAAGAAATGTGCTTAAGTACTCAAAATTGAGTACTTATCATCGCGCGAACTTGAGGTTTGCTTGAGATGAAGGTTGCGCAAATCTGGGTTTTGCGTTTCACGTGGGTTGCGTAAACTTGGGTTTGCGTGACACGTGGGTTGCGCAAAGATGGTTTGACCGGGAAGATGTTAGAAATGATGCTTGACCGGTATAATTTTCTTCCGACCGGTAGGTTGTAAATTTGGATTTTCAAAGGACCGGTAAAGAAAAATTCAAAGGACCGATAAACAATATGACCGGGAAGGGTGTTTGATTTAACCGATAGTTTGCAATGAGTGGAAGTATTTGACCGGGACAGATAGATTGTTAATTGACCGAGATAAGAGATGATAGGACCGATAGAGATGTTGGTTCGACTGGTATAATGAATGGAGTTCTTCGACCGGAAGAATTTTTTGAACACTCGACCGGTATCTGATTCCAAGTTCGACCGGTATTAGGATAAACTCGACCGGAAGTGAGGTTTGACCGGGATGTGATTACTCGACCGGTACTTTGCAAAGGACCTTCGACCGATAAAATGTATTATCGGTCAATAGGCTTAGACCGATATATTGCAAAAGACCGGTAAGCTTAAGACCGATAGAGTAAAGACCGATACGTTGTCTTCTTCGATTAAAACGACTTGCAACTCTTAAATTGAACAATCTAGGAGTCGTTTTACAGCTCAAAATTTTGACAGTATATTCTCCTTATCAATTCGAACAATACACAACACTTTGATTTCGAAAATAACCGCAAAATCAAGTTTTTGATGATTGAACAGTGTTCTTCAAAAATGAAGAACACAAAGAGTTGAAAATTTTGATTTTGAATCTGGATCAGCTCTGATACCAATTGTGAGTCCGTGATCGTTACCAGATAAATCAAACAACAGACAATAGATGATAAACCAACCTGATTCGATAACAAACGATGATTACAGAGTTGATTTCTTGAATGTTAAGCTCTCTTTGTTTTCTCTCTGTTTCACCTTATCTGTGTGTGTTGTGTGTTATCTATTTTATCTGATCGATGTTAGAGACCTGATAATATGTTAGCTTTCCAAACACACTACCATGCAAGTTGCAAACCAACTTGCATTATAAAACAATAAAACTAAATATCCTAATTAAACTAATATCTAATTTAACTAAATATCTAAAATATAATATCTAGATATTTAGGATAACTTTGACATTTATTACAGAATAGACCCTAGACTATTGTTGAGAGCGACTTATCAGCAGTAGCTTCGGATTGCGAACTTCAGTTTGGATGATCTTGAATCCAATGAGACTGTGGTCTAATACAAAGTCACCCCATATGCTAAACTCGTATAGGCAGAAAAAGCTATTATTTTTTCTGATCGGCAAAACCTTTTTCTCTCTCTCTCTTCTATTTTGCTTTAGCGAGTGCAAGAGCATAAACAAAATGAACTAGTAATCTGTTGAGAACTGAAGAAAAGCTTAAGTGTTTAATGCTGCTAGTTCAGAGTTACTACTGCCAGAGGATTTCAAAGATTAATACTGCTAGGTATTACTGCTTCTAGTAGAATTAATGCTGCTAGTCAAAGTTAGTGCTGCTTGAACAAAGTTAGTACTGCTTAGCTAGTTAGTACTGCTAGAGGTTAGTGCTGCTTAGTAGTTAATGCTGCCAAGACTCAGTTAATGCTTCCAAGCTGATCAAGATGATTAATGCTGCTTATGATTAATACTTCTTATGAGATGAAGATCCGTATAGAGAAGATGACAGCTGGATGGACTGAAGATTATGGAAAGCTTAGAGATAATGATGGAAGATATTCTGAAGATATTTTATTAATTGTAATTATCTTTTGTCTTTAGTATATGTATAGAATTGATAGAATAGTTTTAGAAATAATTCATTCTAAGTTTCTGTTCTAGAGAAAATCAACCTCAAGGCATAGTTCCTAATTCTAGAGAAGTAGAATTCGTCTTGAAAGAGTTTGTTCTTCAAGATTGAGGTTGTGTGTGTAATCTTGTAACTTCAAGCATTTAATACAAGTTTACAAGTTGTTGATCAAATTTATACTGTTCGTTTACTGTTACATTGAATATCAAAGTGTTATTCTACAAACTTCTTTGATATTAGTTTCTGAGTATTTATAATTCTTGTTGAGAATTCGATCCTGACAAGTGGTATCAGAGCCATATCTTTCAGAAACATTCATTCATCATGGAAAACATTGTTGAATCAAACAGTACCTTGGTCTCAAAGGTTCCAATGCTCAGACCCAATGAATTCGACATGTGGAATATCAGAATCAAGCAATACATACTCCTCACTGATTATTCTATGTGGGACATCATTGAGAATGGCCCATCTGAAGCAGGGAAGATTGGTGCAGATGGAATGAGAACACCACCAAAAATTGATGCAGAGAGAAAGACTAGAAAGACAGAGATGAAAGCCTTGAGCACTTTGCTCTTGGCTATTCCCAATGAATATCAACATCAGTTCTGTAATTGCACTGATGCACAGATGCTCTGGAATGCTCTAGAGAAAAGATTCTCTGGTACCAAAAGTACCAAGAGAAATCAAAAGGCCATACTAAAGCAACAGTATGACAACTTTATGTCAACAAAGAATGAGTCCATGACTCAAACTTTCGACAGGTTCAACAAGCTAATTGGTGAACTAGCTACAGTTGGAGTACAAATTGATCAAGATGATCTGAACAGGAAGTTCCTAAGGTCCTTGAGTGATGAATGGACCATGTATACTGTTTCTTTCAGACAAAATGATCAACTGGAAGAAAAGGAACTTGATGATCTAAGAGTTTTTGAATCTGAGGTAGAGGCTAAGAAGAAGCCTTCTGGTTATGTTCACAATGTTGCACTCTTATCAGCATCAATTGATTCTACTTCCAATCCTGAATCAGTTAGTGCTGCTAATTGAGCAAATCAAGAGAAAGGCACTGAAACTGTGTTTGAAGTCTTTCTGTCCAGTCATGGAAACTCTTCTCTTATTAATGATGACTTGGAACAACTCCATCCAGATGACCTTGAAGAGATGGACATTAAATGGCAGATGGCCATGCTCTCTATGAGAGTTAAGAAGTTCATCAAGAGAACTGGGAGGAACAACTTCTCCCAAAGAAGAGAAGATGGAGCAGGTTTTGACAAGTCTAAGGTGGAATGCTATAAATTCCATCAAAAGGGACACTTTGCTAGGGAATGCAGAAGTGGAGTGTCTCACAACAACAACCACCAACAAGCTCAGTCTGGAAGCTTCAATAATAACAGAAACTCTGCACAAGCCTTAGTCTCTCAACAAGGTATGGGGTTTGATTGGAGTGATCAAGCTGAAGAAGCCATCCAAAACCAAGCTCTAATGGCAGAGGTGTCTGATCTCCCAACAGAGGTAACTTCTAATCTTTGTACTCAAAATTACATTAACACTGTTAAAAGGTACAGGGATCACAATCAGAAAACGAGTGATGACCTGAAGAGATTAGAAAAGGACATAAAAGATTATGTTAGGATTGTTGAGAGGTTTGAAGAGTAGATTAAGAGTTTTCAAGCAAATGAGCTTCAACATTCTTATGACACAAACTACTGGAAGTGGGAGAAGAATGACTTAGAACTTCAACTGACCAAATCCAAATAAGAGAGTGAAAAGTTAAGAGGAGAGCTAGCTAAAGTTAAGCTAGATGTAGAAAAGTTTTCCAATGCTTCCAAAGCAATGGACTCTTTGCTCCAAACTCAAATCCATGACAAACTTAGAAGAGGAATAGGATATAATTCCACACCACCACCCTACAACAACAACTACATCCCTCCTAGTTCAGATTTGTTAGAGACAAAGGATAGGAAGGACCTGCCTGAGGGAGCCACTGAGATTGATCCCTTAGATGAAGTAGTTGTTAAGGATAAAACTGAGAAAGAAACTGTCAAAAGTAAGGACAGCACTGTGAGTGGTGAGATTCCTATAGAAAACCACATAATTACCAATGAAGGATGTGGAAAGCATTGGGTCAAGTCAAATAAGGTAGAAAAGACTGAGGGAAAGAATAAGGAGATTCACTATAAGCAAACCACTGTAGTGAACCCTGTCCCTTGCAAACAGTGTGCTTGCAGTAAATCTAAACCCTAAAAACATGATAAAAAGAGGGGTAATCAAAGGAACTGGAATAATCAATGGGCACAAAAACAAGGGGTTGATCTGAGTAAAATCAATAGACCAAAACCCTGTTTTATGTGTGGAAAGCTTAATCACATTTCCAAATATTTCTATTTCAATTTCAATCCTATGAACCAAAGGATGAATTTTCAGAGACCTACTCAAAAACCCTTTGATTATAGGAAGAAAGAAAAGAACCATGTGGCCAAGAAAACTGTTAAATCTAAAAGCCACATGAAGAAACAGAATATGGAAGACAGTGTCAAGATGTGGATTCCTAAAAGTACTAAAATTGTTAGTGCTGCTACTGCAAATAGTGCTGCAGACAGTGATAGTGCTGCTAGAAGCAGTACTACTGCTACCAATGTTAGTGCTGCTAACATTGTTAGTACTTCTGAAAATGTTAATACTGCTAACTCTGTTAGTGCTGCCAACATGGTTAAAATTGCCAAACCTGTTATTACTGCTAACTCTGTTAGTACTTCTAAAGATAGTACTTCTTCTAGTATTAGTGCTGCTAGACCAATAATCTTGACAAAGTACTCCAATAACAAGTGTTCTGATTTTAAAAATCTTATTAAAAAGGAATGCAAGTATTTTGATGAGAAAGGGAGACCCAAGACCACTTTGGCTTGGGTACCCAATTCATACTAACTGATTTATCCTATGTGCAGGGCAACCAACAGCTCAAGGGGAAAAGCATATGGCATGTTGATAGTGGTTGCTCTAGGCACATGACAGGCAACATGACATGCCTTCAGGATTTCAAACACATCAATGGAGGACATGTTGCATTTGGAGACAATCTTACAGGTGGTAAAATAAGTGGAAAAGGTAATGTTACAAAAGGTAAGATGACATTTGAGGATGTCTACTATGTTGATCAGCTGAAATACAACCTGTTAAGTGTATCACAGGTTTGTGACAAACAACATAGTATATTATTTACTAATACAGAATGTATGATCCTTGCTCCAGGGTTCAAGGTAGTTGATGAAAGCATGATACTACTTAGAACTCCAAGAAAGGACAATGTTTACTGTCTAGATATGGACAATGTGGATAGTGATTCATCTCTAAATTGTCTTGTTTCCAAAGCTTCTGTAGATGAATCCTCTCTATGGCACAGAAGGATGTGTCACATGAATTTTAACATTATGAACAAACTTGTTAAAAACAACCTTGTAAGAGGTTTACCATCAAAAGTCTTTTCATGTGATGATCATTGTGTTGCTTGTCTTAAAGGCAAACAGCACAAAACTTCTCATAAGTCCAAAGAGTTAAATACAATTTATTCTTGTCTCTAGTTACTGCATATGGATCTGTTTGGCCCTACAAATGTTATGAGTATAGGCAAGAAATCTTACTGCTTAGTTATTGTTGATGATTACTCTAGATTTACCTGGGTATATTTTCCAAGGACTAAGGATGAGACAAGTAGTCTGATCAAATCCTTTATCCTAAGAATTGAAAACCAAACAAATCAAAAAGTAAAAGTCATTAGATCAGGCAATGGAACTGAATTTAAAAATCTTGATCTAAACACCTTTTGTGAAGAAAAAGGCATTGAGAGACAATATAGTGCCCCTAGGACTCCTCAACAGAATGGAGTTGCTGAGAGGAGGAATAGAACACTTATAGAGGCTGCTAGATCTCTGTTGGCTGATTCTAAACTGCCAATTACTTTCTGGGCTGAAGCAGTTAATACTGCCTGTTATGTCCAAAACAGAGTTCTAGTGGTCAAGCCAAAGAACAAGACCCCATATGAGCTTTTAAATAAAAGAAAACCCTTTATTGAATTTTTCAAACCTTTTGGGTGTCCTTGTACAGTTCTCAATACCAAGTCTCACTTAGGTAAGTTTGATAGCAAGGCAGATGATGGATTTCTTGTTGGGTATTCATCTCAGAGTAAGGCCTACAGAGTTTTTAACTCTTCTTCTAGAATAATTGAAGAAAGTGACAATATCAAATGCAATGAGAACACACCAAATCCTATTGGGTCTGGTCCTCAGTGGTTGTTTGACATTGATTCACTAACTAACTCTTTGGGTTTCAGTAGTGATGAGTATGCAGGTTCAGGAAGTGGAGGATCAGGGACTACACAAGTTCAAGACAGTATATCTCAATCTGTGATCTTTCCTATGCCTATAGAAGAACCTGTTGAATTCTGTGAAAAGGAGCCATCTACTGAACCAAATCAGGGAGAAGAAGAAAGAAGAGATGAGAAGAGTCAAGAAAATAAAGAACCTGAAGTAGCTGCTGAAATCACCTCAGTTGGGTTGAATGACTCAAATCTAGAGGTGGGACTCAATGAAGAACCTAGTCATCACACCAGAACACAAAAGAATCATCCTTCTCAGCTGGTAATAGGAGATATCTCTTCTCCTATGATGACAAGAAATCAAAGCAGGCTGCAAGATATGCAAGACCAACAGCATACAGTGCTTTCTTTCTTTCTATCCCAGCTTGAGCCTAAGAAGGCTCATGATGCTATGAAGGAGTCCAGTTGGATAGAAGCCATGCAAGAAGAGCTACTGCAATTTAAGCTGCAAGATGTTTGGGATCTGGTAGACCTTCCTAAAGGCCAAAGAGCAATAGGCACAAAATGGGTTTTCAGGAATAAGAGAGATGAAAGAGGAATAGTAATAAGGAACAAAGAAAGATTGGTGGCACAAGGGTATACACAAGAAGAAGGAATAGACTATGAAGAAGTATTTGCACCAGTGGCTAGGATAGAAGCAATCAGATTATTCCTGGCCTATGCTTCTTATATGAGATTCAAAGTCTACCAAATGGATGTAAAAGGTGCATTTCTATATGGCTCAATTGAAGAAGAAGTATATGTCTGTCAACCACCAGGGTTTGAAAACCCAAGTTATCCAGACAGAGTATACAAATTGAAGAAAGCACTTTATGGACTGCATCAAGCACCAAGAGCATGGTATGACACTCTGTCATCCTATCTCTTGGAAAATGGCTTTGAAAGAGGAGTTATTGATAAGACTCTATTCATCAAGAGAAAGAAGAAGGATATCTTGCTGGTCCAAATCTATGTGGATGATATTATCTTTGGATCCACAAGAGACAACATGTGCAAGGAGTTTGAGGAACTAATGCATCAAAGGTTCAAAATGAGTTCCATGGGGGAACTTACTTTCTTCCTTGGACTCCAAGTTCAACAGAAGTCAGATGGTATCTTTATCTGTCAGTCCAAGTATGTGCAGGACATTCTATCCAAGTTTGGTTTCTCAGACTCAAAACCTGCCAGCACACCTATGGAGACGCACAAGCAGATAACAGCAGATCTTGAGGGGGAGGAGATGGATGTTCATCTTTATAGATCCATGATTGGCTCTCTCATGTATCTTACAGCTTCTAGGCCAAATATAATGTTTCCAGTCTGTGTATATGCAAGATTCCAAGTTAGGCCAAAGCAATCACACTACCAAGCTGTTAAGAGGATATTCAGATATCTCAAAGGGCAACCCAGATTGGGACTTTGGTATCCTCATGACTCATCATTTGACCTACTTGCATACTCAGACAGTGACCTAGGTGGAGCAAACTTGGACACAAAATCTACTTCTGGAGGATGCCAGTTTTTGGGTGCAAGACTAGTGTCATGGCAGTGCAAGAAACAAACCACAGTGTCCACATCTACAACAGAAGCAGAGTACATAGCAGCTGCAAGTTGCTGTTCTCAAGTCTTATGGATTCAAAATCAAATGCTGGACTATGGGGTAACCTTTCTATACACTCCAATCTTTATTGATAATAGCAGTGTTATTAGCATTGTTAATAATCCTGTCAAGCACTCAAAGACAAAGCACATTGAGATCAGGTATCACTTTATAAGAGACTGTAATTAAAAGAAACTTATCCAAGTTGTAAAAGTTCATACTGATAACCAGTTTGCTGATCTATTCACCAAAGCCTTTGACGTGGGTAGATTCACTTTTTTGATAACAAGTGTGGGAATGATCAACTCTGAATAAGCCCCTTCTCAAAAAGTGGTTAAATACCTGTATATTGTTTATTCTTGGTGTTACTAATCTTCTTTTTCAGGAAATATATAGCAGTACTCAGTTTATCTCAAGCTTAAAAGTGTAAGCATGGTTAATACTGCCAGTACAGTTTTAGTACTGCCAGTACAATGTTACTACTGCCAGTGTTCAATTTTGTGCAAAGTCAGTAGTGTGAGCCTTACAACCCATATGCTCTTGCATCTCCTTATTGAGCACCTTCTTGAGGTTGGGAGACACCCCTATGGTTTCCCTTTGGATATTCTCTGATGAAAAATGCTCCATCAGAGGGCTTGTAGGTTTTGAGGTCGAAGATACAAGAAGGGAAGGAACCTTCAGTATCTTTTCCTTATATAATATAGTAATAGGGAATGTTGGTTTGTCAAAAGGAATCTGAAGATTTATGCTTGGTAGTGGAAGGTGTGGATAGGTCATTAGTGGGTTGGTCTAATGAGGGCTTTGACCCTGATGCCTTACCTTCTTGATTGTGGGACATCACCATCATTGTAGAGAACAATGGTATGTCAACTCCTTCCGAGTCCCTAGCAGATCTTCTCATGTTTGAGAAAACCTTGCCTTTAGGGGGTTTAGGTACATATATCTCATTAAAATGAGGTTAATCCGTCAATTCCTTATTAAGTACTTCTTGTACAAACCTTGGATACAGATAAAAGCTTTTTGATTGATATCCAGGTTTGACATTAAATCATTGAAGATCATTTTTAGGTATAGAAAAATTACATTATCAGTAGTAACACTTATCAGAAGCATTAACATAGACTGGCAGTAGTAACACATACCAGCAGCATTAACACAGTCTGACAGTATTCACTGAACTAGAAGTACTAACTACCTTTCAATATTAGCAACCTGAAAACACTTACAGACACAAGGTTAGTAGTACCATATACCATAAAATTTTCAAAACTTACTTTATCTTTTGAAACTATACCTTTTTCACTTTTCTTACCTTCTGCTGGATCAAAAGAAACATGTCCTCCATCAAATCTTTTAAAGAATTTGAAGGCAATCCATGTTCCTTGTTATGTGCCAAGAGCAATCATTATCTTCATTCCAAATGCTCTTCCTCTTGAGCTTTTGATTGCCCTGCACACTTGATAAATCAGTTAGTCTTTGATGGAACCCAAGCCAAAGTGGTCTTGGGTTGTCCTTTCTCATTTATATAATCTGTCAGTTTGGTCTGGATGAGTTGTTTAGGAATCTCATGGCTGGAATACTTTGTCAAGATTATTGGCTTTGCAACATTAATACTAGTAGAAGCACTATCCTTGTTAGCAGTAGTATTGGTTGCAGCAGCACTATTTCTGTTAGCAGTACTATCTGGGATAGCAGTACTAACAGTTTTCTTTACAATTGGAACCCAAACTTGAACAAAGTTGTTTGCTTTCTTTGTCTTTAAATTACTCCTTGGCTTATTTGGAGCATTTTTCTTTGTATTAGCAAACTTGTTCTGAGCATGAGACTTTAAAGGTGCTCTTTTCTCATCCAATTTATTCCTTCTTTTATTCCTATAACCAAAAGAGTTTTGTGGTTTTCTTTGAAAAGTGACTCTTTGGTTGATAGGGTTGAAATAACAGTGTTTGGCAAGATGATTCAATTTGCCACAGATAAAACAAGGTTTTGGTCTATTGATTTTACTCAAATCAACCCCTTGTTTTTGTGCCCACTGATTATTCCAGTTTCTTTGATTTCCTCTTTTTAAACCAGAATGTAGGCTCTTGGCTTTACTGCAATCACACTGTTTACAAGATGCAGGATTCACAACTGTGGTCTGTTTGTAATGGACCTTGTTGTCTTTTCCTTTGGTCTTTTCTATCTCCTTGGACTTTATCCAGTCTTTCCCACATCCCTCATTGGTGATTATATTGTTTTCTTCATGGATTTCCTTACCTATATCATTATCTCTCTTCTTACTGGCTTCTTTCTCAGTTAGATCCTTAATCACTACTTCATCCAAAGGGTCTATCTTAAAGGCTTTTTCAGATAAGTCCTTTTTCTCCTTGGTTTCTAACAAGTCTGAAGTAGGAGAGATGTAATTGTTGTTATAAGGAGGAGGTGTACTGTTGTATCCAATACCAGGCTTCATCTTATCATGTATCTGAGCCTTTAGAAGAGAATCCATTGCTTTTGAAGCATATGAAAACTTCTCTATGTCCAGTTTAACTTTGGACAATTCCTCTTTTAGCTTATCACTCTCTTCTAAGGATTTGGACAGTTTAGTCTCTAACTCATTCTTTTCCCACTTCCAGTAGTTAGTATCATAAGAGTGTTGAAGTTCATTAGCTTGAAAGCCTTTGATTTGTTCTTCAAATCTCTCAACTATTAGCACATAATCTCTTCTATCCTTTTCTAACCTTTTGAGGTCATCACACATACTTTGATTGTGATCCCTGTATCTTTTGACAGTGTCAATGCAAGTTTTAGAGCAAAGGTTAGAAATTACCTCAGATGGAAGATCAGACACTTCTGCCATTAGAGCTTGATTCTGAATGGCTTCCTCAGCTTGATCACTCCAATCAAATCCCATTCCTTGTTGAGAAACAAGGGCTTGAGCAGGATTCTTGTTCTGAGTGTGGCTACCATTCTGAGCTTGTTGGTGGATGTTGTTAGAAACAGCACTCCTGCATTCTCTAGCAAAGTGTCCTTTCATGTGACACTTATAACATTCCACTTTGGTCTTGTCGAAACCAGCTCCATCCTCTCTTCTTTGAGAGAAATTATTCCTTCCTGTTCTTTTAATGAACTTCTTCACCCTCATGGATAGCATGGCCATCTGCCATTTGGTATCCATCTCCTCCAGGTCATCAGGGTGAAGTTGATCCAGATCATCATTGATTAATGAGTTGTTGCTATGACTGGACAGGAAGGCTTCAAAGATTGTTTCAGATCCTTTTTCTGAACTTGCTCCAACAGCAGTACTAACTGCTTCAGGGATGGCAGTAGTATCAGTTGCTGCTGAAAGAAGTGCAGAATTGTGGACATATCCAGTAGGCTTCTTCTTGATCTCTACCTCAGTTTCAAAAACTCTTAGATCATTGTATAGATCATCAAGTTCTTTCTCTTCCAGATTGTCACTCTGCCTATAAGAGACAGTGTACATAGTCCATTCATCCCCAAGAGATCTGAGGAACTTCCTGTTGATGTCATCTTGATCCATCTTCACTCCAACAGTAGTCAGTTCACCAATGAGCTTGTTGAACCTGTCAAAAGTTTGAGTCATAGACTCATTCTTTGATGAAGTAAAGTTCTCATATTGCTGCTTAAGAACATCTCTTTGATTTCTTTTGATACTCTTAGTTCCAGCAAATCTTTTCTCTAGAGCATTCCAGAGAATTTGAGCATCAGTGCAGTTGCAAAATTGATGCTGATATTCATTAGGAATTGCCAAGAGCAGGGTGCTCAAGGCCTTCATCTCTGTTTGTCTGATCTTTCTTTCACCATCTGTCTTTGGTGGAGGTCTTTTTCCATCTGGTCCTATTCTTCCAGCTTCAAAAGGACCATTCTCAATGATGTCCCACATTGAGTAGTCAGTGAGAAGAATATATTGTCTGATTCTAATCTTCCACATGTCAAACTCACTGGGTTTGAGCATTGGAACCTTGGAGACCAGTGTACTGCTTGATTCTGTAAGATTTTCCATGATAGAAAGATGTTTCTGAGAGAGTTTGGCTCTGATACCACTTTTCAGGATCGATTTCTTAACAAGAATTAATTCTCAGAAACAATATCAAAGAAGTTTGCGGAATAACACTTTGATATTTAATGAAACAGTAAACAAAACAATATATGATTAACAAACTGTAAACTTGTATTCAATGATTAAAATCACAAGATTACACACTCAACCTCAATATTGATGAACAGGCTTACCAATACGAATTCTACTTCTCTAGAATTAGGATCTTAGCCTTGAGGTTGATTTCACTCTCTAATAATTATCAAAAGTTATCTCTAACTATTCTAAACAATACTATATATATATACTGAAGATAAAAGATAATTACAATTAATAAAATATCTTCAGAATATCTTCCATGAATATCTTCAGCTTCCATGAATATCTTCAGTTTATCTAGCTGTCATCCTTTCCATACAGATCTCCATCTCATGAGCAGTATTAACTCTAGCAGTACTAACCATGCTCAGCAGCATTAATCTCTTCAAGCAGTACTAACTTTGAACTAGCAGTACTAATCTTGTTGAGCAACATTAACCATCAACTAGCAGCATTAATATCAGAAGTACTAACTAGAAGTATTAACAACTAGAAGTATTAACTGTTTTCTTCTAGCAGCATTAACTAGAAGTATTAATCACAGAAGTACTAACTAGAAGTATTAACTGTTTTCTTCTAGCAGCATTAACTTTGTTCCAGCAGCATTAACTATAACTAGCAACATTAACCACAGAAGTAGTAACCATGATGAATATTAACTTCAGAAGTAGTAACCATGATGAACTAGAAGTAGTAACCATGTTGAACTAGAAGTAGTAACCATCCTTGGCATATTTCAGACCCAACATACTGCTAGTGGTTAATACTGCTCTCAGTTAATACTGCTAGTGGTTAATACTGCTAGTGGTTAATACTGCTCTCAGTTAATACTGCTAGTTAGTTAATACTGCTAGTGGTTAATACTGCTCTTAGTTAATATTGCTAGTGGTTAATACTGCTCTCAGTTAGTACTGCTAGTTAGTTAATACTACTAGTGGTTAATACTGCTCTCAGTTAATACTGCTAGTTAGTTAATATTGCTTTCAGTTAATAATGCTCACTGTTAATACTGTTTTCACTAATTCTCTAGGTTAATACTGCTTATGTCCCGAATACTATAAATACCCTTTGCCCGCCTAAAAAGTTCATAACGACTCTTTGCATACTGTTCACTTGCGCTCTAAACCTTTTCTCTCTCAAGTACCAAGTTTTCAGGCAAGAACTTTCAAGTTCAATGGCATCCATGGCATTCATCTACAAGAACAATGAGATCGCTATGCTCCAAAAGCCAAAACAAGCTGAAGGGTTTCACCAGATAGTCAAATTTCTGAGGACAAGTCACATCGCTCATGCGCTCACTGTGTCTCCTACCATCTTCATAGAGCATCAGAGGCAGTTCTGGGCTAATGCCATTATTGTTACTGAGAATGGTGTGCAAATGATAAGGACAAGGGTGTGTGACAAACCCCTAACAGTTACTGAAGAGGTACTACGCATCTGTCTACGTCTAGACGATGCTGCAGGTATAACCTCTATTCCTAATGAGGAACTTTTCTCAACTTTGTCAAGAATGGGGTATGAAGGCCAGTTGGGTGGTTTTAAATTTTCAAAGGCTAAATTTTATACCCAATGGCGTTTTCTTGTTCATACCTTAATGCATTGTATATCTAAAAAGACTACTGGATGGAGTGAGTTCAGCAGCACCATTGCTTATGCTTTAGTCTGCTTGGCCACTGCCAGAAGGTATAACTTTTCTCAAATGATTTTCAGTGATCTGGTTTCAAACCTGGGAAACAAAAAGAGTTTCTACATGTACCTAAGGTTTGTACAAACAGTTATTACTCATGAATTGACGGACATACCTCACTTTGATGAGGTATATGTACCTAAACCCCCTAAAGGCAAGGTTTTCTCAAATATGAGAAGATCTGCTAGGGACTCGGAAGGAGTTGACACCCCATTGTTCTCTACAATGATGGTGGTGTCCCACACTGAAGAAGGTATGGCAGCAGGGTCAAGGCCCTCATTAGACCATCCCACTGCTAGCCAATCCCAACCTTCCCACTCTATATCAATCCCCCAGTCCCTAATTCATAAGCCAACTTCTCCTATCACCCAAACTTATATTAGGAAAAAGGTCAAGAAGGCTCCTTCCCTTCTTGTACCATCACCCACTGAGCCTTTAAGCCCTCTAAGGGAGAATTCTCCTTTAGAGAATATCTACAGGGAAACCACAGGGGTGTCTCCCAACCCCAAGGAGGTGCTCACAGAGGAGATGGTTGAGCATATGGGTGAGCAGGCTGCCACTACTCCTGCTAACACAGAGGAGGACAGTGGTAACATAAATAAGACCTCCCCCATGGCAACTTTGAATGAGCAATCATTCAAAGGTCCCAGGTGCCAAGAAACCAAGGGGGTGGATAGTGCTTCTGCTAGGTAGAAGACTTCCACTACAAAAAGATCCTATGATCCTTCAAAAGAGGGTAACACTTCTGGAGAAGGTGAGGACAGATATGACTATAATGAATTGATGGAAACAATGGGCAACATCAACCTGGATGTTATTAAACAAGGCAAAGAGATAGAAGAAATGAAATTGGTAATCTTGTCCCAACAAGTACAGATTGCCAAATTAAAGAAAATTGTGACAAGGTTGGTGCAAAAGAAGAGGAAAAAGCAGTTTGTTTTGAAGAAGAGGTCAAATGATAAAGATGCTTCCAACAAGGGGGAGAAAGAGGCTGAAACAGAAAAAGAAAGTACAACTGAGAGGGCATATGAGGTTGAGGGGGAGCAAGAGGCAGAAATAGAGAAAGTGACAGAATTTGTTCAAGCAGCAGAAACTGTTAATGCTGTTGATGTAAAAGAAGCAGCAGTAACAGGGTTGTCTGTTGAAGAAATGGAGATTGCAGAGACCTTGGTAAAAGCCAAGAATAACACTCCTGAGGCTAGTAAAAAGGCCAAAGGAGTGGTCATCAATGAAGGAGGTCTCTCAAAGAAATGGAAAGAAACAGGTAAGGAAAGTCTGAAGGATGCTAAGGGAAAAGGAAAGATGGTTGAACCTGAACAACAACTTTCAGAGAAGAAAAGTCAGATTGAGCTAGATGAAGAGTTAGCAAAGCAGCTTCAAGAACAGATTGAAAAGGAGGAACAAATCCAAACTGAAACAGATAGAGATCTTGCAAGAATAATGGCCAGAAAACTCAATGCAAAATATCAAAAGAGCTTAAAAGCAGCAGCTGAGGCCAAGAAACTTCCAGTCAAAAGAATGTCACTCAAAAAGCAGAAGAGACAACCCTCCAAGACCTTTTTGGCCAATCAGGAATGAAGAAAAATGATAAATTTCCTGAAAGGTTCAATTGGTGTCAAAGGAGAAATGTTTAATAATATGGCATACAGTCAAGTGGAGGAGCTGTATAAGAAAGAGATGGCTAAGCTGCAAGGGGACTCCTCATAAAGGGAAGAGGCTGAAAGAAGAATGAAGGAGAGACATGATCTAAATATTCAGCAACCATTCCCTGAGGAAGTCACACCTACAAAAGAGCATAAGGAAGACTCAGAGAATGATGGTATAGAGGCTAAATCTGCAACGAGGGTAAAGACTATAGCTTCCAAGAAGCAGTCCAAAAGGCCAAGAGTTGAAGAAAGAGCAGAAACTACAGCAAAACCTTCAGTTACTCCTTCAACTGAATCTGTGCAGAACCCAGAACAGTCCAATAAGCAATATAATCTTGAAGTGTATATGACTACAACAGCTGATGAACCGGTTCAAGCTGATCCCATTTCTATGAAAGCACCAGAAGTCATTTTTTGGGATATTCTGGAAGATCAAAGAAAGAAATACTTCAGGCTTAAGAGAGTGGGAGATGTATATGACGTGTACTCTACTTGGGGTAGACTCATCAGAAGCTGTTCAAGATCAGATTTAGAAGAGATGTTTAAAGTTGGATTGGGTTTATATGAAAAGGAGCTGAAAGGAGAAGGAATGAGCTTAATCAGATTAGCCATGGAGTACTTATGCATGATGTTTGATCCTAGCAAAGTTCAACATGTGATTAGAGATTTGCATCTACAGAATAAATTCCAAAGAATAGAAAACTGGATGATATTTGAAAGGTGTGGAGGAGAAAAGGAACTAGTAATCTATTTAAGAGGAGAAAAGGTAAAAAGTATTTTCATTCTTTTACCTCATATTTATATCCTCTCGTGCTCAGCACGTGCAGTGACTTAATGATGACTATTTAACGGGCGTTAGCGACAGATCAGACATATCCAAAGAAAAATGCAAAAAATAAAATAAAATGAACAAGCTTTTGTAATTTCTAAATTATATGAACTAAAAAATGTAAACCATTGTCAATGTAACTTATTACATCAAATTAGGTTATTGGTGAGGTTTTAACCCTTGTCTAGAAAATGGATTCTACCATAAACTCAAATATTGCCATTATAATTTATAATAAAATTAGGTTCATATAGTACGTCAAAAATTTCTAAGCGTTGTAACTAAATCGCTTTATAAGACTTATATAATATATATGACCGAAAAAATAAAACATCATATCTAAGGTCTTGTAATAAGTTTATAAGATGTTCTTATGCGTCGTAACAAATTTTTAGGGCATTTTTATAAATAAATAAAAAATCGTATTAGGTAAGACTATTAGATAAAATGTTTTATAGAAAGATGAATTTATAGGACAATTCTCAAAATGTTCTACAAAATAGTTTTGTATTAGAATTATCTTAAAAAACTTGTTAAAACGTCATACAAACTTAGTACACCGTGTGTAAATAGATGGGACATTTTATTTTTCTGGTCCTAAATATAAATCAAGTCCTATAAAACGGTATAATAGAATGGTTAGAAAATTTTAACTTCCTATAAACAAAGACCCAATTTTATTATAGTATATACGAAGGTACGTATCGGGTCATGTTTTTGTACACCATTCGATCATTGTTCAAATCGTTCTTATGATATTGATCATTTTGCAGATACAAACACAATTGTTTCATATCTGTACACATGTATTACATCTTGCTTCCATGTGTTGTTCTTTTCATGCAATAAACTCTTACATGGCACTCTCTCCTTCACTTTCTTCCCCTATAAAAAACCCCACCTCACAATCTCTATTCGCCACACCATCTAATTAATCATCATCAATGGCGATCAAAGCTTCTTTGCTTCTTGCTTTCTTTCTTCTCTTTGCCGGAACCCTAGCTCGCCAGCAGCAGCTAAACCAGTGCCAGATCAACAGGATCAACGCTCTCGAGCCCTACGATAGCATCCAAGCGGAAGCTGGTGTCACCGAGTTCTGGGAACCCGATAACCAGCAGTTCCGATGCGCCGGTGTCGAGTTTATTCGACACCGGATTCAGCCCGGTGGGCTTCTCTTGCCGTCCTACGTCAACACCCCACTCATGTCCTTCACCGAACAAGGTTGGATTTTTAGTTTTTTTTTCCCCGTAACTTCGACTACAATAAAATTGCGTTTATACCGGTTTATAAATGTCATAATAGACTGTTTTATAAAAATTCATTTATAGAAACAAAAACTAAAGAGTCATATGTAAAGGCGTTATAATAAGTTTATAAGACACTTTTAATACAAAAAACATTGTATTTATTATTTTTATAAGACACTTTTGAGAAAAATGTCCTAAAAACGCATATTTTTATAGGGCGTTTGGTTTTATAAAATCTTTTTTCAAATCGTGTCATATAAAATAGCTAACAAGATTTTTTTAATTTATAAGAAGGTCGTAAAAGACTTGTTACGACGCCCAAAAATATCGTAGAAAAACTTATTACAACGCGCCTTTAGATACAACTTTATTTTTTCGGTCCTACAAATTAAGTCTCATAAAGCCAGGGTACTAGGATACTTAGAAAAATTTGGTGTACTATAAAAACAATTTTATTGTAGTTTTCGAATTCTCGAAAAAGAATCAATGGATTGATAGAGTTTTATTTTGTTGATCTTTAATTTGCATGCAGGTAGGGGAATTCAAGGAGTTGTGTTGCCGGGATGTCCGGAAACCTATGAGTCGGGATCGGAACAACAGTTTTCCGATCCCAGCAAACGAAGAGGACAGAGGGTCCAAGATCGTCACCAAAAAGTTCAGAACTTGAACCAGGGTGACGTTGCCGCCATTCCCGCCGGAGCCGCTCACTGGATTTACAACGACGGTAATACAGAACTTGTTGTCGTCGTCTTCTTCGACGCCCAGAACAACGCTAACCAGCTCGATGCGAACCATAGGGTACAATTCCATACATACACTCTCATTAGTAATTAATTATTAACTTAATTGTCAAATTTAGAACTAAAAGATATGAGGTTTTAATAATGTTTCAGAGATTCTTCCTCGCTGGAAATCCTCAAGCCCAAAGCCAACAACAACAGCCTGGCCGCCAACAACAGCAGCCAGGCCGCCACCAGGAGCAGCCTTACGGCAACGCAGGCAACATCTTTAACGGTTTCGACGTCGAGTTCTTGGTAGAAGCATTCAATGTGGACAGGGAGACTGCCGAGAAGCTTCAAGGACAAAGAGACCAAAGGGGTCACATCGTTAGGGTCCAACAAGAACTTCAAATCATCCGGCCACCGCAGAGCAGACAAGAGGAAGAACGAGAACAACGTGGACGCGACAACGGTTTTGAAGAGACCATTTGCAGTTTAAAGCTAAAGGAGAACATCGACAACCCTTCCCACGTCGATTTCGTCAACCCACAAGCCGGCCGGATCTCAAACCTC
This sequence comes from Arctium lappa, assembly GCA_023525745.1. Classification (NCBI taxonomy): domain Eukaryota; kingdom Viridiplantae; phylum Streptophyta; class Magnoliopsida; order Asterales; family Asteraceae; genus Arctium; species Arctium lappa. The sequence continues at coordinate 54,684,529 of CM042063.1, forward strand.
AACAACGACAAATTCCCCATCCTCCGACGACTCCAACTCAGTGCTGCGAGAGGCGAACTCTACCCAAACGCAATCCAATCACCACGATGGATGTTAAATGCCCACAACCTCCTCTACGTAACTCACGGCAGCATGAGGGTACAGATCGTGAACAACCAGGGAGAATCGGTGTTCAACGACGAGCTCAGGAAGGGACAAGTGGTGGTGATCCCACAGAACTTTGCGTCGATCAAGAGGGCGAGTCAAGAAGGAGCGAGGTGGATCTCGTTCAGGACTAACGACGACGCCATAACGGAAAACCTCGCGGGTCGTGTGTCGGCAATCCGAAGCTTGCCGGTGGATGTGGTTGCGAACGCGTATCAGGTGTCTCGAGAAGATGCCCAAAAGCTCAAGTACAACCAGCATCAAACCGCTTTGTTTTCTCCAAGCTCTTCAAAAGGCCAAGGATGGTGGTCGTCAGCTTAAATGATTAAGTGCATGCATGGAATCTTTTTAGGGTTTCAAGAATAAGATGTGATGTGACCAAGAGAGTTGTATAATAATCCAAAACTAATAATAAAGGTTGTTACTTTTAGTATCGAGTTTTCTCAATTTAATTTTATCTACAAATCAAATACAATCGATCAATATGATCCTCGAATTAAACAAATAACACTACTAAAATAGCACTATTAGATTCAGGGGAGAATCCATCACTAATCTGTCGCAAAAGCCTCGATCCGTCGTTGATAGTCGGTGGGTCAAAAGGGCGTGGGTGATACTATCAACTAAGGATCAACGACAGATAAATGTCAGCGACGGATTAGGGACGGACTACTATCAATGATGGATCAGCGACGAAAGATATTAATGACGGATTAGGGATTAGGCGTGGGTTCAATTTAGCGAAGAATTAGCGACGGTTTACACTACTAGAAAAATCAAAATTTCCGACCAAAATTACCGACGGACAAAAACCGTCGGTAAATAGCGACGGTTTACCGACGGATTTTGAATTTTAGCGACGAAAAACTTTACCGTCGGTAAAAATCCCCATCCGTCTGTAAAATAATGTTTTCCGACGGATTACCGACGGACACTTTAATATTTTATTTTTTATTTATTTTTATTATATATTCCGTCGGTAATCCGTCGGTAAATTATTAAATTTTTATTATTTTTTTAAGAATTAAAAATCCATCGGTAATCCGTCGGTAATTACCGACGGATTACCGACGGACACTTTAATATTTTAATTTTTATTTATTTTTATTAAAAATCCGTCGGTAATCCGTCGGTAAATTATTAAATTTTTATTATTTTTTAAGAATTAAAAATCCGTCGGTAATCCGTCGGTAATTACCGACGGATTTCCGACGGACACTTTAATATTTTAATATTTATTTATTTTTATTATATATTCCGTCGGTAATCCGTCGGTAAATTATTAAATTTTTATTATTTTTTTAAGAATTTAAAATCCGTCGGTAATCCTAAAAATAAATAAAAATTAAAATATTAAAGTGTCTTAATGTCGTCGGATAGAACCATTATTTTTAAACGGTTCTATTAGGCTTGAAAGAGTTTCATTGGGCCTTAATGGTTCTATCGGACTTTAAAGGATTCTATCGGTATTTAAAGGGTTATATTAGACATCAAATGGTTTAATTGGAACTAATGGATATATCGGGGTTTAAACGGTTCTAATGGGCTTTAAAGAGTTTCATTGGGCCTTAAGGGATTCTATCGGGCATTGAAAGGTTCTATTGGGCTTTAAAGGGTTTCATTGGGCCTTAATGGATCTATCGAGCTTTAAGGGATTTTACCAGGCTTTAAAGGGTTCTATTGGGATTTAAAGGGTTTCATTGGCCCTTGAGGGATTTTATCGGGCATTAAAAGGTTATATTAGGCTTTAAAGGGTTTCATTAGGCTTAATGGACTATCGGGTTTTAAGGGATTCTATCGGACTTTAAAAGGTTATATTGGGCTTTAAAGTGTTTCATTGGGCCTCAAGGGATTCTGTCGAGCATTAAAATGTTATATTGGGCTTTAAAAGGTTTCATTGGGCCTTAATGGACTACTAGGTTTTAAGGGATTCTATCGGGCTTTAAAGGGTTCTATTGGGCTTTAAAGAGTATCATTGGGCCTTAATGGATCTATAAGAGTTTAAGGGGTTCTAATAGGCTTTAAAGGGTTTCATTAAAATTCGTTAAATGGTTCTATTGTGCTTAGTGTCCCTTAGTGGATCTATCGTGGTTTAAAGGGTTATATTGGGCTTTAAAAGGTTTCATTGGGCCTTAATGGATATATGTGGTACAAACCACACGCATATTGACATATGTTGGCTTAGTTGGCTTTTCGAACCGACTACAAACCACATGCACATATGTGGTACATATTAGTACACAAACACGTATTAATTCAAATGTGGTGTTATGTGGTGTTATGTGGTCTTAATAAATTGTAAAATGTCATATTGGGCTATAATGGTGGTTTAGTAGTCTGTATTGTGGTATAATGGTTCTTAGTTCTCTTATCGACCGTAATAGCCAACACATACATCTATGAGAAGATATGTGCACATAAACACATAATAAGTCACCACTAGTGTTATTGGGCCTTAATAAGTCATAAAATGTCAGATAGGGCTATAATGTTGGTCGAGTGGTTCATATCGGGATTTGATGGGTTATATTGATCTTAAATCGGTTCAATTGGGCTTAGATCGATTTAGTTGTTCTTAAATTGGTTCAGTTGGGTTTTAATAGGTTATATTGGGACTTAATAAGTTCCAATATAGTTTATTTCCACCCACTACAGCCCATGAAGGCCCAATATAGTTTATTTCGGGTTTTGCACACCCCTAGTTTCATTGGGCCTTAATTGATCTATCGGGTTTTCAACAGTTATATTGAGATTTAAAGGATTTCATTGGGCCTTAATTGATCTATCGGGCTTTAAAAATGGTTCTATTGAGCTTTAAAAGGTTTCATTGGACCTTAATTGATCTATCGGGCTTTCAACGGTTTCATTGGGCCTTAATGGATCTACCAGGTTTTAAAGGGTTAGTTCGGATTGCATGGATCTATCGGGCTTTAAATGGGTCTATTAGGATTTAAAGGGTTTCATTGGGCCTTAATGGATCTATCGAGCTTTACATGGTCCTATTGGGTTTATAGGGTTTCATTGGGCCTTAATGGATCTATTGGGCTTTAAAGGGCTTCATTGGACATTAAAGGGTTTCATTGAGCCTTAATGGATCTATCGGATTTTAAAGGGTTCTATTGGGCTTTAAATGGTTTTATTGAGCCTTAATGGATCTATCAGGGCTCTAAAGGGTTTCATTAAGTCTTAATGGATCTATCGGGGCTTTAAAAGTTTTCATTGGGTCTTAATGGATATATCGGGGCTTTAAAGGTTTTCATTGGATCTTAATGGATATATCGGGTTTTAAAGGCTTCTATTGGACTTTAAATGGTTTTATTGAGCCTTAATGGATTTATCGACGCTTTAAAGGGTTTCATTGGGTCTTAATAGATTTATCGGGCTTTAAACGGTTAGGCCTTGTTTGTTTTTTCCTATTTCAGCTCTTCAGACATTTTTTAATTCAGACCGTTTGTTTGTTTTTTTTTTTCAGATATATGTGGTTTGATTTATGTGTTTTTTTCCAGATATATGTGGTTTCATTTAAAAAACAAACCGTCTTTTTTATTCAGATTTTAATACCCCAATTGCCCCCCTCCATTTTTTTCACGGTTCCCCCCTTCTTTGTTCTTTCTTCACACACAATTGATAAAAACCTATCTAAAATTTTACTAACCCCCAATTTCCCCCCCAAAAAAGTTCACGGTTACCCCCCCCCCCATTTTTTCACGGTTCCCCCCCTTCTTTGTTCTTTCTTCACACACAATTCACATTGCGTACCTTTCAAACACATATTCTAATCGATCATCGCCGCTTCGATTTCACATTGCTCTTCGATTTCAAATAGTATCACCAATCAGATTTCAAAAGCAGCAGCTAACAGGTAATGTTTCCTCTTTATTGTTCGATTGAATCCCTTCATAGTTCGATTTCTCCTTGGCTATTTCTCTCGTTTTCTCCATCTCGTCTTCTTCTCCATCAGACCATCGTCAGAAGGTGAATGGTAATCGATTATGTTTCTAGGATCGATTATGGGTGCTTGGTCCAGATTTGTAATCGATTTTGAGTTTGTTTAAATCGTTGGGTTCGATTTAGGGTTTTTTTGATTTTGATTTTAGGGTTCGATTTTGATTTTGAGTTTGTTTAAATCGTTGCGTCGCCGAGTTGTTGGTACCCATAGGGTCGATTTACTTGTTACCCAGGACGACAATGGTGATTTCTCAACATCTTTTTGCATATCATCAACTTTCTACGTTGTACTTTGTTTATCAGTTAAAACAAAATTGAAACCTGAATGTGTTCTATCATTTTTTCTTTTCAACTTTCTATGTGTTCTAGAAAACTTGCAAAAGATTTCTTCTGTGAACTTCTGTAATTAACTTTAGTAATGTCCAAATTTAATGAGATGATGGACCCATTAATTCAGTGAGAAATTTTTGGCCTATGTACACCAACAATACTTAGTTTGTTATTAATTGTGTTTGCCAGCCACTCGTCCCAACTATTAGCGCCGAAGATGGCCAGTGGTTAGCAAAGGGACAGTTCACCTTTTTTTCTTTTGTCTTGTCTGAAATAGTTAAAAATTCATATAAAACTAAGGAAGCAATAGAACCAAACTGAGAACTATTCTAAATTTCATTCTTGGAAGCTGTGGTCTCCAAGGGGCATATTTATGACCATTTGTTTATTCAAAATTTCTGATTGCTTTGTCTATAAGAAATTTGGCACTAAATTTGTCTATAGATCTCAGCAAGTGAACTAATGGTTTTCTGAGTTGAGATGCAGGTGTTGAGGAACTCGGGCTTGGGAAATCGACCGTGTTTATCAACGATGTAGCGTTTGAGGTAGCAGACGGTCCCTTCAATGTGAGGGAGGCATTCGGCGATGACGCGGTGCTGATAAACTCTTATGGGCAGCCGGTGCTAACCAATGAGTGGGGTGTCACCCTCCAGTCTCTCCAGCATGGCGCAGTTTATTACCTGGTGCGCTCGTTCTCATTCGATCATTCCAGCACTATCGACATGGTATACATGCTTTCCATCCACATCTTGATCACAGACCACCTAGATTTAGTTCATAGATTACCATTAAAAAAGTTTGCATTTATATACTTAAACTTTATCACTGAAGGCAGTAACCTATTCTATTAATGTAACCATGATATCTAGCATGTTCCTTCTAACTAGCTAGCTTCATTCATGTAAAACAGAATCTTCACATTGTGCATGCAAACTTCAGGCATTTTCTGCCCGTACTGTATTTAGTGATAGTCTAACTTAAGATATATTTTTTCTTTAGGCATCAAGTCCCACTTACTTGCCTGTGTTACTAAAGGGTTGTAGATGGGTTCTATCGGAAATATGCTTCATTTTTTGATGGGATTTATATGTTTGTATGGTTTTAATTTATTTACTCGATTATTTTCTTGGGTAATTGGAGATATAATTAGAAGAAATGTAGAAGCAACTTGTCCTACAAACGCTCTGAAGTTTGGTGTGTGTGCCGGCTTCCTCAGTAACTTGGTGGCTGGCATCACTGTTGGAACCCCACCATCGATACCTTGCTGCAACCTCCTCTTAACCATCAATATATATGAAATACATTAATACCAGCATTTTCCCCATCACGTTGAGGAGATCTGTTCACTTATTTGTAGCCTTGCAGGCTGAAGATGGCCACTGGCCAGCCGAAAATGCTGGTCCAATGTATTTCATCCAGCCATTGGTAGGTAACCTTTTGAATTTATTGATGGTTACTCGTGACTAGTTCTAAATTCATATATATAGTTTGCAGACAAGATGATGTATGTACACTAGCTAATAATTAATTAACACTCATTTCAAACAAATGCATGCAGGTTATATGCTTGTATATCACAGGCCATCTTAACAGCATCTTCCCATCAGAACACATAAAAGAAATTCTTAGATACTTGTATTGTCATCAGGTACTAACTAACTAACTATTCCTTATAATAATCGATGATGACAAATATTATATGCATCCACACACACAAAGGCATATATCTGACACAATTTGAAATATAGTTAAATGACATTGAATATTACAGAACGAAGATGGTGGGTGGGATTTCACATTGAAGATCATAGCACAATGTTTGGCACTACTCTCAGTTACATTTGTATGTGTCTTCTAGGAGAAGGACCTGATGGTGGTTTGAATGGTGCATGCACCAAAGCTCGAAAATGGATTCTAGATCATGGCGGTGCGACAGCCAATCCCTGTTGGGGGAAAACATGGCTTTCCGTAAGGCATTTTCAAGCATATTTTTTAAATTAAATAATTTCCCATTTTCAAGCATATTTCTTTTTCTCTCTGATTTTTTTCATTTTGCAGAAAGAGAGATTTATAAACTTTTCAACAAGGTAGCAGTCGCCGGTGTATCAGGGCAATGGTTAATGAAGGAAAAAGCAACTCGATCTTGGTCAGCGGTGAAAGTGGGGCCGGTAAAACTGAGACTACTAAAATGCTTATGCGCTATCTTGCCTTTTTGGGTGGTCGTAAGGGCAGCGAAGGACGGACAGTCGAACAACAAATTCTGGAAGTAAGATGTTAAGTAACTTGATTGTTGAACTAGCATCAAACTTTTAAATTGCTCATGTAGAATGTAAGTTTATTGATTGTCGATGGTCTTCTGGAGTTGGAATGCATGAAACTGGCAAACTGCTGTTGCGTTCATTGAAGAACTTGTTTTAATAGGGTTTTATATTTTAATTCTCGGTTACATCTTCTCAAGTGTAGACGATGTATGCTTTTGATGTTCAAGCTTATTCGTTAGCATTATTATGTATATTTTGTAACCAAGCATCGAGATTCAAGCTCTTGATTTTTTGGTTATGTTTGTAACCAAGCATCCAGATTCAAGCTTGTTTTAACAGGGTTTTTGTACAATTTTTTTTCATTATTTTTTTTTAAAATTAAAATAGTAATTACCGACGGATAATCCGTCGGTAATCCGTCGGTAAATAACGTTCCGTCGGTAAAATCAAGCCGTCGGTAATCCGTCTTTAATCCGTCGGTAATAGTGACCGTCGGTAAAATCCGTCGGTAATCCGTCGGTAAATCAGTTTCCTACGGGATAATTTCCGACGCTGATTACCGACGGATTTTACTGTTTACCGACGGATTACCGACGGTTTTAGCCGTCGGAAATTTCTGTTTTTTTTTGTAGTGTTAGTTTAGCGACGGACTACTATCATTGACGGATCAGCGACGAAAAATATTAGCGTCGGATTAGCGGGGGGTTCAATTTAGCGACGGTTTAGTTTGGCGACGGATTAGCAAGATCTCAGTGTGATGGATTTTTGATGGCTCAGTTTAGCGACAAATTAACAAGAGATTGACCATAAACACCACCATTCGCTAATTTATCGCTAATTAGTGAGGGATGGTGTTTTTAGTGGCTATAAAAAACAATTTTGTTATAGTGCTACTGGGATGGTTGTGGTGGTAGGGTGGGGGTGTAGAGAATCGACATAGAGATTATTAGAGTTTTTAGATAGATTTATGTCTTTGTAGGTTTTTTCTAACATTTGTTATGTTTTTTTTTATCTACTTATGTGTTATCGGTGTTACACTCTTCGTTTTATTTCCAAAATTCGACATATTTTCCTTTCTAGTCCATGTTCATTCGATTTTGGTTTCCTTTAATATTTCAACGTCATCAAATTTTCCTTCATCCTCACATACTTTACACAACTCGTATCTAACAAACCGTTTTACCTCATAGGATAGACAACAGGTTTGTGACATCTCACCCTTACGGCCTTACTTCCTCTCGGTGGAGTATACCGCATTAGTTTGATTTCGTTTGTTTTTTCTTTAAATTTTTTTGAGTAAATTACAAAAATCGTCCATATGGTTCATGTAAATTCTAGTTCTTATCATTCGAATTTCTAAATTACACAAGATACTTTAAATGTTGCATTTTGTTACCGTTTTCGTCCCTCACCCCGATGCTAACAAAGTAGACGAAATTGTTAGTATTTGTTGCAGTGCTTTTAAAACTCGAATGATGAAAATCATGTTTTTTAACCAACCAAGGATAACTTATGTAAAAATTGATGACTTCCTTAATAAGGTCTTTCACCGGAAAAACACTACTAGAAAATGTCTTATCACCGACCATCCATTTTCGACGGACCACATCCGTCGGTAATTACCGATGGAATACCAACGGAAAAATAAAACTTGCGACGGATAGGCCATCCGTCGGTGATCCGTCGGAAATATATATATTTACCGACGGATCACCGACAGATATTAAATTATTTTTTTATTTTTTTTTATATTTAAATCCGTCGGAAATCCGTCGGTAATTTTAATAATTTAATAAAAAATATTTTTTTCTCGGTGTCCGTCGGTTATCCGTCGATAATTACCGACCGATTACCGACATATATAAGGGTGTGACTGGTCCGTCCACGGATCATCCGACCTACGTTTACCCAAAGGCGGCTCATATGGCGGTAAGTTCAATTATGCATGGCTAGATATTTGTTTGTTTTATAAGATAGATAGAAATTATAGCAAACTTAGTTTGTGCTGCCATTGTTGGGCAGACGATAGGATTGTTTTGATAAAAGCAGGTCATGGATATATATGTTCAAATTACAGTTGAAATGCTGCCGAATTTTCTATAGGTCAGTTGACTTGACAATGTCTAATTTGGTAAATTGTAGGATAACTACCATCGGATTAGGGAGGATGAGTACCCGGACTTACCTGCCGGCACTGTACCTCCCAATGACGTCGAGTTGTGGGAGCGTAGTGTCGGAGGACGGTGTAAGGGTCGTATTTTTGGATGGGGGACCAGTCAGGATCCCTATTATGCTATGACCGGTGATTCAGGTGCCAGTTCGAGCGGGAGCACGAGCGTCCGTCACGATGAGGAGGTATGTTTGTCAAATGTAACATTGTCAATCATATGTTTGTTAAATGTTGTCTAACATTGTTCTATATATGTTTGTCAAATGTTGAATTTCAGTTGAATGAGCTGAGACAGAGGGTAGAGAGAGAGGAAGCAGAGAGGATCCGGATGCAGGAGCGAATGGAAAGAGATGAAGAAGATAAGAGGCGGATGCAGGAGCGAATAGATCATTTCCCCCTCCGTAGGATTACGTTTTTGTAATACGTTTATGCATTTATAGATATTAAACGACGGTTTTGTACAATTTAAACTTAGTATTAATTAAAAATTGGCAGGTTTTGTACAGGTTAAAAACTGGAATTATTTTTTTTTTTAATTATTTTTTTTAAATTAAAATTACCGACGGATTACCGATGGATAATCCGTAGGTAAATATTTTTTAATTTAATTTTTATTTAATAAATATCCGTCGGAAATCTGACGGAAATAATCCGTCGTTGAATATCCGTCGGTAAATGGAGACCGTCGGTGATCCGTCGGAAATAACCCACGTCGTCGGTGAGCCGTCGGTGATCCGTCGGTAATATCCGTCGGTGATCCGTCGGTAATCTGAACGTCGACCACATCTATACCGACGTTCATTTACCGACGGAACACCGACGGATTTGTCCGTCGGTGATAAGCATATGTTTTGTAATGAAAGGGTTAGAATCGGGAAATGGGGCGAACTGGATTTCTCGCAACTATCCAAGAATTTCCATGTTTGATTCGAAGGTTCATACTGTCAGACTTATTTGATCTTATCAATTGTAGTGACATGAAATCCGTAGACATAATCCAAAGTTTCATATAAACCACAAGAACGAAAACTCTAATTAAAAACACACATATAGAGAGAGAGAGAGAGAGACTTGGGATGACCAACCTATTTTTGTGAGACTGTGAGACCATATAATAACACCGAACCTTCACAACAAAACGTTGTGAAAGTAAACCTTCACAGTGTTTTTACTGTGAACAGTGGCGGATCCACGATTTCTGCCCAGTGGGGGAACCTTTAAGCTAGACAACCGCAAAGTCGATCGATGTATTTTTAGTCTAAATCCACCTTTTTGAGAGATTTTTAAAGTTATTTGGTTGATTTCGAGGGATTTTTAACCTTTTTTGCCGATTTCGAAAGACTTTTCGGTCTTTTTGCGTGATTTCTAGAGACTTTTTTGGTTGATTTCCAAGTTTTTTTTTGGATGATAAAGGCACAGGTAATAAATTACTTTGAAGACTTGTAGTAGAAAGTTTAAAAAAATTTGTTTTTAAACTAAGAAAATGAGTGGGAAATAAATTTAAGGCTTTGTTTGGCAAACTAGCTTATAAGCTAGCTTGTAGCTGATAAACTAGTTTTTCAAAACGCTACTTTGAGTAGCGTTTCAATAAGCTAGCTTATGGTCATCCAAACATGTACAATAGCTGATAAGCTAGCTTTTTTTTGCCAAACATAGCCTAGTTGCATACCCCCACCGTTTAGTCAATCATGAATCCGTCCTTGCTACGAAGGTTCAGTGTTTTTGTTGTGAACACTCAATATTATTTTATGATCTCATGAAAACGAGTTGGTCTAACAAAAGACTCAATTAATCAAATTTATAAACCTATTACAAGTTACCATTTCCAAAAAAAAATTAATAATAATAATAATAATAATAATAATAATAATAATAATAATGTGGGTCATTCAAATAAAGACAATGGTGCCACCGTTTGATAATTAAAAACCAAAACCCCACTCATCTTTCCATTGCATGCAACCACGCAACTTGTCTCCATTTTTTCTGCCACCACATCCTTACGTGTCACCACCTTCCTCCTCCTTATATACCCACCACCACCGTCAATCAACCACCACTCACCACCACCACCACCATCATGGCTACTAAACCACCTTCATGCAACTTCATCCCTCTTTCTTTAACCTTCCTCTTGTTCTTCCATGGCACCATCTGCCTTGCTTTGCAAATGCAAAACGAGTGCGAGATTCGAAGAATCAATGCGATCGAACCAAATGAACGTATCCAAGCTCAAGGGGGTTACACCGAGTTTTTCGACTCCGATAATCAGCAGTTACGGTGTGCCGGAGTGGAGGTCGTCCGCCACCATATACAACCGAAAGGGCTTTTCTTGCCGTCATACACGAATGCCGCTATCCTAGTTTACGTTGAACAAGGTACGTACGTAATTGTTTCGATAGTCGTATGTAGATTTCGTTTTTAGCTTGTTACAACGGTATTAGGTTTATAGGAGGTCTAAAATATATAAGCGTCATAATAAAATGTTTTATACATTACAACAAAATCGGGTTTATAGGATGTCAACAATGTCTCCCAAGTGTCGTAATAGATTGTTTTATTTTCAAAAATATCCTAAAAAACTCATTAAGAAACTCGAAAAACGTCTGATAAACTTATTACAATGCTCATAGAAATGAAGCTTTATCACTTAAGTCCTATAAAAGAGTCTTTTGGGACAATTACACGTCTTTAGTGTCCTATAAACCTTATTTTCTTGTAGTGACAAGACTTGACTTGGGTATTCGTGAGACCCGTGAGACCACCTTTTTATTTCTGTGAAGTTTCAAGTGTAAAAATGTGGTCTCAGAGAAAACAGGTTGGTTTCACTTGAACCCAACCATATAGGACCAAACATTAATTAAAAGTATTACAATAGGTTTATAGGACGTTTTTGAAAGTCTTAACAAAAAAATTAGAGCACTTTTAAAAGAAAGTGTCAGTATTATCTATTTTATATGACACTATTTGAAGAATGTCGTGTAAAAAAATGGGTTTACAAGATACTTCTCAAAAGTGTCATATAAAATAAAATAGTTAATACGACATTTAAATTTATTAGCGTTCTAAATTTTTTTAAAGATGTTCCCAGCATCATATAAACCTAAAACCTATTCTAACATTTTAGATATGACGTTTTATAGTTTGGCTCTATAAATTTGAGTCTTATAAAGTATTCTATTAAGACGCTTAATTATAAACATTTTAGGCGTCTTATAAATCCAATTTTGTTAAGTTGCAGTGGCTTCTGATTCTTACATAATCTTGATTTTACGAGTGTTTTTTCGTTCGTGATAGGTTGCGGTATTCAAGGGTTGATGTTGCCTGGTTGCCCGGAGACGTTCGAAGTATCACAACAACAAGGTGGTGGTTTCCAAGATCGCCACCAGAAGCTCTACAACTTCCGGCAAGGTGACATCATCGCCATCCCTGCCGGAGCTGCACACTGGATGTACAACGATGGACAACAGGAACTCATTGTCGTTGTTTTGCTCGACACCACTAACGCCGCTAACCAGCTCGACCAAAACTATAGAGTAAGGATATATATATATATATATAGTTAGTACTAGGTTCATACGAGAAAATTAACAAAACAAAACAGGATAATAAGAATGTGATTATATATATATATATATATATATAGTCAGGTTCATACGAGAAAAATAATAAAATAAAATAAAATAATAAGAAAACGCTCGAATCACATGTGATTTTAGTAACGTACTAAAATCACGTGTAAAATCATATATGACTCACGCAACCTTCGCTGCGACCTTAGGTCAGGCACATACCTTTGCGTTGACGGTTACTTCAAAATCACATTTGATTTTGCACGTGATTTGACTGTTTTCTTATTCTCTTTGTCTCGTTTGAACAATTGAACCTCCTTATATATATAGGGTCGGGTTCACGTGAGACTCGTGAGACCACGATTTCACTTGAAACTTCACAGCATAACACTGTGAAGATAAAAAAATCCGAACCTTCATGGTGTTTTGTTGTGAATGTAAAAACATGGTCTCACGGGAGGAAGGTTCAAAATTCAAACGAGAACGCTAACTATTTAAGAAAACAGCAAATCGTGTGCAAAATCATATATGATTCGGCATTAACGGCCAAAAAAATGGACGTGGGCGAGTCGCAGGTAAAGTCGCGTGAATCATATATGCTTTTGTATATAAATCATATATGATTTTGTATTGATTCGGCCGTTCTCGTGTTTTCTTAAATAGATATTGTTCTCGTATGAACCCATCTATATATATATAATATGAACTAGTTAAACTTCAAGAATATAATCATCGCCATTGTTGATCACCGGAAAACTTCCGTATCGCAGAGATTTTACCTCGCCGGAAACCCACAACAGCGACAACAACAACAACAACAACAACAAAGTCCGTGGGGAAGGAAAGGCCAATCCCAAGAGGATTCCGGTAACATTTTCCAAGGATTTGACGTTAATACGATCGCAGAGGCATTCAATGTCGACCGAGAGACGGCGGAGATGCTCCGATGCCAATTCGATCAGCGAGGTCATATCATCATGGTGGAAAGAGGCCTTCAAGTCATCCGACCGCCGATGAGCTTTCAAGAACAACAAGGAGAACCACGTAACGGTTTAGAGGAGACCATTTGCTCAATGAAGATCAGAGAGAACATCGATGCTTCACGAGCCGATTTCTATAACCCACAAGCCGGCTCGTGCACCCATCTCAACAGCTTAAAGTTCCCCATTCTCAAATTTCTGCAACTCGGTGCCCAGAGAGGCGTTCTCCACCGGGTAAGAACTGAAACCGATCGAACAAATATATTTGGTCGGACCAGAAAAACTACCGCAAATTTGGCTTTATAGGATGCTTAAAATGTCTGAGCGTCCTAATAAATAACTTTATAGAATTTTAAGTTTAGATAACCAAACTATATAAAACATTCTATTTAAAAAGTATTACAATAAGTTTATAGAACGTTTTTAAGCGTTTTAATAATTTTTTAGTACGTTTTTAAAATAAAGTGTCATAGTTATTTTATATGACATTTTTGAGAAGTGTTATACCTATATATAAACTCATCTTTTTATATAGCACCTTTTCAAACGGTGTCGTATATACTAACACTTTATTTTAAAAGTGTCCTGAAAAATCTATTAAAACGCCTAAAAACGCCAATAAACCTATTTAAACATTTTTAAATACTATGTTTTTAAAATAAAGTGGTCTATCAGTTATTTTATATGACATTTTTGAGAAGTATCCTAGTTATATACTTACATATAAACTCATTTTTAATACGACACTTTTTTCAAACAGTGTCATATAAAATAGCTAATACTGACATTTTATTTAAAAAACTTGTTAAAACGTCTAAAAGCGTCCTGTAAACCTATTGCAACACTTTTAGATAAGACGCTTTTTGGTTTGCTTAAAACCGCCGTTAAACATTTTGCAGGATGCTATAATGGCACCATGCTGGATGACGAATGCCCACGACATAATCTTCGTTACAAACGGGAACATGAGGATGCAGATAGTCAACAACGAGGGCCAAGCGGTGTTCGACGACCAGATCAGGGAGGGGCAGCTGGTGGTGGTGCCACAGAATTTCGCGGTGGTGAAACAAGCGGGCGAACAAGGGTGTAAGTGGATATCCTTTAGAACCAACGACAACGCGATGATCAACACGTTGGCCGGAAAGACCTCCGCCATGAGGGCGTTGCCCGTGGATGTCATATCAAGTGCATACCGGATGTCGAGGGAAGACGCACAGAAACTCAAGTACAATAGGGACGAAGCGGTGTTGTTCAGCCCCGGCTCAATGTCCTCCAGAAGGTTCTCCGGTGGCGGCGGATGGCCGTCGGAACCGTGAAGATCGATCGGAATCGAGTGGTTGAAGTTGGTTTTAAGAATAAAAGGTTGTATTAGTTTGAAGGTTGTTGATTAGTATCAACTTCCATATGTATAAATTAAAAAAGGGAGAGGTTCCTTTGGTTTTTGATGAATGTTGAAATAAATAAAAATACTTATAACTCTTTTGTGAATTATGTGAACTTTTGTGGTCATATTGCAAAGGTAACTACTACTTTGCTGTTTAAGATTTCTACTATTCCTTTTAAAAAAATTCAAGAAATAAAAATAAAAAATTTAAAAACTATTACATTCAGTTTTAAATGGTTTTTTTTATTTTAAAATTACATTTAAATATTTTATATACTTAAAGATATTTTTTTTCTATGTCTTAATGTTTAATCTGAAGGAGTTTTTATTAATAAGAATAATAAAAAAAATAAACAACCATTTTTAAGGAATTCTTAAAATTAAAGAATTTTACCATTGTTCATATTTTCTCTATTTTGAAAAAACTTATAAAAAATTTATTGAAACAAAAATTTAAGATGATTTTTTTAAAAAATATTCAATTTTGTCCGACCAATAAAATTAAAATTAAGGGTGTCAGACTTTTAAACTTAATTCAAATTCACGTTCTCTTTCAGATAATATATATTTATGTGATTGACGAATAAAAATAAAGCGTGCTAATTTGGAACAATTTTTTATCCAACATTTACGTAACCATCGGTTACATATTGACCTCATATCTTTACATATGTCAAAATTTGATTGAAGAAACCGAAAAAGGGAACATGGATGGAGTAACATGTGAATTTTTTTTCCCTAACCATTTCGAATTCAATACCATGGAACACGACTCTAACCATGAAAGAACAACCACCCTGTCTATTGAACAGTTCTCTACGAATGGGATGCATACGCTGATTTACCTCCCTCATGATTGTGGGACCGGTGCAGTGCAGACGCCTAAGAGGGTGGCGTTTACCCTTTTTTTCTTGCTAACTTGAACTTAACACAATAATTTACCGGAATTATATCTCCATCAATCTACCGCTATGTGGAACCTAAAGACATCAAGATAACGCTTAATATCAAAATCCAATGTAGCGATTGATAGTGAAGCATCTTCCAACAGATTCTTCAAAATTAAGAAAATCAAATTTTAGGAATTTTAGACCAATTTTTTACTCCAAAACGGAGAAAATGAAGATTTTGATGATTTTTTACCATAAAGATGCTCCAATAGATTCTGCAAAATGGAGAAAGTAGAACAGAGACATAAAATTCTCCAAATTTGGAGAACTTCTGTAAAATAACTAATAATTGCTTATGAGGAAGAAATAATTTTTTTTTATTATCTCCCCTCATAAGAATATTTGAAATTAAATGTCTAGAAGAAATGTACAATATTTTATAAATTATTGAATATTTCAATATTATAACTAATGGTATAATCTCCAAAATAAAGAAGTTGCTAGAGTTGAGGATAATTTATTTTAGAGATTCTGGTTTTTGATTCTCCATTTTAGAGAAATTATGGAGTATCTATGAAGATGCTCCGAAAGGTTTTCATCAAGATAGGCTCCCGTTGTTTTAGCCTAGCAGCTAAAGAGGTGGACATTCTTGCAGCAGAATAAACGGCAAACAAAATCGTATACCTAAAGTATGCATATACGTATAAACGTAATTACAACATAAAGCTTGCGTAAATACAGATTAAAGACTAGAAAAAACCATACCGGCTACCGGTTCCATCTAGGAATCGGTCCGTATGCCACCCTTTTGCCCGTAGTTCCGATAGCAATCCCGGCATCATCGTGTTCATCTTCTCATACGCCTCTTCTACCATTTCTACCTCCCGGTTTGCCGCCACCGGAGAAGCATATGCCGCCACCAGCCACCCTCGTAACGCATCTTCGCCGCTAGCGTTCTGCTCCAACACCATGTCCGTCCATCGGTTTCCGAAACTCAAAACAAATTTCTCTTCTGGAAAGATTTCTTTAAATTGATCAAGTCTTGAAGGCTTCATAGCCTTGTGCAAATCTCTGCCCACTTTCACATTTCCAGCTTCTTTTATGACTCTCCTTGGAAATAGAAGATCTTCTCTGTACCTCAGGTCTGCAGGACTTGATACCTTTCCTGTCTAAATCATACAAATGACCATTATCTATATCTATACTATATTATAAAGATGGCATAAAAAACTCTTAAAAATAAGTCTTAAAGCTTAATGTATCGCTATTTAATGTTAATTACTTAAAAACAGCCATAAAAGTTATATGTACTACATTTAATGCTATTCATTAATTTTCAATCATTATCTCTAACCATTTTAACTCCCCTAAAATCATTTCCCACTTTAACTCCTCTAAAATAACTCTCAGCATATTTTAGATATAAAAAATCTAAAATATAATTAAAAAATCTTACATAATATTTTATAAAAAAAATTATATTATTAAACCAAAATAAATTACATTATATTATTAAGTCTAAATTAAACAAATTTATATAAAAAATCATTATCACTTTCTCACAACCATCCAAAATCGTAATGTAAATTGACAAAAAACAGAAAATAAAATGAAACATTAAAATTGTGATGTATCTAGTTGCATTGCGCGAGTACACTTCTAGTATATATATATATAGTGGAAGGATATTTTGCAACCCACATCTTAACCGTTAGATTCATGATCGGCGGTTATTTTATTTTTATTTTTCTGTTTTTTTAATTAAAAATATTGGGCCCCATAGATGTAGGTTGCAAGGTTTGCAACCTTTTTAAGGATTGCAAATTAAACAACCCCCTATATATAGGTATATATATATATAGGGTCAGGTTCACGTGAGACCAAGCTGTTTCCGTGAGACTGCGTGAGACCAAGGCTTAAAACATGAAACTTCACACCGAAACACTGTGAAGATAAAAAACATTCGAACCTTCATAATGTAATCACACTATGAAGATAAAAAAACCTAAACCAAGTTAAAAAAAATCAAACGTTCACAGATAAAAAACTGTGAAGGTATATCCGAACCTTCACAGTGAAGACGCTGTGAAGGTAAAAAAAAACCGAACATTCACAGCGAAAAACACCGTGAACGTAACATTTACGGTGTTTTCCCTATGAAAAGTTCGATTTTTTTTACCTTCACGGTTTTTTGGTGTGAAGTTTCATACTTTAAAGCTTGGTCTCACCGGTCTCACGTAAACTGTTTGGTCTCACGCGAACTTAAGTCTATATATATATATATATATATATATATATATATATATATAGGGTCAGGTTCAAGGGAAAACCTCAAAAAAACGAAAAACTAAGGAACACCCTGGTAGCCTTCCATTTGAACGGTATGCACTTGTGCATACAGGTAAATTAAGTTGTTTTTTGGTTTTTATGCACGTGTGCATTATGCACTTGTGCATATGCACGTGTGCATGTTACAATTTACCTGTATGCACAAATGCATACCGTCCAAATGAAAGGCTACAAGGGTGTTCCTTAGTTTTTCGTTTTTTTGAGGTTTTCCCTTGAACCGCCCTATATATATATATATAGGGTTGGGTTCACGTGAGACCGACCTGTTTTCGTGAGACCCGTGAGACCAATATTTTACACTTGAAACTTCACAGCAAAACACTGTGAAGGTAAAAAAAATCTGAACCTTCACAGTGCTTTGCTGTGAAGGTTTTTACCTTTACAATGTTTGTTGTGAAGTTTCAAGTGTAAAATATTGGTCTCACGGGTCTCACGAAAACAGGTTGGTCTCACGTGATCCCAAGTCTCTCTCTCTCTCTCTCTCTCTCTCTCTATATATATATATATATATATATACATATATATATATATATACATATATATATATATATATATATAGTGGAAGGATATTTTGCAACCCTGAAAAATGTTGCAACCCACATCTTAACCGTTGGATTTGTGATCGACAGTTATTTTATTTTTATTTTTCTGTTTTTTTAATTAAAAATATTGGGCCCCATATCTATTGTAACCGCCGATCATAAATCCGACGGTTAAGATTTGGATTGCAAGGTTTGCAACCTTTTTAATAGGGTCTCATTTGATTAGGCCCATATATGTGTGTGTGTATATGTAGGGCCAGGTTCAAGGAAAACCACAAAAAAATTGAAAATTTGAGGAACACCCTAGTAACCATTCATCTGAACGGTATGCACATGTACATACTAGTAATTTGTAACATGCACACGTGCATAAAAACCAAAAAACAACTTCAATTACTTGTATGAACATGTGCATACTGTCTAGATGCACGGCTATCAGGGTGTTCATCAATTTTTCAACTTTTTAGGGTTTACCCTTGAACCTCTCTCTCTCTCTCTCTCTCTCTCTCTCTCTCTCTCTCTCTCTCTCTCTATATATATATATATATATATATATATATATATATATATATATATATATACTATATAATGAAAATTCTAAAACGGTTATACGGTTATTGTACAATCTTTTGTACAATAACATTTACCACCCTTAATTTTTTGTACAATAACATTTACTACCCTTATAATGTTACATTTACCACCCTTACAATTACTTATTTAATTTATTTTATATCCCTTACTTTTTCATTTTTCATTTTACACCGTTATCATGTTAACACAAATAATCGTATATGAACAAAAATGCAATGAAAAAATACGTTCCTTTTTTACAAATTATACCATTATAATCGTCTCGTCAATACCTTCAAAACGAGCTCAATATTAAATATTTTTTAATTTCACCATACTATTAAATATCAGAATATATACGAATTATCTATACTACTAAAACGGTTATTGTACAATCTTTTGTACAATAATATTTACCACCCTTACAATGTTACATTTACCACTCTTACAATTACTTATTTAATTTATTTTATATCCCTTACTTTTTCATTTTTCATTTTACACCATTATCATATTAACACAAATAATCATATATTAACAAAAATGCAATGAAAAATACGTTCACTTTTCTACAAATTATACCATTATAATCGTCTCGTCTGACCTTCAAAACGAGCCCAATATTGAATATTTTTTTAATTTAACCGTACTATTAAATATCATGAATATCTACGAATTAATTTGTTTTATATCCATACGTTTTATTTATTTTTCCACCATTAGCACATTAAAATACATAATCGTAAAATACGTTTCATTCTTATTATAAATTATATCATTATAATATTTTTCGTCAATAATTGTAATATAAATTAATTATTGAATATCTTTAATATGTTTAGGGTTTTATAAATTGTGATTCTTAGGTTATGATTGATTGTTGATGACATATCTATAAGAAAATAGCATTAATTGTTCGTTGATACTTACATTCCGCTGCATTGTGCGGGTATATGCCTAGCTATATAATGAAAATTCTAAAACGGTTATACGGTTATACAATCTTTTGTACAATAACATTTACCACCCTTAATCTTTTGTACAATAACATTTACTACCCTTACAATGTTACATTTACCACCCTTACAATTACTTACTTAATTTACTTTATATCTCTTACTTTTTTCATTTTTCATTTTACACCGTTATCATATTAACACAAATAATCGTATATGAACAAAAATGCAATGAAAAAATACGTTTCTTTTTTTACAAATTATACCATTATAATCGTCTCGTCAAAACCTTCAAAACGAGCCCAATATTGAATATTTTTTAATTTAACCGTACTATTAAATATCATAATCTATACTATATAATGAAAAAACTAAAACGGTTATTGTACAAACTTTTGTACAATAACATTTACCACCCTTACAATGTTACATTTATCACTCTTACAATTACTTATTTAATTTACTTTATATCCCTTATTTTTTTCATTTTTCATTTTACACCATTATCATATTAACACAAATAATCATATATTAACAAAAATGCAATGAAAAAATACGTTCATTTTTCTACAAATTATATCATTATAAGCGTCTCCTCAATATCTTCAAAACGAGCCCAATATTGAATATTTTTTTAATTTAACCGTACTATTAAATATCATGAATATCTACGAAATAATTTGTTTTTCTATCCATACCTTTTTTTTCCCACCGTTAGCACGTTAAAAATACATAATCGTAAAATACGTTTCATTAATAATATCATTATAATTTTTTTCGTCAATAATTGTAATATAAACTAATTATTGAATATCTTTATGGGTTTAGGTTTCATAGGTTGTGATTCTTAGGTCATGGTTGATTATTGATGAAATGTATATAAAGAAATAGCATTAATTGTTCATTTTTTACTTACATTCCGCTGCATCGCGCGGGTATATGCCTAGTATATATATATATTATATTGTCATTATTGAATGTGACTTGGGATCATGTGAGACGAGACCCGTAGCAGGAGATTTTTGAAGCTTGATTTGAGAAGTGGTTACCATCAGATTCAGGTGTTTGAGACCACAAAACCTTCACGGCAAGAGACACTGACGTGCGTTTGGTTTGCGGGAATGGATTGGAATGGATTGGATTTCAAGAAAGGATTTGGATTTGGGGGGATTTGAAATCCCTTGATGCGTTTGGATAAGAATTTGATATCCATCAGGCTTTAGAATACATCAGGATTTGGATTTCAAATCCAAGCTCATTGCAAAGGATTTGGAAATCCATCAGGTAAGGGATTTTTAAATGGTCAACGTATTTCAAATCCGATCAACGAAATCCATTCCAAACGCAGGTTTGGAATGGATTTGAAATCCAAATTCCTCCTAATCCATTCCAATCCCGCAAACCAAACGTGACCTAAAGGTACAAAAAAAAACTGAACCTTCACAGCAAAAACACCGTGAAAGTTTTGTTGTCAAGGTTCAGTGTGTTTTTGTGCCTTCGCAACTTGTCTCACGAAAACAAGTTGGTCTCACGAAAACCCAACCCTGTCGAATGATATTTTTTTATATTTGACTAATAATCAAACAATTTCGTTAACCCATTTGACAATGATGGTATCTACAACAAAATCAGCTTTATAAAATATCAAATATGTCTAAATGTGCTTTATAGGACTTAAAGTTTATAGAACCAAACAATTGTGTGTCCTGTGTAAAAGTGTTCCAACAAGTTGATAGAATGTTTTTGGGCGTTTCTAGTCTTTTAAAACACTTTTGAAATAAAGTATTCTATTAGCTTTTTTATACGACGAAGTGCCATGAACACAACTTCTTATACGATAGTTGTTTTTTATAAACATTTGTTTTTCAAATAATGGCATTTAAAATCCGGACGTTTTTGCAAACAACGATGACTGTAGGTACAAAAAGTGTTATAACCGACAAACCACAGGATCAAATTTGTAATTTACTCTTCTTACAAACAGCTTTTTTCAAATATTGTCATATAAAAAGTCTAATATGACAGGTTATTTCAATATGTCATAAAGAACTTGTTAGGATACCCGAAATCATCCTCTCAACTTATTGCAACACCTTTTACATAGGAAGCACAATTTTTTGGTCCTATAAACTTAAGTTGTATAAAATAGTTTATTAAGACATTTAGACATATTGGGCATCTGATTTTGTTGTAGTTATCAAAACGTGCATAACAATTTGTTTTACCAACCTTTAAGAAATCTTCTATGATCATTGCAGTTCGCTGTGGATTCAACGTGTTGACAGGAGCAGCTCGCATTTCTTCGTATGTACTATAAACATGTATTAACGAAAGGCAAGGTCCAATAACCATCTGCAAAGAAAGAGAAGATGAGACTATAAAAAGAGGCGGGTGTCACGGTCCCACGTCGGCTAGACTTGGACCATTTCTCCTCAACATATGTGGGAACCTCCCTTCTCTACCCGGTAGTCAATGGCTCTTTTGGACAGTGATCTAATGGGGTCCCACATATTCTGAAAGTAGGAAAGGTCAGTACTCGAGGGCTCTTTTGAACGGTAATCTAATAAGATCCCACATATTCTGACAGCAATAAAGGAATGATTATTCGATTTCTTTTGCAAGTGAAAATGGATTTTACCTTTCCTTGCATCGATGAACAAACGGTAGAAACTAACAGAATCCCTGCTCCCAATCCAACGACATTGAATACGGTGGAAATCGCCTCTCCTTTTGCATATAAATCACTAAGATTGCCCTCTTTAGCGAATGAAGAATATATCGGCAATCTTGTCGCTCTCGCAGCAACCGTGGCCATTCCCTGTCAAGTTATGCAGATGAGATGTGTTATCATCGTAATAATTATCAAAATCAGGATCATGAAGAAACTTTCATTTTCATGAAAGGTGAGAACAAGTGAACATACCATTATATTGTGTGAATATTGTAACATTCACATTACCTTTAACTGTGAATTGGAAAGTTACATTATATTGTGTAAATGTTGTAACTTTTGCAATATAAAGGTATCTTCACAGTTCTTAAAACAAACCTTCACACAATATGAGGGTACCTTCCCAGTTCTCACAACAAACTTTCACACAATATAAAGGTATCTTCACATTTCTCACAAACCTTCGCTATAAAGGTATCTTCACATTCTCACACCAAATTTTCACACAATATAAAGGTATCTTCACAGTTCTCACAACAAACCTTCACACAATCTAAAGGTATCTTCACAGTTTCACAATCTAATGGTATCTTCACAGTTTTCACAATATAAAGGTATCTTCACAGTTTTCACAATAAAAAGGTATCTTCACAGTTCTAACAACAAACCTTCACACAATAAAAGTATCTTCACAGTTGTTCACAGTATAAAAGTATCTCCACAGTTCTCACAACAAGCCTTCATATAAATACAATATAAAGGTATCTTCACAGTTTTTGCAATATAAAGGTATCTTCACAGTTCTCACAACAGACCTTCACAGTTCCCACCAGAACCCAACCCATAATTAGCACCAAATTTACCTTGGCAAAATTCCCAAGTCCAGCCATTTCAAGAAACAATTGTGGACATAACGGGGAGAGAACTTCCAAACCGGTGCCCAAGTCGTAAAGCACATCAGCTACAAGTTGAAAATGCCATTAAAAGTTAGTATTCTAGTGATAAAAGTAAATAAAGAAAAAAAATGCGTTCACTAGGATGGTTCAAACCAAAAACCCGCCACCGTTTGGGATCAGAGTCCATTCTTGCACCTAAATTGCTACATATTAGCTTTCCCACATGCTGCATACCGTCTTTAAGTATCTGTTCGACACCATCATAATCAATTAAAGGTTTCCGAACGATTGACATTTGTTAAGAGCTCTTTCTCACCCAACTAACTGCAGTTGCTTGAGCTGGGGTATGTCTCAATCCAGCAGCAAATAACAACGACTGCAAAAAGACTACGATTAGT
This sequence comes from Arctium lappa, assembly GCA_023525745.1. Lineage (NCBI taxonomy): Eukaryota > Viridiplantae > Streptophyta > Magnoliopsida > Asterales > Asteraceae > Arctium > Arctium lappa. Next base: position 54,708,593 of record CM042063.1, read on the forward strand.
AAACCATATCCACACAATCACTCCAATCAAAAGCAATTTACAACCCATAACACAAACTAGCTTTATAGAACGTCAAATATGTCTAAATGTTTTAACAGACTACTTTATACGACTTAACTTTAAAACGCCAAACAATTGTGCATCCTACAATAAGTTGATTAGACGTTTTTGGACGTCCTAACAAGTTCTTTCAATAAAGCATCGTATTAGTTTTCTTTTTATATTACGTTATTTGAAAAAATGTCTTATACAAACAAGTGAACCACTTGAGTTGTGGCGCACCGGTTACGACTCAGGGGGTGTAGTGGAAATCTCATCTTCCTTGGGTTTGAATCTTGGTGCTACCAAAGCCCTTGTGGCTATGGAGGTTTACCTACGCTGACTTCGGGCCATTCATGGTTGGTTAGTCGGTGCACGTAAGCTAGTCCGAAAACCCATAGTTACCAAAAAAAAGAAAAAACAAGTGTCGTGTTCATAGTACACTTCTCAACAGTGTCCTAAAAATATAGCTAATCGAACATTTTATTTCAAAAGTATCATTAAAAAAAAAACTTGTTAGGCGTCCTATCAATCTATTGTAACACTTTTACATCGTCTGCAGAAGCACAACTGTTTGGTCCTATAAACAGCATTTAGCCATATTTAGCATTCTATAAAGCCGATGTTGTTGTAATGATTCTAAGTATCATAAGACAACCTGAGTTGATAACACAGATAATGCTGCACTGGAGAAATGTTGTAATGCTCGAAACTGTGTGTATCTAAGATATCCTTCATTAACACTGCAATAGATTCAGTTTCATAAGAAATAACAATTCAATTAACACTCTACTGAGAGAGAAATCGATACGAAAAACTGTTTAGATGAAAACTCACCTATATGGATAACCAGAAGGAAAAAAGGTATTAACCACAGATTCCGCCATTTTATGAACAATTGGTCTCGAATCATTAAGCACCTTCACCTAAAACAATAAATCCCCAATTGATTCGATTATGAAAAACAAAGAATAACACCAAAATTGAATGGGGATTCTTTGCTGATGAACAATTCTCTCATTCTATCTCCGGTTGAATACGGTGAATTTTAAGCAGGCGATTGGAATTTAAAAAGATGACAAACCGAGCAAACCCTAATTCTAGTCGCATTTATTGAACAATTAATAAATTGAAGAATACATACGGAGAGTTCGCCATCAGTTTGAAAGTGGAAGTGACGAGAGATGGTGTCGGAGGTCTCAGTCCACGACACAGACACCGGAGCTACTTCCGGCGACGGATTTTCCGGTTCTTTCTTCAGCAGTCCAATCTTCTCCTGCAAGCAAAATACGAACAACCGCCAAAATTTACAAAAAAAGGAAGAAATTAACAAAGATTTTTGGATAAAATAGCGGAACGAACCATCAAATTCATGGCGTAAAAGAAGAGAAGATTGCGGAGCCTTGCCGCCGCCGGCCAATGATTCGATTAGATTTCGCCGCCGGTGAATTCGGAGGCGGTGCTTTTTACGGGAACAAACTCCGGTGGGATTTTATCTAATCATATCAAAATCAAGTCCCAACTTAACCCTCCAATTTTTAAAAAGTGCAAGGTTACCCCCTTTATTTACTAAATATGCCATTTTTATCCCCCTTGTGTGCTCTTTGAGAATGTTGATAAGGGAGTTGCTTGAAAGGTGAAAGCCAATATTGAGCCACAATGATTAATGTTCTATTTGTTAAGAGTATAATGAATTTAACGAGACTTAGAGTTTATTCGTTCAGCTATTTATGATTGTTTGGTAGTGGTTTAATGGTATAGAAAATTACTTATTCGGTAAGCTTCTAAGGAGAGCTTTATGCAGAAAGTCAAGTTTTTTTTTCCAAACATGTTTCTCCCAATTAAAAAAACATGTTTATTTCATCTATGAAAAAACCTTTGAAACAAAAACTTTTTCAATCTATACAAAACAGATTAATCAATACAGACAATTTTATTCATACATAACATAATAGGAAACCAACCAACTAGCCCCTGAGATTTCATGGTTTTGAGTAAATTGAATTGAAAAATCGATAAGTATTCGTTTAAACTCATAAATAGAGGAAAGTTCAATATAGTAAAAAAGTGTTAAAGGTTGTACAAAAATCTTCCAAAAACTGTTAAATTGTTTCGTGGTGAAAATGTGAAGATATTGCAAACTAACATATTTACTATCATCTCATGTGTAATGCCACTGACATGTTTGACAAAATGATTGTTCGACGACACCCTGTTGTCAACGCATATGCCAACTCATCGCCCCGGTTTGTCATCCAGTTGTGGCTTTCGAGTCCAATTCTAGGAAAATTCATTTGTGATCCCAAGCATCATTGAAGAATTTTGTTTGTGGTTTTGTTGGGTAAAGGTGGAGGTGAAGAAAGATGACATGAATGAACGAATATGATCACATTTATCTAGTATATTTTAGTTATAAACGTGTGTATATAGACTATATATACTTATACATTAAAACATTTATATAAAATATCTTACAAAATGACAATAATGCCCTAGTGTACAAAGCACGAAAAAACATATCATCGGTTAGGGGGTGATGACATAATTTTTTACCGGTAGTAACAATAGCTAGAGTTAGGGGCTGTTTACTAACTGCTGACCAGGCTGACTCGATCAGCAGTCAGAGCATTTACCAAATGTCAAAACTGACCGAAATCTGACCCGGGTGCTGACCGAGTGCTTACCGAGCCAGATCTAAAATTGTGCTTACCCGGTCATTTTCTTGGACAGATTGACGATTCCAAACCTACCCTTCTCAAATGTGCGACGATTAGGGTTTTTTGTGTGGACACCGCTTCTCCTTCGGTCGCTCCTCCGGTCATACCTTCTCCCTCGTCATGCCGCTCCTCCCTTCTCTGCTCGTCTCTCCTCCACTGCACGTATCATTCTCCATCAATTATAAAAAAACCACTGCAGTATATGGGTTTTTTATAAAATCTCCTCCACTGCAGTTATCCATCAATTGTATCTGTGAGGTTATCTCGATTTTAAACAGATAAACAGATTGGTTTATCCATCAATTATAAAAAAACCCAATTCTTGAATTTCTTTATGTTTGTGTTTGTAGATTTGATTTCTTCGATTATTTATCCCAACTTCGATTTCCTTATGTATCATGGTTTGTGTTTGTGTTTTCATTTATGTATCTTGGTTTTCTTTATAGATTTGATTTGGTTTTTCTTTTTTCAACACCAGTATCATAAACCATGAGAGAATGTAGAGGTTTTATCACAAAAAGCACCATTTCTAAACTCAAGGTCTAACACCACAACAACCTTCTTCACTTGAGCACTGTTTCTGATCTTTAATCCCATCAATTTCATCTTGATTTGCCTTGCCAAATAGAAAGCATTTTTGTGCTTGTTGGAATGTAGTCTTTGATTCCTTTCTTTCCAAATCATATAAAAAGGTTAAAATGGTCATTTTGTTGTTGGTAAGCGCTTACCACAAAACATTTGGTAAACGCACTTACCCGGACAACACTTACCGGTCCGGCCCTTACCCCGGACAACACTTACCCGAGTCAGCACTCTTACCCGGACAACACTTATCCAATAAAAGTTAGTAAACAGCCCCTTATAAGAATTTACGTTTGTTTTAAAGATGTATCAAATATTTTATTTAAATTCAAGAATAACATACAATTAATGGTCTTTTTGTAAATTAAAAATATGTATAAAAACAATTTTGAACTAATCTATATATATGTCTTATACTAATTAGGATTTTTATATTAAGTATTGCTTATTAATTAATATTATTTTAAATTTTAAGATTATAAATAAAGCTGCATTAATACAATTTCTTAAAAATCTATACTATCTATACTATATTATAAAAGAAACATAAAAAACTCTTAATTACAACATTTTAAGCATAAAATACAACTAATTAAAGCCAATTACTTAATTTACAATTTCATAATGCTTTGGTACAACTTATATTTTATTATAAAGATGTAATTTATTTTACTTTTAGTTATGATCTGTAATCTGTTTATAAAAATAATGATAAATTTTTTTGTTATGTTATTATATTTAAAATTATTGATAATATATTTTAATAAAAAATAAAACATGTAGTTTATCTCATAGTGTTTATCATGTATTTGATATGTTTATTTGCAGTTAGATATACAAATAAAAACATGGGACTTTAATAAGTTATTATAATTATGTTTCATTAACTTGTAATTTTGAATTTTAACTAATATATCTATATCTATATCTATACTATATTATAAAGATGGTATAAAAAACTCTTAATTACAACTCACTAAGCTTTATGTACTATCATTTAAAGCTATCTACTTAAAATCTCTTAAAAATAACTACTAAAGCCTAATGTACTACCTGTAAAGCTTTTAACCCTAATTAATATATTTCATCCTTATCCCCCAAAATCCTTATCTCTAATCCTCAAACCCTAAAATTATGAAATTTGAATTCTGATAAACATAATCAAAACATGATAAACATCTCAATTTAAATATAAAAAATTTAAAATATATAAGATAATTAATGAATTTTAACAAACTACTTAATTTTTTTTATATATAAAACATTATATTGTTAAGCCTAAATTAAACAAATTTATATATAAAAAATCATTATCACTCAATTAAAAAACAATTAATGAAGCAATATGTACTACTTTTAAATGCTTTTAATCCTAATTAATAAATTTCATCCTTATCCCCCAAAATCCTTATCTCTAATCTCCAAATCCTAAAATTATGAAATTTGAATTCTGATAAACATAATCAAAACAGGATAAACATCTCAATTTAAATATAAAAAAATTAAAATATATAAGATAATTAATGAATTTTAACAAACTACTTAATTTTTTTTTATATAAAAAACATTATATTGTTAAGTCTAAATTAAACAAATTTATATATAAAAAAATCATTATCAATCAATAAAAACTATTCAAAATCGTACTGTAAATCAATAAAGAACAAAAAATAAAAATAAACATTAAAATCGTGATGTATCTCGCTGCATTGCGCGAGTACGTTTCTAGTATTATAAAGTATGAATAAAAAACTCTTAAAAACAACTCATTAAGCTATATGTACTGTTATTTAAAGTTAATTACTTAAAATCTCTTAAAAACAACTAATAAATCTCAATTTACTACCTTTAATCCTTATCTCTAACCACTTTAACTTCTTAAAATCACTCTCCACTTTAACTCCTCTAAAATCACTCCCCGCATAACACTAAATACAGGATAAAAATCAAATTTTAAATATAAAAGATCTAAAATATAATTAAGAAAATCTAACAGAATATTTAATGTTTATTTATAAAAAACATTATATTATTAAACCTAAAATAAATTACATTATTATTAAACTATCGAAAAACTCTTAAAAACAAGTTTGTATGCATCAAATACTGTTTATTGATACACATTACTTAAAATTCAAGATTACAACTTAAGATGCATGATGTATGAGTACAAATTTCTAAAGTTATATGTTTGAATTCATAACTAACTAATAAACATAATCAAAACAACAGGATAAACATCTCAATTTTAATATAAAGAATTTAAAATATAACAAGATAATCATTGAATTTTAACAAAATACTTAATTTTTTTTTATAAAAAACATTATATTATTAAGTCTAAATTAAACAAATTTATATAAAAAAAAAACAATTATCACTCTTTCAAAACCATCCAAAATTGTACTGTAAATCGATAAAAAAAACAAAAAATAAAAAGAAACATTAAATTCGTGATATGTCTCGTTGTATTGCACGAGTAGACTTCTAGTGTATCTTTAAAGTCACATAACTTACTGAAAATGTAATCAAATATAGGATAAAAATAATATAAAATTATAGGATATAATTAATATAATCATTAAATTTTAATAGAATATTCTATCCTTATCTTTATTAAAAAAAAAAACATTACATCATTAAAAATTTAAATAAATTACATATTTATTTATAAATCTAATTTTTTTAAATTAGAATCAAAAAATCAGAATTTTAGATTTTTAATTTGACACTATTATTGATAAATATATTTTTAAAATTTTCTACACGGTCTTCAAATTAGTAAAATATTTTATTAATCTAATGCACATAATTAAATTGTATTTTGTTATTTATTTAATTGTTAATGAGAAATTAATATCAATTTAATTTGAATATCAAACTAAATAAAAAAAATTGGGAATTAAAAACTAAAGTTTAAAGCTCTTATTACTCTTGCTTGCATAGTATACAACTCTCTTTGTTACATTACATCTTATTATTCAAACCCTAAACAGACTCCATGCATACACACACACTTATTCAGTCAAGTGTGTTAAGACCAAGAACACCCCAACCCTTGCCTCTTGAAGAGCTTGGAGAAAACAAAGCGGTTTGCTGCTGGTTGTACTTGAGCTTTTGAGCATCTTCTCGAGACACCTGATACGCATTCGCAACCACATCCACCGGCAAGCTTCGGATTGCCGACACACGACCCGCGAGGTTTTCCGTTATGGCGTCATCATTAGTCCTGAACGAGATCCATTTCGCTCCTTCTTGACTCGCCCTCTTGATCGACGCAAAGTTCTGTGGGATCACCACCACTTGTCCCTTTCGGAGCTCATCGTTGAACACCGATTCTCCCTGGTTGTTCACGATCTGTACCCTCAGGCTGCCGTGAGTTACGTAGAGGAGGTTGTGGGCGTTTAACATCCATCGTGGTGATTGGATTGCGTTTGGGTAGAGTTCGCCTCTTGCGGCGCTGAGTTGGAGTCGACGGAGGATGGGGAATTTGTCGTTGTTGAGGTTTGAGATCCGGCCGGCTTGTGGGTTGACGAAATCGACGTGGGAAGGGTTGTCGATGTTCTCCTTTAGCTTTAAACTGCAAATGGTCTCTTCGAAACCGTTGCCGTGTCCACGTTGTTCTCGTTCTTCCTCTTGTCTGCTCTGCGGTGGCCGGATGATCTGAAGTCCTTGTTGGACCTTAACGATGTGACCCCTCTGATCTCTTTGTCCTTGAAGCTTCTCGGCAGTCTCCTTGTCCACATTGAATGCTTCTACCAAGAACTCGACGTCGAAACCGTTAAAGATGTTGCCTGCGTTGCCGTAAGGCTGCTCCTGGTGGCGGCCAGGCTGCTCCTGTTGGCGGCCTGGCTGCTGGTGGCGGCCTGGCTGCTCCTGGTGGCTGCCTGGCTGCCACTGACCCTGTTGTTGTTGGCTTTGGGCTTGTGGATTTCCAGCGAGGAAGAATCTCTGAAACATTATTAAAACCTCGTATCTTTTAGTTATAATTTGGCAATTAAGTTAATAGTTAATTACTAATGAGAGTGTATGTATGGAATTGTACCCTATGGTTAGCATCGAGCTGGTTAGCGTTGTTTTGGGCGTCGAAGAAGACGACGACAACAAGTTCGGTATTACCGTCGTTGTAAATCCAGTGAGCGGCTCCGGCGGGAATGGTGGCGACGTCACCCTGGTTCAAGTTTTGAACTTTTTGGTGACGATCTTGGACCCTCTGTCCTCTTCGTTTGCTGGGATCGGAAAACTGTTGTTCCGATCCCGACTCATAGGTTTCCGGACATCCCGGCAACACAACTCCTTGAATTCCCCTACCTGCAAATCAAGATCAACAAAATAAAACCCATCAATCCATTGATTAATTATTTTTCCTGAATTCAAACTTACAACGAAATTGGGTTTATATGACACCAAAATGTTCTAATCTTCTTAATAACCCACTTTATAAGACTTAATTTGTAGGTCCAAATAAATATAGTGTCCTATCTAAATGTGTTGGGTGTTGTAATATTTTAGGACCTTCTTATAAAGAAAATCTAATTAGCTCTTTTATGTAACACTATTTAAAAAAGTGTCCTATCAAAAAAAGAGTCTATAGTACTTATTTCTCAAAAGTGTCCTATAAATAGTTGACGCGACACTTCATATTAAAATTGTAATAAAAAAATTGTTAAGACTTAAAACACCCAAAAGTTTCGTATAAACTTATTATAACACCCTTATATAAATGTTTTAGTTTTTGGTCGTATAAATGAATTATTATAAAACAGTTTATTAAGCCGTTTAGAAATTAGTGTCTTCCTATAAACCCAATTTTATTATAGTGAAATTTGTGACCATGTAAACCCAAGTTTTGTTGTGGTCAAAGTTACGAATAAAAAACTAAAAATCCAACCTTGTTCGGTGAACGACATGAGTGGGGTGTTGACGTAGGACGGCAACAGAAGCCCACCGGGCTGAATCCGGTGTCGAATAAACTCGACACCGGCACATCGGAACTGCTGGTTATCGGGTTCCCAGAACTCGGTGACACCAGCTTCCGCTTGGATGCTATCGTAGGGTTCGAGAGCGTTGATCCTATTGATCTGGCACTGGTTTAGCTGCTGCTGCTGCTGGTGCTGCTGCTGGCGAGCTAGGGTTCCGGCAAAGAGAAGAAAGAAAGCAAGAAGGAAAGAAGCTTTGATCGCCATTGATGATGATTAGATGGTGTGGCGAATAGAGATTGTGAGGTGTGGTTTTTATAGGGGAAGAAAGTGAAGGAGAGAGTGCCATGTAAGAGGTTTATTGCATGAAAACAAGAACACATGGAAGCAAGAAGTAATACATGTGTCCAGATGAGTGTTCATGCCAGAGAGATATACATACATATGTGTGTATGTATATATATACAAGTGTGTTTGTATCTGCGTGATGATTATCATGATAAGAACGAACTCAACAATGATGGAATGGTGTACGAAAACACGACTCGATACGAGGTACAAACTTAGAAATTTTTTCATACGGTCAGTGGTGGATCCAGAATTTTTTCTTAGTGGGGCACCTTTAAAGTAACTTAAATGTCCGTAAAGTTGTTCAATGTGTTTTTAGTTTAAATCTAACGTGAGAGATTTTTAAAGTTTTTTTTGTTGATTTTAAGAGATTTTTAAGTTTTTTTGTTGATTTTAAGGGACTTTTTTTATTTTTTAATCGATTTCGAGAGTTAATTTTAGTTTTTTTGTTGACTTTGAGACATTCTTTTTGGTTGATGGGGTCTGGTCGAAAAATTATTGGGGGGACAGGAAGATAAAAAGCTAAAAAATCCAAGTTTTTACGCTATAATTTCATTTTTTTCCTTTTCAATGGGGGCCATCCCCCACTAAAATACTATTGCATCCGCCCCGGCATACGGTGGCAGTACTGTATAACATTAAAAAAAAATACGAAAATCCAAGTTTTTATCGACGTATCTTTATCTTTTGACCGACGTTTTATATTGTCTGATGTGTTTTTTTGCCTAATTCCACCATTTCGAGAGATTTTTTCGGTGTTTCGGTCAATTTCAAAAGTTCTTTTCGGTTTTTGGGATTTTAAGAGTTTTTTTTTTGGTTAATTACGATGTACGGTTGCACTTTCTTAAGTTTCCAAATAAAACGGTAGCACCTTCTAAAACGATACGGTTGCACCTTTCATGAACCTAAATTTTTTACCTTTCACCGGAGAAATAATACGGCGGCATGTGCCACCGTGGCCACCATTAGTGGCGGACCTACCCTTCCCAAGGGGGGTCCCGTGCACCCGCTCAAGTTCGTTTTGTATAGGCGAAAAAAAATTCGGTACACCCGCTCAACTACAAGGGGATGCTCCGTGATATATACGTTTTTGAGCGGTGAAAGGTGCACAAGTCCCAAAAAAACCAAAATTTACTCACGAAATCAACCAAAAAATCTAAAAAATCTTTTAAAATCAATCAAAAAAACCCAAAAAATCTCGCGAATCAACACAAAAAAACCAAAAAAGTCTATCGAATCATCACATAAACTTAAAAAATCCCTCGAAATCAACCAAAAACATAAAAAGTCCCCCAATAGGGGAATTCGGCTAAAAGCACATCGATAACAATTTCTTAAACTTTTCGTTTGTGCACCCGTTCACCTAAAATCCTGAGTCTGACACTGGCCACCATACCAAGTCCGTCCATGCTCAATACATTTTAACAAGTATGAAGAAACTATTGAATTTGGATAACATTATATGGGTTACTGTAGAACTTGTTTTTCAACGTAGGTAATAATTCAAAACTCATTAATTACCATAAAATGTACGTAAGTATTTATCGTATATAAATATCATAAAAAACATAAAAAAAATAATAATAATAGTGCAAGTTAAATAAATCGTTGATATATAGTCTTGTGGATATTGTGCATATCATTTAGATATTGCAAAAACTTTCGTTTTTGTATGCATTTTACTTTGGATATATCTATTGATAAAGTCTAACGTGTCAACACTACAATAAAATTAAGTTTATAAGACATCAAAAGTTTTTAAGCATTTTAATAGACCGTTTTATTAAAAAAAAAATGCTCTATTAAAGGACATTTGTAATAAACTTATAGGACTTTTTTAGGTATCGTAACAAGTTTTTTAATACTTTTATAGAAAACATTTGTATTAGATCTTTTGTACGACATTTTTTGATCAAAAAATGTCATACAAAAACAATTGTCCTATAAAAAAAGGGTTTGTAGGTCACTTTCTCAAAAGTGTCCAAATAGCTAATGCAACCCTTTATATTTAAAAGTGGCATATAAAAAATTTGTTAAAACATTCAAAAACATCGTATAAACTTATTACAACACATTTAAATAGGACAATTCAGCTTTTGATCCTATAAATGAAGTCTATTAGGACGCTAAGAAATTGGCGGCATCCTATAAATCCAATTTTGTTGTAGTGTGAGCAGCAGAAGTTACTTTCATCACAGAACAACAAGGCCATACATATTAGGTAAACCATTCTCACGGGTAAGCGTTTACCGGTGTCGCTTACTTTATCGGGTAAGCATAACAATGATCAACAATCATACTCTATAAGAGTCATAGCAAGAAAACCAATCGAATAACATACCAGGGAAAATGAAGGAAAATACTTTTACCCTGTTAGTGCTTATTACGTAAATGAAAGACGCTTAACAATTAACAATTCATTTTTATGGTCGAAAATCGAATGGTAACCGACAAGATAATTGAGAACAGTGACTTTTGTCGGTAAACACGTATCGAGTAAACGTTTACGACATACAACTTCTTTAGCCTACAATCTTTACCACAAAAATAAAACACTAAAATGGAATAATGGATCAAAGTTCATAAACTAAAACATGTAGAAAGATTATAAATCTTCAAATCTTAATCATATGATCTAATGTTGATCAATGGAAAATTAGGGCTCGAATTAAGCTTGCGAATCGATCGTCTTTTCGTCGTTCTCGCCGGACATCTCCTCCAACGACTTGCCTTTCGATTCCGGCACCATCAACGTACACAAAGTTCCCAAAAGGTTGATCACGCCCAACACGATCAACGCGTTCTTGACTCCGATTCCGGCCGGGTACCCGGCGTCCGCCTTCGCCGGATCTTGATTCTGCGCCAAATACAAGAAACCAAAAGCACCCACGATCGCGCCAAGTTTTCCGGACGCGGCGGAGATCCCGTGGCAAGTCGACCTCAACCTCGCCGGGAAAATCTCTGCCGGGACCACGAATGTGGTGGCGTTAGGCCCGAAATTGGCGAAAAAGAACGTTAACGAGTACATCACCACGAATTTGATGTTGTTTTCGGGGTGAGTCCAATGGTTGTAAGGGAACGCTAATCCGAACATAAAGATCGTCATCATCGAGAACCCGAGTAGCTGAATGGTGAACCGTCCGATCTTATCGATCAGAAACACCGTGAACCAGTATCCCGGAACCGTACTGCAAAGCGCGATTAGGGTTTGCGCTCTAGCGATCCTGTAAACTTCATGAATGGCGTTCATCTTCTTTGCGGCCGGGATCCACCCAATCGCGGTGAAAATATCCTTCTGGAACAAATTTTGGCTGTAAAACGCGATATCGAGTAAGAACCAAGTGCTTGTTGTTCCGAGCAAATGCATCCCGTGTCGCCGAAGGAATTCCTTACTAAAAAGCCTGAATTCGTTATCGGATTTCCCCGCCACCATACCCACCTTCCGTTGCTCGTCCACGATCTCCATTTGCAACACCTTCGACATATCCATCGCCGCCCGATCGGCTTGTTTCGCCACCAAGGCGGTATAACGGGCGGTTTCCGGCATCTTCATCCGCCAATAATACGTCACGAGCGCCGGAACCGCACCAACCATCAAAATAATCCTCCAAACATAATCCGCCTCCGGAACCGTCGACCCAATAGGATCAACCTCGTACGGCGGAGCCCTAAACCGCGCGTCGAACACCGACGACACCACGATCGCAAACATCCCGCCGGCTAAAATCCCGAAACCCTGCATCGCAAACACCGCCGCGATAAACCCACCTCTCGTTTTCTTATTCGAATACTCCGACATGATCGTGGCGGACAACGGGTAGTCGCCGCCGATCCCGAACCCGAGCCAGAACCGGAAAAAACAAAGAGTAGCCATCACCAAATTAGGGTTTCTCCCAAATGACAAACCGGAAGCAATTGAACAAAGGCACATTAACATTAGGGTAATTCCGTACACCTTCTTCCGGCCGAGTTTATCGCCGAGCCACCCGAAAAAGAGTTGGCCGGCTAGGGTTCCAACGAGTGCGACACCGTTGACGGCGGCGGAGACGTTCGGAGGTAAAGTTCCGGGTTTTAGTGAACCGGGTTTTTGGTAGTAAATCCGGCCGAGCATTTTGGTGACTAATGAGATGCAAAAGAGGTCGTATGCGTCGGTGAAAAACCCCATTCCGGCGATGACCACCGCCGTGAAGTGGTACCATTGGGTTTTTGCGCCGTCGAGTGCTTTGAGGACTTGTAAATTGTTGCTTGATGACATCTTTGAAGTGGGTTTTGTTGATGATTAAGGTTTGTTCCAAGTGATTAGCTGAAAATTAAGACATAAATTTAAGTTAGATATTGATTGTTTTCAAAATTATTTTCAAGATTTGTAAAAATCCAGATTAAATTTACAATCTTTATCTCCAAAATGATTATTTAGAGTTTTAAGCCATAAAATCTAAGTTAGATATAACTATTTTCAAGATTATTTTCAAGATTTCTAAAAACCCAGATCAAATTTACAATCTTTATCTCCAAAATAATTGTTTACAGTTTTATAGCACATCCCAAAAGTGAATTAACATCGAATAACTATAACAATATTGGGTTTATAAGGGGTTAAAAATTTCTAAACATTCTAATAGACCGTTTTATAATTCATTTATAAGAACCACTATTTGATCTTATAAAAAGATGGATTTTAAAATAGCTAATACGACTGTTTATATTAAACCGTCCAAAAAAGTCCTATAAAATTATTACAACGCCTTTAGATATAACGCTTTATTTTTTAATCTTACAAATTAAGCCATAAAAAACACTCTATTAGTACATTTAGAAATTGGTGGGGTCTTATACGACTTCAAATCACCGAAACAAATTTCAATCTTTCTTTCGTTTTCACATGTCTTTATCATAAAAATCACAATTAAGAAGATAGAAAAAAATCAAACCTTTATAACCACAAATGCATGTACAGTTAATTATATCCAATGCATATGCTTGTAATTAATCAAGCATAAAAGAAAAACTAAAGATTCCTTTACCAATCGCTTACCGGATAAACGTTTATCTTATTTATCTTGTTAGGTAACATTTTCGATCATCAAAATGGATCGTTGATAAGCGTCACGTACCCGGTAAACACTTACCAGGTAAGATTATCGAACCTTTCATCCCCCACCCCCGGGTGCTAAAAATTTGATAAACAATTGCCCGATAAACGTTTGGTAAACGACCTTTACGTGAAGATAACTTAATTGTAAGTTCTAAGTTCGAATAACATACTTAATTAGATGCCACCTGTTGAATTACAACACGTACTATACGTCAAGAAGCCGACGAACAAATTTCCACCATTTGCTTCAAGAACCTGAAGAGGATTTGATACAGTGAATGATATACGAACCTGCAATGTTAATTTCTTAGAGAAAGAGTTGGAATTAGGGTTTGTAGAAGAGATATATATAATATAGAGAGAGGGGTTGATTCATATATATCTTCAACAAACAATCCGAAAATAAAGTTGGATCTACCTCCCTATATTCTTGGATTGTTAAGATTATACGATATATATCCTAATATTTCAGAAAATTAAAGATGTTTATTAATTAGTAGAGCTTTTGAATATAATGGTAATATATATTTTAGGGTTTAGGGTAAATTATGATTTTTATCGATGTGGTTTAAAATTACAATTTTTATTCATGGACTAATTTCTATATTTAAGTATAAGAGAATAAAACAGTAAAGAATTGTAAATCACAAAAATTAAAACAACAATAAATTCTAAATCATTAAAAAAATAGCAATAAATTACAATTTATTAGGGACGAAAATCGTAATTTATAAACAACATGTGACGAGAATCGTAAGTTTTAACAAACCACAATAACGAAAAAAAAAACGTAATTAACTTTATTAATAAATCAAGTAACATCATAGTTTGGGTATTTTCTAATACCCATTTTTGTCAAAGTTAAATAACACATGTTTTATTTTCTCTTTTTTTTTTCCTCTCTATTTTAACGAAATTTTCCTAATTTTCTAAAAATAACATTGTTAGTATAGAATTTAGAAATGCTCTTAATTATAATGAAACACAAAAACTCCAAATCCAAAAAGTTGATTTCAAAAGCAATGTATTTAATGAAACAATAAATTAAGCTAAAGAATGAATATATTATAATATAGGTAAAAGATATTTGTATAATTTTACATTTTATGTGGATGAACCGTCACTCCGTCACAGGTTTTTACATATTAGGCATTGTTTGACAAAAAAAAACTAGCTTAACTTTTTTTTACATATAAACTAACTTATTGAAAAACTATTTATAATAGCGTTTTAAAAAGCTAGCTTATTAGCTAGTTTGTCAAACATAGCCTTATACTTATTTACATAGTCAAACTGTAAAATCACACATGTTTTAAATTTTTTGGTCGGGATTTTAGGAATTGGTTATCATTAATTTTTTTATAGGCAAAGATGTTAGTTAATTAGGTGTCGTTTGTTTTTTAAGAGGTCTGAAGTCTTATTTTACTTCTGATTAATAAGAGATGGTGCTGAAATATGAAATATGAATCAACAAGATTATATGTTTCTGTAACGTCTTGAGGTATCTAGAAGGAAAAGAACAGTATATGAACTGAGGTTCATTAAAAGGTTTCAAAAAGTTAGGTCACCACTTCTTATTTCAGACGTATTTAAGAGTTAAGAGGTTCGAAAAACTGGAAAAAAAAAGTCTTAATATAAAAAGGTCTAAACGATTCAGATTAAGAGTAATTAAGAGGTATTTTTTTAAAAACAAACAACCCCTTAGTCTGTGTCTTTCATATGGTTTTAATAAACCTTAAACACATTTCGATATGCAAACATAAATCAATTACGTTAGTAGAATGGTCGACAACAGAAAATAAATGATACCCAAGTCATAAAATTCATATATTATATCATCTTTCTTTTATTAACACCAAAATTACGTTGCGAATGTATAAATTTCTGTTTAAAAATCTATCTTTCTACAATTATTTTTGAAAAGTTAACTATTTTCCCTCGTGTACATTGATACCGAAAAGGTTTCATACTCAAATCAGAGTGAAAATGTAAGTTAGTATTTGTCTATTAGTACTAGTCAAATACCCGTGCGATGCAACGGAATGTAAACAAGTTTTCCTGAAAAATGTCATTCATGTATACAAATACCATATTGAATAACAACAAGTTACAATATAGAAGAAGCTCAGAAAGAATCAGATGAAAGTAGTAGAATTGGGGTTCTTCTAATCACTACACTCCTTTGACTTCCCACTTTGGATTCTCAATCCCTAAACAAATTTTTTGTTAACAATTCCATCCCTCCTTTGAATCGTGTACACAAAACCCAACCCATGTTTTGATTTGAGGGTACAATAGTAAACCAAATATACAACCAAACAATAATCAAGACGCTACTAAAAAAACATAATCTTTAATTGTGTCTTCCATTTTTCAAACTTTCTTTGACTTCGAGTTGACATTTCATCAACTTTGCCAAAACTTGGATCGCCTAAACCCTAAACTAAGTATCCAGACATTGGCATCAATTCCATTAGATTCAAACAACATCCAGATATTGGCATCAATTCCATTAGATCCAAAACAACGTCCAAATTGAGCCTCCAAGAGATCAAAAGAAATTCTTGCAATATAGCCACATTCTTGCAATATAGCCACAGGACAATGCAAAAAAAAACATATCAGGATTGATAAAGCACAACAGACTTAGAAACAAGACTGATCCCCCGAAAATTAACATAGGACAACAACCAATCAAGCTTATAAAAACCATTTTCCACATGTCAAATAGATCTAATTTTAAAGCACCTTCTCAACCCAGCATTAACTTTTAGACCGAGAGTCCAGAGTTCTACTAACTCTGTTAAAGCATGATATGGAGGTCATTAGTAGAACACTAAAAAATTGAAATCAACAAAATCTCACCAAAAGCACCATAACCGTCATATAATATTAACATACCTGCATTGATCGTAACAATGCCCCCAAATCAGCATTCTCTGCAACCAATTCTTGATTTTTTTGCCTCATAAGCATCCACCTACAATAGTATATCGACATATGATAATATATATTTTGAAGTTAAAAAGAAAGATTCATATAACAATAACATACAATCTTTTTATAGAAATCGTTGTCAGCCTTCTTCCTATTCCATGTCCCATGTTACTTCCCTTCTTTCTGTGGTGCAAGGGAAACTTATGGTTATGGTTAGAAGTCCCAAAATTTGAATTCATAAGTGAGCAAATATATTTGAACATTGACCAATTAGCTGAAGCAAATTCATTATCTCATTATCTCCATGCCTGATCTACATTCCTTCTTTTTCTCCACCATAACTTGATTTAATCGTTCCTGCAAGAAACGAAAATTGCTCCCAGATTTGCTACATCTTGTGTTGCTCGACATATATTAGCATGTTCTAAACAACAATTTGGGAAATATAAGATGAAATCAAGAAAATTTGCATGCTTAAAGCGAAAAGCATACCTGCAACTTAATGTACTATATTTCTTTTTTCTTCATCTCGTGTATCTGTTGAGTTCTGACTTGCTTTTGCAAGATGACATGTTGAAGATGGTGACCATACCTGATTTCTTATAACCATCCATTGAAATGGGATGTATAAAACCATACCTGATTTCTTATAACCATCCTTTGAAATTCATCTCTTTCCAGCTGCAGCTTCTCAATTTGGACCTTGAGACCTGCTTTCGCTTTAGCTTCCTGATCATAAGAAACAATAAGCAAACAACTAACGAATGCAAACCAATTTATAACACATATATACACACACACATGAGCACGCACACATGTATTATCGTCCGGTAATAGTTGTTATTTCTCCATCTTTAGCAGACAACTGTGACTCCAATCTCTCTACTTTGGCCTCTAGTCTTGATATGTCTTACGAAAATCTGCAAGAAAACCCAAAACTTGTCACCATGGATTAAATTTTTCAAAACCAGAAACCGGACTGAAGCATTTGGACAGGAAAAAAAACCAAGAAAACTCAAATAAAAAGCAATTATTTTCTTTTTAATGGTTTACACCTGTTCCAAGTTCACAACTATATTTGCTAGAAACTCATTCAATGACCAGTTAACTACAGAATGTTTGCTACCTTTAAAACATTCTTTTAGCAAAAACTACAAATATTTAGTAAGGATATTTAATATTGAATTTCCTACGGTGCTTGTTTACTTAATGGATTTTTATACATTAGATCTTGCTGGGTTAATGCATCCAGCTTTATGATTTGCTTAATCCCTGAACTGATAAATGATAGGACAACTGCCTAGCACTTTTTAGAACACATTGCTTCCCTGCAAACTGAACTAATCAAAACCATAAATTACCAAATAATAAGAATGAAATTTACATTGCAGATGAAAGATCAACAAAACACACAGCATATGACACATGCGCAATAGATGCTATCTTGAACAAAAAGGTTGAAAAACGAAAACAAAAACCAAAGATCACCAGAATGCCTAAAAACACAAAGTGAAAAGGATGACACTTTGATTTGACATGCATACAAGTAGTGCAAAAGACCTAGAGATAGCAAGTAATGCTCCACCAATCAGGTAATACTGAATAAACATTGAGAACAAATTAATCCAAAAGATCAGCACCGCATGTAACGCTCTAAAATTCAGAGTAAATTAAAACATTGAAAACCTGACAAATGACGAAGGTGAATCCATTAACTTCCCATAAATGGGATCAGTCCTTAAGACTATACAATTCTATACAAGGATTTCATCAAAAGAATGGGACTTAACAATGCCCAGCACCAATACTAAAACATCTCCAAAAAACCTCGAGACTCAAAACTCGTCTCTCCAAAAACCCCGGCACCCACCGCTAATGGAAACCTGTTATACACGTCATTTGAGAAAAAGTGTCAGACTATAAAGCCTGGTGAGAACATACAGTTTATAAAGCTCAAAAGTTATAACATCGGTATCATAAAGAAATCTTTTCATAAAGGTTTAGTTCGTAAAGATAACATTTCGCCACAACCGGGCCTCTTCGGTCCAAAACTCTTAAACGGTGATAAAAGGACCATTTTACCAAGGAGAGTGGTGTAACACAAAGTAGACCACAAATCCGAGTTATGAGCTAAACACTTGGAGTCCTCAACAATGAACCCAGAGTCCGTGCTACGAGGTGAGATCGCGCTCCCAAGGGAAACCAATGTATACTCCTTCACTAGGATCACCATGAACCATGGCTAGTAACCGGCCTCACATAACCGTACCATAAACTCATCACGGAACATGTGATCCATAGCTACATATTTGGGGAATATAGCCTCCCAATAAAACAGTCTACTCCAAAACCTATGGATCCACTAGTAATGGTAAGGACTCGTCACAACAACATATGTCACCAACCATAAATAAATATATGGTAATAAGTACATTTTATAAACAAAATGCTACTTCCAGTTCAACTTCTAGTAAGAATGAAAATCATTAAAATGAGTTCATAAACATTCTTTTTACATAATCACGTAATGTGCAAGTAAAACATCATTTTACTTCAATAGGGCGGAACCCGTCATTTTGGTCAAAACTGACCGGGAACCCCGAGAATCACCAAACACTTCATTTACAACAAAATGTAGAGAACATAAAATCATACCGTAGAAATACTTTAGATTTCGCAAATAAGAGTTTTGACATGTATAAAGTTTGTAAAATGATAGTAGGAACTCACCGGTAGGTTTTCAGAATAAAACCCGGAAAACCAGATAATGACCACGACGTAGAGGTGAAGCTTAAAACACCGACCCCTCGCTAGAAACACCGAAAACTAGCAACCAAACGAGCCTTGAAGATCGAAGAAGAAAAAGAGAGAAAAAGAAGAGAGAGAGAGAAAGAAACTGAGATTACAAAAGAATCTCAACAAAATGAGATATTTAGCCAAGGCTTTGCACACCTCCCAACACAGCGCACGGCCCGTGCGTTTTCCAAATGCGAGGGTGCACGGCCCGTGCGTTCTCCACTGCCTCGCACCCTGTTCCATGCGCACGACCCGTGCGTTTTTCCAAAGGGATGGCGCACGACCCGTGCGCCCTGTAGACAGAAACATCATCCTCTTTTCTTCAAAAACAACCTCGCAAAACCAAACGAAAATTCGGGGTGTTACAATCCTCCCCAACTTGGGAATGATTTCGTCCCCGAAATCCCAACTACACAAAAAGGTGAGGATATCTACGCTTCATATCCTACTCGGCTTCCCACGTCACATTCGCTCCCCGGTGATGCTTCCACTTCACCTTGACCAAAGTGACTTCTTTATGACGCAACTTCTTAGACTTTCTCTCTAAGATGGCGTCGGGTTCTTCCACACAACGGTTGCCTTCGTCAACCCTTAACTCTGAAAGGGGAATTGTCACACCCCGCTAAAGCGGAAACACGGGGTATAACAGTTTTCGATAAACAATCCACAAGCATAAAGTTCAACCACCATACATTTAATAAAAATATATTACAAAGTTTAGTAGTAGAAAGTTTATCGTGAAATTACAATCCCGAGATATTTCAAGATAGCATTGTCCAAAAGTTTGTACATCCCCCAAGCATATTCGGATCATACGCAGAACGACCCTTAAAATTTACCTTCTTGATTTCCTGAAAAGCATGTACAAAAATATGGTCAACTACGAGAGTTGGTGAGTTCACAGGTTTTAAATATGCACAAAACATTTTATATGCAAGATTTGATAGTTGGAGCATGTTCGTGCTCAAAAGCTTAACTTGAATACTTAGAGCATATACGTGCTCAAATACTTGGAGCATATCCGTGCTCATTAGTTTAACTTGAAAATTTCATGAGTATTGCTTTACGTATGACTTGAGTCGGTATAACTTAAACTTGGTTGAGCCACTACTAAACCGTCCCGGACCCTTGTTTTTGCCCCGTGTGCCTTGACTCAGAGGTGGTCTCAAGCGCCACATGTTCAATCACTTCTCTAGTATAGTGCACTCCTAGCTCGTCAGCTGTAAGAAGTGGGGTTGGTCAAGCCCAAATAGCGCTATCCACTAATACTATAGGCCCAATTTTCTGGGTTAATAGTAGTGTCGTCTGGGGACTAACTCTTAAATACTCAACATACCAACTATTTAGCGTCATACATCTTACTTTTTTAAAATGCTTGAAAACAAGCCTTGGCGACTTAACAGCGCAAAACATTTCAATTAACTCATGAATCATTATAATCGTACTTAAGCATGCTTTTCACCCCAAAATACGTAAAACGATAAAAGAGGGGCTGTGAATACTCACCTTGAGAGTGAACTTGGAAACTTAATGATAGTGCTCAAAATAGGTGCCGCTTCCTTGGTTTCCTATAGTGAAGGTTGCCATAGAGGAAATACATTAATACCCGTTCCTATGTCCAAATGACCCGTCCCAATAACTTATGAAATGCCATTAAGTAGGTTTCAATAGCCAAAACCATATTTAGATCAATTATAGACTTATTATGCCTTAACACTATTTTAGAACTCATTATAATCACTTTTCTGAAAATTCAGCAGAAGCTGTCCAATATTTTGGTCAACAAAACCACTATAGAAACATATCTTCCCAAAGGAATGAATTCACCAAAATTTTTTTGGTAATACTATAGTGTGTCAAGAGTAAATCTGCACTTTTTCATTATTTTTGGATGAGTTTTGATACCTGAAATAATTTCCACAAAGCAGTGTGTCACTGATTTTCGGATCAGTGACATACCTCACTTGTAGCATGCTTTTGAGGTATCAATTCTTTGAATTAGCCCATAATCCTTATATGGGTGTAAACCTAACTCAAAATCCTATCATTTGGAAAAAGATTCACTTAATTTGGGATAAGAAATGAGGAAGTTATGGCCTCCACAAGATAGGTGTTTGAATCTGTCTTCACTGGACAGATTGCACCATTTTCTTGTAAAATCCATTTAAGTGCTCAAATCATCTCCAAAATTAGTGTTTTCGGACTTTTTAGAAAGCTAACACTCTAAATTAAAGTCTATAAGCAAAAAGCCCAAATTTTGACATGTAGAACATGATTTATGCATGTTGGAAGTAGGTCCATTTTCTGGACAACAAACCTGCAGTAAGTTAAGATTATGAAATTTTGAAATGGTGATCATTTTACAATTGGTTTAATGAAATAACCATATGTTATCACACCATAATCAATCATAACATAGTCTTGAGATGAAAACCTTTTGAACACATATAAAACTACAAATATTTCATCCAAAGTGAGTTGCATGAAACCAAAAACACCTAAATAAGTGATTTTCATCACTTATCAATTTTCAAGACTCTTAATCACATAAGATTGAACAATCTCATCATAAGAGTTTGTTTAAACTTGAAATTATTACTAGAATGTTAAATATAAACCAACTAAAACATCAAAATTTTTATACACAAGGTTGTACTTATGATAAAATCAACATATTAATCAAGAACTCAAATTTTCACTATTTAACTTGGTTTTTCATGGAAGATCATTTTATGGCATCACTTTATGAATGTTTTATTCATCAATGATGTCCTTTTCACTTCTAAAACCATGAATGAATTACTTCTACACATGCATGAGGGTTTTTATAAAGTTCAACCATCAAACTTGAATAAACATGAAGAAATGATGAAATAGGGTTTTGTACCTTGTGTAGATGATGATATAAACTTGGAATTCTTGATTTGAAGATGATTTTAACCTTTGTAACTCTTATATTTTCTAGAAATTTGGAGATGATAGTGTGTGTGTGTGTGTGCCGATTTGGAGAAAGGAGAAGAGAGGAGAGGGAGATAAAGAGTTAGAAATGAGGGTTTAACCCCTTTCTTACTTGGTTTTAATTAAAATTTGTTTATTAAATAAATAAAAATAATAATAGTAGTAGTAGTGTAGTCATGACAAGTGTCCATGACTAATCAAAGTGAAAAAAAAATTAATTAAAATACTTAGTCTATTTTATTAAAATATCAGATATATTCGAGAACCGAAATACCCGATTTCTCAATTTTTGCTTAAAACAACTTTTATAAAAAAAATAAAAGTATTTCAACTAAAAATAATATAACTTTCTAATTTTATATATTTTGGACCTTAATCAATATTTTTGGCATTTCTGAATTGTGACGGTCAGTTACTGGACTGTTCCGGGCATTCTACGCAACCTCCTAAATTTTTAGGAAACTTTTATCTTAAAAATTTTATGCAATTTAAGGAGTGGCAAATACTTAAATCTTAATTTTCGTTAACTTAGAAATTAACCTGAGCACTAATCTTGACGGTTGTCACAGGAATGACGTTGTCTTCTACCGCCAAACATTTCCGGAGGTAGCAAACATGAAACGTGTTGTGTATTCTGCTCAACTCTGGTGGCAGTTCTAACTGGTAGGCTTGCAAACCCACCCGTTTAAGCACTTTGAAAGGTCCGAGGAAACGGGGACTCAGCTTCCCACGCTTTCCGAACCGTATAATACCTTTCTACGGCGACACCTTAAGCATAACGCGGTCGCCCACTTGGAATTCCATCGGTCGCCTCTTCTTATCGGCATAGCTTTTCTGACGATCCTAAGCTGCTTTCATTCTTTCACGAATGCACTTGACCTTATCGGCAGTCTCTTGCACGATCTCAGGTCCAGCGAACTGCTTTTCTCCCGCTTCAAGCCAGCATACGGGAGTCCGACACTTTTGCCCATACAAAGCCTCAAAGGGTGCCATTCCGATACTCGAGTGGTAGCTATTGTTATAGGCAAACTCCACCAAAGGCAGGTGAGTGTCCCAGCTACCCCCGAAATCTATGACACAAGACCTCAACATGTCTTCCAAAGTTTGGATCGTTCGTTCGCTCTGCCCGTCGGTTTGCGGATGGTAAGTCGTGCTCAACTTCACTCGAGTACCAAGCTCTTTCTGAAATCCATCCCAGAAGTTCGAAGTGAACCGACTGTCGCGATCCGACACGATCGACAATGGTATGCCGTGCCTCGAGACCACCTCATCGATATAAAGCTTTGCTAACTTATCCATCGGTAGAGTCTCGCGCATAGCCAAGAAATGAGCGCTCTTCGTTAATCTGTCAACGATCACCCAAATGGTATCGTGACCTCGAAGAGTTTTAGGCAACTTCGTCACGAAGTCCATGGTGATATGCTCCCATTTCCATTCGGGAATCTCTAAAGACTGAAGACTCCCATATGGTCTCTGACGTTCGGCCTTAACTTGCGAACACGTCACACAACGCTCAACGTAACGTGCCACATCAAGCTTCATTACCGGCCACCAATAGTGCAACTTCAAGTCCCTGTACATCTTTGTGCTCCCCGGATGTATGGAATACTTGGACTTGTGTGCATCTTCTAGCAACAGCTCACGGTTACCCCCTATCTTGGGCACCCACACACGACCGCTGAATAGTTTCACTCCACGGCTATCTTCCGTCAAGAGTAAACGTTTGTTGGTCCCGAAGGTGCTAAACAAGTTTGTAGAAGGGGGGGGTTGAATACAAACACAGAATTTAAAGTTTAATAAATTGTTTATTGATAAATCAAAATACAATTTACAAGTTTGTTGCGGAATAAGATTAAGACAGACTCAATCTAAACAAACTTAAGAAACACTAAGATAATTGCACAAGAAGTTCAGAGAATGGGGGATTAGAGATATAGAAAACAAGGGTTTCTATCTTGAGTTCAAGGATGAAGCACACTTTTAGATGAAGGGGTGAACTTCCTATTTATACCCTATGCATTAAATGCATGGCAGGATACTTTACACGTGGCGTTCACAGATTGGCTTTGATAAACTGACTTTTGGGAGACATGCTTTCGGCCGGGTCATGAACAGTGTAGTAGACAGAGTTGTTGTACGAATGTTTGCAGAGACTTGTCCGTTCTGACACATCGTACTAGGTTGTGCAAGGATAGACAAAAGGAAACTTGAGGCATAAGCTTTGTGATCGTTTGATCGCTGAGTATCTCTAAGTTCAGAGATAAAGAGGTTCAGCTATCGCTGAAGCTTTTTCTCATGTTCCTTCGCGTATTAGTAGAGTTGTCTTTGCTTCACTGATATCCGCATCAGGTCACTAGTAGACTTCTCATTGTTCAACAGCTTCGTCTTTGATTCAGCTATGAACATCTGTTGACGCGAGATTTGTCTTCAGGGATTACGTTGGTTGTTTACTTTAGGAACTATCAGTGATAACTGAACAGACTCAGTTTGATCACTGATAGTGAAACACTAATACATAGAAATGTTTATAAGAAAGACTATCAGCGATAACTGAACAGACTCAGTCTGATCGCTGATGGTGAAACACTAATACATACTAAAACGTAATTTTCACTAAGCATAGAAAAGGGTCGTTATCAAATCACTGAGAGAGTTTGGATCAACAATCTCCCCCTATTTGATAATGACAAAGTAACTGAAGAAAATTACTTTATGATTCAAAATGATGGAATAATCAGGACTCGTAACATACATGTCCCAATTACTATTTTGAGGGATCTTTTACAGCACTGATGAAGTTAAGTACTTTACTGAAATTTCATTAATTCAGGAATAGAATTACAAGGAATGAAAATTACAAGTAAATTACTAACTACTGTAAGTACAACTAATAGATTACAGAAGAGAAAACTAATCTATCAGCTATAAGAAGATTTAGGAGGATTTATCATATACTCAGGTATTTCTTCTCCTTTCTGTCTTCGTTCCAAAGATTATTGGCTGATAATTTCTTTGATTTTCTCAGCAGCAGGGAAGAAGTCACACCATAAGCATAATAGATCCTTGAGATGATTCATAGGACAGAAAGGAATCTCAGAGACTCTTTGAAATCTGAGTTCCTCATCATCATCTCTGAAGAATATTCCATAAGGATGATCAATTACTTGACCAGCTTGGAAAGGACCACCAGGAGGCAGAGATAAATCCAGAACTGAAAGATCAGGAGGAGGACCAAACAGTGCATCTCTTGAAAATTTGATAGAAGTTTCATTCCTGATGATGGCGACGTCTTCAGAGGAGGAGGACCCGATTCTTCTTTTGAGTTTCTTGGGATTGGGAGGGATAGGAGATGGCAGGTTCAGTACAGAAGTGACTCTGTTGATGAGAGCTTTAAGAAGTCCTTCAACGTAGCCTCTGTATGTAGATTTTGATTTCTTCAGCGCATCCCAGAATTCTATCCACTCTGTAAACCCGAAACCTTCAAGTTTGGAAACGTACATAGCTTTCTGAGTTCCATCCTCTCTGGTAATCTCCATGGTCACTGAGAGTTGATCCTTCTTCTTGCGACCAGAGATAGTCACGGCTGTTATTGTAAGAAGATCAGAGCGATAATCCATCTTCTGTTTGCACCATTCAATGGACTTATCGTTGATCTCTTGTTCTTTGGATCGTTCCTCTTCAATTTCTTTCAGCAGTGCAGCTTGAACTTCCACAGGATTTCTTTTCAGCTTCTTGTCCTTGACTTGAGAAGATTGAATCTTTAAAGCGAGTTGGGCATCTCGTCTGCATTCAGCGATCAGTTTCTCAGCTTTGGCAGATTCTTCTCGTTCAGCTTTAGTGAGGAAGTCGAGCTCTGAGAAGGATGTTTGAAGAGGGACTTTCAGTTGTTGACTTTCTAGTTGAGCGATCATTTCAGCTCTTTTCTTCATCACTTCCTCTGCCCCATGAGATGGTTGAGAGGGCCTTCCTGGATGGACCAGGGAATCTTCTTCTTCTTCATCATCAATCTCAGCGATAGAGATTGGGATTATTTCTTCAGCGATAGCAGCTGGGATTATTTGTAGTTCAGACCCCTTAAGCAGGGGTGAGAACTGTCTGGATAGAAAAATGAAGGAAAGAAGGGATAAGTGTATATTTTTAGAAAAAAGAAAGATAAAGGCTAGAAAGAGATAGGGGTTTGGAAAAAATAGGAGAGTGGTACAATTGAAAGACATACCTGAGAAGGATGCTCCCCCTCAGATTGTGATCCAGTCCTCAAGCATTCTTCAATGATTGGTTGCTTGTCTTTGCTCTGCGAAGGAGCGCTTGAAGATGTATCACCTCTCACCCCTGCTTTGACAACCTCTTGCGAAGTTGTCCCTGATGAAACGTTCGGCTTGGAGAACCACATAGATTGGTCTTCTTCATCGTCGTCGTCATCATTGGAGGGTTGATCCTTTTCTTGATCAACAAGATCTAGATCATCTTCCTCTTCATCGTCTTCTTCCTCATCATCTTCAAAGAGAAGAGAATGAATAGATGAGGAGGGTTCTTTCGCCTTCTCCCCCTCAGATTGAGAGGGAGGTTTCTTTGAAGTCTTAGCTTCCCCAGCAGCAGCGATAGAAGTTTCTTCAGCTTTCTCCCCCACTTTGTCATTATCAGCGGTAGGGGTTGCTCAACTGCTGGAGTAGCTGTTGAAGCTTTTAGCACTTGAATGTCAGCCTCCAGACACGTGACCCGTTCTTCAACTGCAGGGATGTCGCATGTGGCATCATGGATGAATTCCACAGCGATGTTTAGATTTGTCCGATCATCTTCAGTGAAGGAGGGAGGCAGCGCTGGAGCTGTTTCAGATACCTTTTGGAGAAGTTGCTGTAGAAGCGACGTGCAGAGATCAACCTTAGAAGAGAGATCTCGAACTTCAGTGGTAAGAGACTCAAATCGTCCCTGAAAGAGTTGAGAGGACTCTCTGAGTTGAACGACTTGTTCTTCTACAGCTGAAAGTTTGGAGTTCTCAGCTTTGGATGAGCAGGTGGCTGTCAACCTTTTCAGCTCCTCACCAGCCTGATTAACGGCGCTGGTGGTGTTGTTGATGGTGTTGGTGAGAGCGTCCACCTTTTCTCCCAGACTGTTGACATGCGTGTCAACAGACGCCAAACTAGGACCTGAAAATGATATCAGTTCAGATATGGGCTTATTTGGAGAGGTGGGAAAAGAAGTGTTTAGGATAATAGGTTTACCTGAAGTATCAAACATTTTGTAGAACTGCAAAGATTCCTCAAACGTTTGATGTTCAGGTCCTATAGGTAAAGAGGCGGTAGCGGGTTCAGAGACCAAAGAAGGAGAGGGAAGAATTA
Organism: Arctium lappa; assembly: GCA_023525745.1. NCBI lineage: Eukaryota > Viridiplantae > Streptophyta > Magnoliopsida > Asterales > Asteraceae > Arctium > Arctium lappa. Next base: position 54,736,320 of record CM042063.1, read on the forward strand.
TGGGGATAGAAGTAAGGTTGGGGTTAATCTCAGCGGATGAGATAGTAGGTGGGGTCACTGATGGTGTGACAGCGATTGAAATCGCTGACACGGCAGGTTTAGTGACTGCTGGAGTTGTGGAGGAAAGACCCACAAAAGCATCTAAGGAAGCTTGTTGAGAAGCTCCCTCAGGTATAGTACTAGAGGGTGTACTTTCCTTAGTCTTTTTGGCCTTCTTAGAAGAACCAATCGGACCAGCTGATGGTCGTTTGGAAGTAGTGGTAGCGACAGGGATAGCAGACGAAGGAACCGTATGCGTGGTCGCTGAAAAAGAAGAAGAATGGAGAGAGAGACGAGAACGAAGGAGAGAGATACTTACCTCGTTGGCGAGTGGCTTTACCTCCAGTGATCGTTGACCTATCCTGGCAAAAGTGCCATCATCTTTGGTGGGATAGGTGTTGGGATAGAGGAACTTGATGTACGTACATATGAAACGTACGTACGAGATCTTGGGATCTCGTTCAGGCTTCTCTAATCTCGACCTCAGGTCTTCAAAGATGGCAGTGGCGTAGTCAAAGTTTTGACCAGCGATAACTGAGTAGGCCATTTGCAGTTGTGTTTTGCTGGCTTGATCCAGCGAACCACTCTTCCCGCTCATGCACTGAATTATGTGCGAGAAGATGAAGTTCAGTTGTGAAGGCATCTGAGCTTTGAGAATCTTGGTGAGATTTTTGTTGGGAATAGACGATCTCGGTTTGTTTTCCCAACAATAACCCATTGCATCCAGAAAGGAGATCAGCTCAGCATCAGTGGGGAGTGCGTCGAACCCACTCTTTGGTTTGTCAGGGAATCTCAAAGATTTCCTGAGGCTAAGAGCGGTCATGCTCCCTGGACCCAAATCCGTGCTGAAGGAGATAACAGGGACTCGTTCACCCTTTTTGTTGGTGAGTTCAGTAGCATCAGCAGTGAACCAGAACTGCTGGAGTAGAGTCTTTGAAGGCTTAGGATCCACAGTGATCGCGTAAGCTATGCATGATTGTTTAAGAAATTCAGCAGCTTCCACCAGATGTGGGTATTTGTCAGCTTTAAAGTCGAGTCTTCCCAGATGATTACATTTAGTAATCTCAACTTCAGTGATAGCGAATCGCACATGCTTGGAAGCAACGATTGAAGATTGTGTCATTTCTGTTATGGAAAGAATCATAATAGAAGAAATGATTATGATTTAAAAATAATATGATTACCAGTTTCTCTAAATGAGGGGAAACTGGAAGAATATCAAGTTATTTTTAGGAAGAGAAAAATAGTGTTCTGGGTAGAAAGAATGAAGAACACTTTAAAAACCAAAAGGTTTTTATTTGAAAAACATAAAATAGAAAGAATGATTTTTAGTTTGAAACAAAATAAATTATAAAATCCATGAAGAACAAGAACGAGTAGGATTTTAAAAAATAAAGAGCAGACAAACAATGCACATAAACATGAAATAAACCTGTTTATTTCGAAGACGAAGATTGGCAGAATCAATATTCTGGGTTTACTTGCTTGAGTGTTCTTGAGAGAGAGTATTTCTTGCTATGAAAGTTTTGAAAGCGTAAACCGTATAAAGGAGAGAAGAATTCCTTTTATACAAAGAGATAGAGGAGAGAGAAGGAATGAAGCGGGAAAAAATCATCATGACATTGACACGTTCCACAAAGTTGATTGGATAGAAGAGCAACGGACGAACGTGTCAGAAAAGGCGTGTCGTGGATTATCCGCTCAAATGACGTCATGGGAAAGAGACGTTTCATTTTTCCGTTTTGAAATTATCACTGAAGAAAAATCAGCGATAGAATTTTCTCTTTTTGAAAGTATCCCTGATGAAAAAATAGGGATAGATTTTCTTGTAAAAGAATCACTGAATATAAATATCAGTGATAAATTTAATTTCAAAAAGCTTTTAATCATTTGAAGAAAGATTCAGTGATTAAGATTTATATTTTTAGAAAATATCTCAACTGAATGAAGATTCAGTTGTAGGGATAGAGAAAACATACCTGAGAGTCAGAATATTTATCAGAGAATGATGAAGGGAGACTTTTGATTACTGACACAATGCATGAATGTTGAAGAATTATTCTTCAAGATTCAGCATTCCAAGCTCACTAATGAGAAAGTTGAACCTTGTCTCATCAAGAGGTTTGGTGAATATATCAGCAAGCTGAAAGTCAGTAGGGATAAAGTGAAGTTCAATATCACCATTCATCACATGATCTCTGATAAAGTGATATCTGATCTCTATGTGTTTTGTCTTTGAATGTAGCACTGGATTATTTGCTATAGCGATAGCACTAGTGCTGTCGCAATAGATAGGAATTTTTGACAGCTGAAGGTCATAATCTAATAGTTGATTTCTCATCCATAAGATTTGAGAACAACAGCTTCCAGCGGCTACGTATTCAGCTTCAGCTGTGGAAGTGGACACAGAATTTTGCTTCTTGCTTGTCCAACTTACCAGCTTTCCTCCCAAGAGTTGACATCCACCAGTGGTACTCTTTCTGTCAAGTTTACATCCTGCAAAATCACTATCAGAATAACCAGTTAGATCGAACCCTGAGTCTTTGGGATACCAAAGACCGAGGTTAGGAGTTCCTTTCAGATATCTGAAAATTCGCTTTACATCGATCAGATGGGATTCCTTGGGTTCAGATTGATAGCGTGCACATAAACAAGTAGAGTACATGATGTCAGGTCGGCTTGCTGTGAGATACAACAGAGAGCCTATCATTCCTCTGTAGGCAGTGACATTAACAGGTTTTCCAGAAGGATCTTTGTTAAGTGTCAGGGGTGGTGCCATCGGAGTTTTCATAGCTGAAGTTTGAGTAAGATCAAACTTTTTCAACATATCTTTAACATATTTACCTTGGCTGATAAAAGTACCTTTGTCAGATTGTTTAATCTGAAGACCAAGAAAATATGTCAGCTCACCCATCATACTCATTTTATATTCTTTCTTCATTCTTTCAGCGAAGCGAGTACACAGAGATGGGTTAGTAGAACCAAATATTATGTCATCGACATATATTTGTACAAGAATTATATGACCTTTTATCTTTCTGAAAAATAACGTATTATCGATCTTGCCACGTTCAAAATTTTCAGAGATAAGAAAAGATGAGAGAGTGTCATACCAAGCACGAGGGGCTTGTTTTAGACCATAGAGAGCCTTATCCAATTTATAAACATAATTTGGATGCTTAGGGTCATAGAACCCTGGTGGTTGTTCTACATAGACTTCTTCATTCAGCTTTCCATTTAGAAACGCTGATTTTACGTCCATTTGATAGACGATGAAGTCTTTATAGACTGCATAAGCTAAGAATAGTCGAATTGCTTCGAGCCTGGCCACAGGGGCAAAGGTTTCATCATAGTCTATGCCTTCCTCTTGTCTGTATCCCTGAGCAACAAGTCGAGCCTTGTTGCGGGTTACAGTTCCATGTTCATCTAACTTGTTTCTAAACACCCATTTGGTGCCTATTACAGTTTTATCAGATGGTCTAGGAATGAGATTCCAAACTTTGTTTCGAGAAAATTCAGTCAGCTCTTCTTGCATAGCGCTGACCCAGTTTGGATCTCTGAGGGCATCATCAGTCTTCTTTGGTTCTATTAAAGAGAGAAAGTTTACAAAGAGACAGATATTACCTGAGCTTCGTCGTGTCTGAATACCTGCATCTGGATCACCAAGAATTTGATCTATTGGGTGATCTTTGGTCCATCGCTGAGCAGGAGCATTATTGCTTAACTCAGAGGTTGGATCAACAATTTGAATGTTTATCGATGATGACGATTGAGGTTCATCAGCGATTAACTGTTGAGTCGATTCACTGGAGAGGTTTTCAGACGAAGGCAGATTTGATGGTAGGAGTGTGTTTAGAGGTTCAGCTGAAACCCATGAGTTAGATTCAGCGGTAGGATGTATAATGTTTGGATCATCATCAGCAATTGGAGGATCTGAATGCTGATGGTTAGAGAAGAAAGGTTCAGTTTCTCTGTAGTGAGAAAGCATCCAAGCATTTAACTCTTCATTGTCAGCGATTGGTTTGGAGTTCGCTGAGCGAGTTTCATCAAAAGTGACGTGAATTGTTTCTTCTACGGTTTGTCTTCTCTTGTTGAAGACTCTGTAGGCTTTGGAGATGGAGGAATATCCTAGAAATATTCCATCATCAGCTTTTGGATCGAACTTTCCAAGTTGATCTCTGTTGTTTAAGATAAAACACTGACAACCAAAGATATGAAGAAAGCTGATAGAAGGCTTCCTTCCAACAAAAAGTTCATAAGCTGTCTTCCCAAATCGCTTTATTATCAGCGATCTGTTTTGAGTAAAACATGCAGTGTTTACAGCTTCAGCCCAAAATTGAGTAGGGAGATGAGAATCGCTGAGCATTGATCTAGCAGCTTCTATGATTGTTCTGTTTCTTCTTTCAGCGACTCCGTTTTGCTGAGGTGTTCTTACCGAAGAGAAGTTGTGAGAGATTCCCTTGTTCTCAAAGAAATTGTTCAGGGAACTATTTTTGAATTCAGTTCCATGATCACTTCTTATTGAACGAACAGTAAGATTGTTCAGCACTTCCATCTTTTTTACAAAAGATATTAGTTCTTCTGGAGTATCACTCTTACAGCGAAGAAAGATAACCCAGGTGTAGCGAGAATATTCATCTACAATGACAAGTGTATATTTCTTTCCAGCTATTGATTGGATGTTGACAGGGCCAAACAGATCCATATGTAATAGCTGAAGTGGACTTGTTACTGAGGAAGCTTGTTTCGATTTGAAACTTGCTTTTGTTTGTTTTCCTTTTTCACATGCTGAGCAGAGAGATTCTTTAGCATATGAGTGCTGAGGAAGACCAGAAACCAGTTCCTTAGATGAGAGAGAATTCAGGGTTTTGAAGTTTAGATGAGAGAGCCTTTTATGCCATAGCCAGTTGACATCAGAAGAGGCTTTAGATAGAAAACATAAGTTTTCAGTGATAGTAGAGTCCATATCTATTACATAGACATTTTCTCTGCGATGGCCACTGAGAGCAAGTTTTCCTTTCTCATTTAACACTGAACATGCTTTCTTAGTAAAGCGTACTTCATAGTCTTTATCACATAGCTGACTGATGCTTAGAAGATTATGCTTCAGTCCATCTACATAAGCGACTCTTCGAAAGGTAGTTGTCCCATTGCTGAGGACACCAAACCCTCGGGTAAATCCTTTACCATTTCCACCAAAGGTCACAGAGGGACCTTTTTCTTCCTTGTATTCAGTGAGCAGGTCTCTTTGTCCAGTCATATGACGAGAACATCCACTATCAAGATACCAGATGCCCTTTGATCCCTGCACACATAAGGAAGATTAAGCGTTGTTTGGTACCCACTTTTCAATTGGTCCTTCAGAGTTAGTGGATAAGGTAAGTTCAGTAGTATTCTCAGTTGATGAAAATTCAGATTCAGTGGTAATCTTCACTTTGGTTAATTTCTTAACCTTAGTGGAATTTTTCACCTTGGTTGATTTTTCAGCCTTGGTGACCTTCTTAGCTTTAAAAGCATTTTTCTTCACTTTAGCTATTTTATCAGCTTCAGTGGCAGTTGGACATTTGCTTGCAATATGATCAGTAAAACCACAGTGATAACACTTTCTGTATCTAAAAATGGTTTTAGGACCAGAAGTAGAAGGTTTTGCAAGTTTAAGATGAGTAGGGCCAGGTCCAAGAAGACTTTTCTCTTGAGATCTGGGAGGAATTTTCATTTCTTCAGATCTCGAAGGTTTAAGGTCAATCTTCAGCTTTGGAGGACAGAGATCAAAGATTTCTATCACAGAGCTAGAGGATTGCTTAGTTGAAGGTTTAGAAGGAACTTTCAGCTTTGCTTTCCTGGTTGCCTTCTGAGGAAGGAGAATGGACTTTCCTTTATCCGTAGACTTAGTGTCTTTGGATTTTTCCTCAGGGATGGGATTTGAAGAAGGACAGGGATAGAGTTGATTGTAAGAAGTGTCAAAGAAGGAGGTGACAAAAGTTCCAAACTTAAGTGAGGAACTCTCTTTCTTAGGATCATCCTGAGGTGTCCAAAAACCAAGACCAGTTTTATCACTATCAGGAGTTTGAGCATTTATTATCTCAGAGATCTTTGTTGATGATTTGCACCATTTTTCAACATGAGCCTTTTCTGTTTTTAGAGCAGCGATGGCTTGTTCGCGTTCAATACTGATGATTTCATTTATAATGACTTGATCTTTCAACTTTTCTTCTAAAAGATTTAGTTCTTTGATCTTTTCATGACATTTCTCCAGCTCTTGAGTTAAATGAACATTTTTGTTCTCAGCTTGAGTTTTGTCGTTTAGGGCATTATAAAGGTCAATCGTCAGTACATCAACAGCGCGACTTCTCTCAGCTTCAGGTAGAGAGGGATTTGTAGAAATAGATACCTGAGATGATATGTAGCTCATAGAAGATTTAGATGGTTCTTCCACTTCTTCTTTAATCTCAGCCATGAGGCAAAGATTAGCGACTTCTTCTTCATCAGAAGATGATTCTTCTGATTCAGCCCAGTCGTGTTCTTCAACGATGAGACCTTTACCTTTTCGCTGATAGCTTTTCAGCTTTTGATATTTGTTCTTCAGCTTATGGTATTTGTCATCACTGGATCTTCTTGAGGTAGAAGGTTTGAAGACCTTTTTCGACCTGCACTCACTAGCAAAATGTCCAATCTTTTCGCAGTTATAGCAAGTGGCAGTAGCCTTATCAACCGGAGTTGATTTTGGCTTTTCAGTAATAGAGAGAGGTTTACTTCTTCGGAAGTTACTCCTTCTTGCAAATCTCTTAAAAGAGTTTGTCAAGAGTGCTAAGGACTCATCAAACTCTGACAGATCAGGGTCTGATAGATCCTCAGATTCAGAATCTAACTCAGTGATGGTGAGAGTAGATCGCTGAGATGGAATTATCTCTGAAGAGACTAAAGCAACAGGAGTGCTTTTGGAGTCTTTAGAATCTTTTACAAGATTTTTTTCAGAAGATTTGATTGCTCATAGTTGAGCAATATTCCATACAGAGTGCTTAAAGAGAGAGTATGTAAGTCTTTTGTCAGCTTAAGACATATTGAATAACTGTCCCAGCTTTCAGGAAGACATTCCAAGAATTTTGTTAGGACCTCAGAATTAGAATAGGTCCTACCAACAGTTCTTAGGTCATTTATTAGGCAGTTAAATCGCTGATGAACGTCAGAAAGAGATTCATTCTTACCAGCGATGAAACTTTCATACTGTCTTACCAAGTTAATCTTTCGAGTCTCTTGGATTTCAGTGGTGCCCTCATATTGAACACATATGGTTTCCCACATTTCTTTAGAAGTTTTCAGATGCATGATGGAATGGAAAACTTCATCAGGCAGAGCCATTGAAATAATGGTCTTTGCTCTTGCATCTATGCCTACCTTCTTTTTATCTTCATCACTCCACTGTCTTATTTCCTTAACTACATATCGTTCAGGGACAGCTTCAGTGGTGGCAGTAGCGGGAACCGCAGCTATAATTCTAACAGGTTCATAGGGTCCGTTTTCTATATATTCAGGTATAGTAGGATCCGCACCTTCAAGAAATAGCATCATTCGATTTTTCCATAGAGAAAAGTTATCTCTGCTAAATCGAGGAGGTTTAGAAAGTGAACCATTATCATAGTAGTTTGTGTTTGTGTTTAATGCCATTTTAGAATAGCAAGAAAGAGTATACAGCAAGATCTTGTTTATTAGATTTAAACAAACTGCTCTGATACCACTTGTTGGTCCCGAAGGTGCTAAACAAGTTTGTAGAAGGGGGGGGGGGGGTTGAATACAAACACAGAATTTAAAGTTTAATAAATTGTTTATTGATAAATCAAAATACAATTTACAAGTTTGTTGCGGAATAAGATTAAGACAGACTCAATCTAAACAAACTTAAGAAACACTAAGATAATTGCACAAGAAGTTCAGAGAATGGGGGATTAGAGATATAGAAAACAAGGGTTTCTATCTTGAGTTCAAGGATGAAGCACACTTTTAGATGAAGGGGTGAACTTCCTATTTATACCCTATGCATTAAATGCATGGCAGGATACTTTACACGTGGCGTTCACATATTGGCTTTGATAAACTGACTTTTGGGAGACATGCTTTCGGCCGGGTCATGAACAGTGTAGTAGACAGAGTTGTTGTACGAATGTTTGCAGAGACTTGTCCGTTCTGACACATCGTACTAGGTTGTGCAAGGATAGACAAAAGGAAACTTGAGGCATAAGCTTTGTGATCGTTTGATCGCTGAGTATCTCTAAGTTCAGAGATAAAGAGGTTCAGCTATCGCTGAAGCTTTTTCTCATGTTCCTTCGCGTATTAGTAGAGTTGTCTTTGCTTCACTGATATCCGCATCAGGTCACTAGTAGACTTCTCATTGTTCAACAGCTTCGTCTTTGATTCAGCTATGAACATCTGTTGACGCGAGATTTGTCTTCAGGGATTACGTTGGTTGTTTACTTTAGGAACTATCAGTGATAACTGAACAGACTCAGTTTGATCACTGATAGTGAAACACTAATACATAGAAATGTTTATAAGAAAGACTATCAGCGATAACTGAACAGACTCAGTCTGATCGCTGATGGTGAAACACTAATACATACTAAAACGTAATTTTCACTAAGCATAGAAAAGGGTCGTTATCAAATCACTGAGAGAGTTTGGATCAACAATCTCCCCCTATTTGATAATGACAAAGTAACTGAAGAAAATTACTTTATGATTCAAAATGATGGAATAATCAGGACTCGTAACATACATGTCCCAATTACTATTTTGAGGGATCTTTTACAGCACTGATGAAGTTAAGTACTTTACTGAAATTTCATTAATTCAGGAATAGAATTACAAGGAATGAAAATTACAAGTAAATTACTAACTACTGTAAGTACAACTAATAGATTACAGAAGAGAAAACTAATCTATCAGCTATAAGAAGATTTAGGAGGATTTATCATATACTCAGGTATTTCTTCTCCTTTCTGTCTTCGTTCCAAAGAATATTGGCTGATAATTTCTTTGATTTTCTCAGCAGCAGGGAAGAAGTCACACCATAAGCATAATAGATCCTTGAGATGATTCAGAGGACAGAAAGGAATCTCAGAGACTCTTTGAAATCTGAGTTCCTCATCATCATCTCTGAAGAATATTCCATAAGGATGATCAATTACTTGACCAGCTTGGAAAGGACCACCAGGAGGCAGAGATAAATCCAGAACTGAAAGATCAGGAGGAGGACCAAACAATGCATCTCTTGAAAATTTGATAGAAGTTTCATTCCTGATGATGGCGACGTCTTCAGAGGAGGAGGACCCGATTCTTCTTTTGAGTTTCTTGGGATTGGGAGGGATAGGAGATGGCAGGTTCAGTACAGAAGTGACTCTGTTGATGAGAGCTTTAAGAAGTCCTTCAACGTAGCCTCTGTATGTAGATTTTGATTTCTTCAGCGCATCCCAGAATTCTATCCACTCTGTAAACCCGAAACCTTCAAGTTTGGAAACGTACATAGCTTTCTGAGTTCCATCCTCTCTGGTAATCTCCATGGTCACTGAGAGTTGATCCTTCTTCTTGCGACCAGAGATAGTCACGGCTGTTATTGGAAGAAGATCAGAGCGATAATCCATCTTCTGTTTGCACCATTCAATGGACTTATCGTTGATCTCTTGTTCTTTGGATCGTTCCTCTTCAATTTCTTTCAGCAGTGCAGCTTGAACTTCCACAGGCTTTCTTTTCAGCTTCTTGTCCTTGACTTGAGAAGATTGAATCTTTAAAGCGAGTTGGGCATCTCGTCTGCATTCAGCGATCAGTTTCTCAGCTTTGGCAGATTCTTCTCGTTCAGCTTTAGTGAGGAAGTCGAGCTCTGAGAAGGATGTTTGAAGAGGGACTTTCAGTCGTTGACTTTCTAGTTGAGCGATCATTTCAGCTCTTTTCTTCATCACTTCCTCTGCCCCATGAGATGGTTGAGAGGGCCTTCCTGGATGTTCCCGTCTACCGAAGGTACTGATCATCGGCCGAACAAAAAAAAAAATTCTGTCTACCGAAGGTACTGTTCATCGACCGAAATTTTCAAAAAAAAAAAAAAAAAAAAAAATTTTGCCTGATTGAATTTCAAAAAAAAAAATTGTATTTTTTTAATTTTTTCGGTACCTCTCTCTCCTCCCTCCCTCCCTCCCCCCCCCCTCCCCTTCGGCTTCCTCTCTCCCCCCCTCCCCCTCCCTTCGGCTCCCTCTCTCCCCCCTTCCTCTCCCTTCGGCTCTATCTCTCTTCCCTCCCTCCCTCCCTTGGCCGAACCCCCCTCCCCTCCTCCCTCCTCCTCTCTCTCCCTTCGGCTCTCTCTCTCTTCCCCCCCCCCTCCCTCACTTTCTTCGGCTAACACCCCCATCTCCCCCTAGCCGAATTCCTTCCCCCTCCCCTCACCCTCTAGCCGACCGCCCCCCCTTCCCCACTCCCATTTTTTTCTCGGCCAACATCCCATCCCCCTTATCCCTCCATTTTTTTTTCTCACCTCTCTTTTCTTTCCTTCTTTCCTTAGACTTCCCCCTACTCACCCATCCCATCCCTTCCTTTTTCCACCTACTCCCAAATATTCCACACCTCCCTCCAGTCCCTCTCCTTACACACCTCCCTCCCATTTCTTCTCCTCATTTATTTACCCATCCTTATTTTTTTACCCACTTCCATTACATCAACTCTCATCTCTCACCTCTCTTCCCATATTTCCTCCCCTTTCCCCCATTATCTCTTTATTTTTTTTCTTCTCTTTTCCAAAAAAAAAAAAAAAAAAAATGAGCCACTGAATTTATGAGTTCTTCGTGTCTTGTAATTTTTCTGTGTGTCATTTTTTTTCTATGTGTTGATGTCATCATCAAATAGGGGGAGAAAAATATTGTTGGCTCTCTGGTTGATTTGGTGATGACTCTCCAACCAACACATAGAAACTCAAGAAGACCTCTCTCAACAAGGGCTCTCTATCCACCAATCAAGCTCTCAGCCCAGGTATGTTTTCCTTCATAAACTCTCCCGATCTACAATGGGGTGATACTAAAGACACTCCGGTGTCCAAAGGTCCCTCATCTGTAGTGGACCCCTCTTCCCCCTCCTTAGTGACGCCGGCTAGCAATAAATCCTCAACCGCTACTGGCACCGCCGCACTTGCCCAAATGACCATACCACCGAAAGATTCTTCGGCGGTTACCCAGGTCACACCCCATATCTCAAAGCGGTGGCACTCTACCTTTTCCCCTCCCTCTCCTCTCAAGAGGCTGAGGAAGGTTTCAAGGGCCAAACCACAAACTCCACCCACCGATTCTCCACAATCGACAGGTGTTGAAATTTTCCCATCTGGGCCCGGGGACTCTGCTAAACCCAAAACCACCTCCTTTGTATCCTCACAAAAGGATACAATTGTAAAATTGGGGACCCCTATTATTCCCTCATCAACCTTTTCCTTGGTTGATAAGGATGACTTGGACTCCTTCCCTATCCAAGGTGCCTCTTCTCCATCTCACAGCCTATCACCCAGGATTCTCAGTCCTAATGCTTTTGCACGATCCAAGGATGAATCTGCCCTTCCAGGAGCAGGTTTGGAGGATCCCGAAAATCTTCTGATTTCTTTCTTTCCGACACCATTAATTAGTTGAGGGGGAGTATGAGTTGAGGGGGAGCATGAGCATCTTACCACTCAAACTTAAACTCTGCTTTTGCAATGGACTATGTGATCAAAGCCACCTGACATTAGTTGATGGGGAGTATGAATTGAGGGGGAGCAACCAACCACTCAAGTTCAAACAATCCCGACTACTGTCTTCTATATCTTTGTATTTTTTTTTCTCATTCTTTATTCATTGTATTCATTTATTCGTATGTATAGCTATACTTTTTCATTCTCTTGTAAATGTCAGATATACCAAAAAAAAAAAAAAAAAAAAAAAAAAGGTCTATGTGAAAAGAACCCAAAAAGAGTAAAGATGGGTCAAAATGAATTTATTCAGTATACTATTTGTTTTATTCTTTAGTATGGATGTCATCCTCAAATAGGGGGAGATTGTTGGGTCATCTGAAGATTTGAAGATGACCTCCTGATCTTCCATCTTATATCATCCTACTTAGAATATGTTTGAGGTTCTTTTAGCATCTTGGTTTCTATACAAATGTTCGGTGAAGTCGAAGATCAACCGAAGAAGACAAAGAAGGAGAATATCTCTCAAAGCGGATTGAAGATAGACTCCTCAGCCTAAAGCCAAGTATGCCCACTTGATCAACACCATTGGCCAGGATGGTGCCGATCTCATTCTTCAGGAGCCGAAGACCTCTTCGGCTGAAGACCTCTTCGGCCGAAGACCTCTTCGGCCGAAGACATCTTCAGAAGCCGAAGACTTCTCAGTCTTAGGAGCCGAAGACCTCTCAGTCTTCAGGAGCCGAAGAACTCTTCGGCAACCGAAGACTCCTTAATCTTCAAGGCCTGAAGATTTCTTCAACACATTGTACTTTTCACAAAGTATATTGTGATATCTTGCATATCGACATGGACCTCATATGAAGATCAGATAAAGTAAGCTTTGTCTCCTACACCATTTTAAGGAAAGGTCTACACCATCATGCAGGTCAACACTTCAAGCCAAAACACCTCAAGACAAAAGGTACATCTTGTACCTTGCTGAAGACCTGTGTCCATCCTTTGCTCAACAGGTGTCCCATGCATTTAATGCATGAGGCACTATAAATATGGAGGATGGTTCAACATGCAAGATATCCAGCAGAACCAGCTCTACCACCTTCAAGTTCTCTAAGTGCCTGGCAACCTTCTCTCTACGAAGTTCAATTGTTTTCTAAGTGTTTTACAATTGTTCTTTATTCTCTATGTGTAAGATTGTTTGAACATATCTCATATGTTCTCTTCCGCAACAATCAAAGTTTTCTATGTGATTCTTGATTTCAAATCAATAAGAATTAAAGTAAGTGAAAAACTGTGTGTATTGTATTCAACCCCCCCTTCTACAATACTTTGCTTGTTTATTTACTGCTATTTGGGACCAACAGGTCCATTCAAACTTCACATTCTTCCGAGTCAGAACTGTCAAGGAAGAAGCGATCTTGGAAAAGTCTTGAATGAATCTCCTGTAGTATCCCGCCAGACCCAAGAAAATTCTGATCTCTGACGGACCTTTAGGAGGCTCCCAATTCATCATAGCTTCAATCTTGGAGGGATCTACTTTCACTCCGTCTCGAGTGACTACGTTCCCCAGAAATTGTACTTCTTTAAACCAAAAGTCGCACTTGGAAAACTTGGCGTACAATCTTTCTCTTCTCAACACTTCCAGAACCTCACGTAGATGTTGTTCGTGTTCCGACTCACTCTTCGAGTACACTAGTATGTCATCAATGAATACAATGACTGACTTGTCGAGGAAAGGTTGGCACACTCTATTCATCAAGTCTATAAACACTGCTGGTGCGTTCGTCAGGCCAAGGCATTACAAGGAACTCGTAATGGCCGTAACGCGTTCTGAAAGCCGTCTTCGGAGCATCTTCTTCTCTTACCTTCGGAGCATCTTGGTGATAACCTGATCGTAAGTAGATTTTGGAAAAACAACCCGCTCCTTGAAGTTGATCGAACAAGTCGTCTATTCTCGGAAGCGGATATCTGTTCTTCACTGTAGCTTTGTTCAACTCACGATAGTCAATGCACATTCTCATTGTGCCATCCTTCTTCTTGACAAATAAGACCGGAGCTCCCCAAGGTGACGAACTCGGTCTTATGAATCCCTTCTCCAATAGCTCTTGGAGTTGTGCTACCATCTCTTGCATCTCCGATGGCGCTAAACGATAAGGTGCTTTAGCGATCGGTGCAGCGCCAGGTACAAGATCAATCCGAAACTCTACCTGACGATCGGGTGGCAACCCGGGCAAGTAGTCCGGAAAGACATCTGGATACTCACGCACGATCTTCACATCTTCCAGCTTTGACTTCTCTAACTTAGCATCGATCACATAGGCTAGGAAAGACGAACATCCTTTTATTAAACACTTGCGTGCTCTTGCCATTGTGATTATTGCCACTTCACCCTTCCTCTTTTCACCATAGATGACCACGATCTCTCTAGAGGGGTTGGGAAGTCGAATCATCTTCTTGGAACACACGAACTCGGCCTGATTGTTTGACAACCAATCCATACCGACTACCACATCAAAACCCCCGATTAACATCGGTAATAGATCGATCGAGAATTCTCTCCCTTCGATATTAAGAGTACACTGCCTCAGAACCTCGTGGATCAAAACTTGGCTACCATCTGCTATTTCTACCACTAATGCATCCTCAAAACTAGTAGTGGGCATAGAAATTTTCTGACGGAACAATTCAGATACGAAAGAGAAACTAGCACCCGTATCGAACAAAATACGAGCAGGTACAGAGTTTATAAGAAAAGTACCCGATACCACATCAGCGGATGCTCTAGCCTCTTCGGTCGTCATCTGAAATGCTCGACCCGGAACCTTCGGAGGGTTCTCCTTCCTTGCTGGCGCGCTACCCGACACAAGCTTCGGGCAATCCTTCCTCGAGTGTCCCGGTGTCTTGCACTCAAAACAGATGATCCCTCTGACCGGGCAATCTCTGACAGTATGACCAGGCTTCCCACACTTGAAGCAAGTTTGAGAATTGTTGTAACAGTTACCGTGATGATTGGTTCGACACCTCGGGCACCACTTAGCTTCCTGATAACTACTAAAGTTGCGGTTCCCAACAAAAGGTCGGGTCCGCTTGGGAGGTACTGAACTGCTCTCCCACTTTCTCTTATCAGACACCATCACAGAATTCTCAGATTTGCTCTTCGCGAACATCTCTTCCATGAATTGAGCTTCCTCCACCATCTCTCGGAGGTTAGAAGCTTTGAAATTATGGACCATCGATTGCATGTCCGCTGGTAAGCCGTTGAGATAAGCTTTCATTTTATCTTTTTCTGTTGGGGCAGCGTGCCCCACCAGACCCAGCTTCTCCATAAACTGACGGGTGTACTCCCTCACCGTCAGACTTCCCTTTACCAAGGACCGGAATTCTTTCTCAATTCGGTCCATGGTCCTCTCGTTGCAGAACTCTTCTAGCAGCTTTTTTTTGAACTCGGCCCAAGACAACTGGGCCAACACTTTAGGAGATAGAGTGGATTGGATGATATTCCACCAGATGAGTGCAGTGTCCCTCAGCAATTGGGTACCGAACTGCACCCTCTGATCATCACCACATTCGGAAGAGCCAAAAGTTTGCTCAACCGCTCGGATCAACTTTACACACACCGCCGGGTTATCTGAACCGAAGAATTCAGGCGGTCCGCAGCTCAGAAAGGACTTATAGGAACAACTCTTCCTATTCCTCGGAGCATCAGAAATCCTGCGCTCTACCGCTGTGACCCTTATACCATCGCCTCCAGAACCTGCTACAACGTTTTCCACAACCGTCTCACTTCTACGATTGTTCACATCACGGTCCTCAATCACTTTTAGCAGAAACTCTTGCTGCTTTGTCATCTCTTCTCTCATTGCCAACATCATGTTGGCCATCAACTCAGACGGGGAACTAGCATCCCTGATTACTGGGTGGGACGAAGCCAGGTCCACACGCGGAATGACCTCAGGCCCCCCACCTAGTATTTGTTGAACTGGCGGACGCACGGCAACCTCAACTCCTTCCAGCTGATCAGTTGTGGAGGCTGTCGCTTCCAGTCCGTCAACACGAGTACGCGGTCTACCACGCGTATTCACCATACTGAACTGTTCCACAGAACAGAGACAGAGATAAGAGAGAGATTGAATAAACACAAAGTAAGCGTACTACCACATTACCAATTGTCATAGCAATAGAAATTCAAGCACACTTACGTACGATATCTTCATAATAACATTAGCTAAGTGAGATTATGAACATATAACACATAAAAGTTCTCGTCACGATCACCACAACGTCTGATAAACGTACTTTCCGTTGACTCTAAGACTAACCCATCTTAGAAGCTCTACCCAAATTTCGCAGATCAATTCTTAGCATACTCAGTCTAAGTCTAGACATCTTACATTCATGCCTAGTTCGCTTAAACTAGAGCTCTGATACCAACTTGTAACGCTCTAAAATTCAGAGTAAATTAAAACATTGAAAACCTGACAAATGACGAAGGTGAATCCATTAACTTCCCATAAATGGGATCAGTCCTTAAGACTATACAATTCTATACAAGGATTTCATCAAAAGAATGGGACTTAACAATGCCCAACACCAATACTAAAACATCTCCAAAAAACCTCGAGACTCAAAACTCGTCTCTCCAAAAACCCCGGCACCCACCGCTAATGGAAACCTGTTATACACGTCATTTGAGAAAAAGTGTCAGACTATAAAGCCTGGTGAGAACAAACAGTTTATAAAGCTCAAAAGATATAACATCGGTATCATAAAGAAATCTTTTCATAAAGGTTTAGTTCGTAAAGATAACATTTCGCCACAATCGGGCCTCTTCGGTCCAAAACTCTTAAACGGTGATAAAATGACCATTTTACCAAGGAGAGTGGTGTAACACAAAGTAGACCACAAATCCGAGTTATGAGCTAAACACTTGGAGTCCTCAGCAATGAACCCAGAGTCCGTGCTACGAGGTGAGATCGCGCTCCCAAGGGAAACCAATGTATACTCCTTCACTAGGATCACCATGAACCATGGCTAGTAACTGGCCTCACATAACCGTACCATAAACTCATCACGGAACATGTGATCCATAGCTACATATTTGGGGAATATAGCCTCCCAACAAAACAGTCTACTCCAAAACCTAGGGATCCACTAGTAATGGTAAGGACTCGTCACAACAACATATGTGACCAACCATAAATAAATATATGGTAATAAGTACATTTTATAAACAAAATGCTACTTCCAGTTCAACTTCTGGTAAGAATGAAGATCATTAAAATGAGTTCATAAACATTCTTTTTACATAATCACGTAATGTGCAAGTAAAACATCATTTTACTTCAATAGGGCGCAACCCGTCATTTTGGTCAAAACTGACCGGGAACCCCGAGAATCACCAAAAACTTCATTTACAACAAAATGTAGAGAACATACAATCATACCGTAGAAATACTTTAGATTTCGCAAATAAGAGTTTTGACATGTATAAAGTTTGTAAAATGATAGTAGGAACTCACCGGTAGGTTTTCAGAATAAAACCCGGAAAACCAGATAATGACCACGACGTAGAGATGAAGCTTAAAACACCGACCCCTCGCTAGAAACACCGAAAACTAGCAACCAAACGAGCCTTGAAGATCGAAGAAGAAAAAGAGAGAAAAAGAAGAGAGAGAGAGAAAGAAACTGAGATTACAAAAGAATCTCAACAAAATGAGATATTTAGCCAAGGCTTTACACACCTCCCAACACAGCGCACGGCCCGTGCGTTTTCCAAAGGGGAGGGCGCACGGCCCGTGCGTTCTCCACTGCCTCGCACCCTGTTCCATGCGCACGACCCGTGCGCCCTGTAGACAGAAACATCATCCTCTTTTCTTTAAAAACAACCTCGCAAAACCAAACGAAAATTCGGGGTGTTACACCGCAGATATAAAAAATTACCCAATATAAGGTAAATACATACCATCGTTTTCATCGTCAACGTATTCAGGCTCTATCATCTCGTCGACTTCAACATCTATCTCATCGATATATATAGACAAAAATATAGATAACTGTGGGAGCAAAATGGAAGAAAAATACTCGGCAAATGCAAATCAAAATCAGAGTGAGTCACCTTCTTGTTTTGACATCCTGGATTTTATGGCCATTTTGAGAGTGTGTGAAACCAGACATGCAAAAGCAAAAACCCTAACAATCCACAGTGAAATGGAGTCGATTGAAGGAGCAGATGATGGAGTCGATGATGATGGAATCAATTGAAGGAGGTGGTGATCGATTGAAGGAGCGATAAAAGAGTGATTGCAGGAAGAGGGCGAGTTCATGCTTCAGGCGTCAGTTCGATTGAAGGAGTTGGAAGTCATGGAGGTTGAAGCGCGAGATGATGGAGGAGGGAGATATAATTGCTTTGTTTCAGTGGGTTTCTTGATCATCTAGCGGGAGGAAGCGATGAAGATTGCAGGAACGTGGG
This sequence comes from Arctium lappa, assembly GCA_023525745.1. Classification (NCBI taxonomy): domain Eukaryota; kingdom Viridiplantae; phylum Streptophyta; class Magnoliopsida; order Asterales; family Asteraceae; genus Arctium; species Arctium lappa. Next base: position 54,754,514 of record CM042063.1, read on the forward strand.
GAGGGAGAAAAGGAAGCGTCGTGGGGAGAAGAATTAGGGTTTTCAAAAACCATTTTTCAAGAACGGCATTTTCAAGAACTGATTAAGCCTTTTAATATAATAGTATAGATAACGATATTTTATATTTTGTACTTATTTTAACCCAATAACGTATATATCTTCTAACATCTGATAATATTGATACCATATTTATCATCTCCTTCACCATAACTCTTTTGTAAACAAAATGTAAATCTTACGTAAACAAATATAAGTATTTTCAGATGTTACAAAATTACGTATCTTACGCTCAAAATACTTAAAAACTAAAAAAAAAATTAAAAAATGTATTAATTGAGAAAGATCCGTTACACAAAATATGAACAAAAACCCGTTTTTTTTAACATTATTTTCGACTGAAATTTATTTTATTTAAAGAAAAAGTAAAAAGTAGTTTTATATGGCCCAATAGGCTAATTGGGATAGGCCCAAGTATAGAATAATGTCAACTTGAATAAAGGGATAATAATTATTGATTTACCCTCATCCATCCAAAAAGACATAGAGCACATTCAATGAACACTTAATTTGACATGTGTTAATAAACTTTCTCTTATTATAATCATATATATTATATTAGGGTTGGGTTCACGTGAGACCAACATATTTTCGTGAGACCACGATTTTACACTTGAAACTTCACAGTAAAACACTGTGAAGATAAAAAAAAAATATGAATCTTTGCGGGTGTTTTGCTTTGAACTTTCAAATGCAAAATCATGGTCTCATGGGTTTCACGAAAACATGTTGGTCTCACGTGAACCCAAGTCTATTATAATACAACTCTCTATTTTTATTATTTTATATAATAATGATTAATATGATATTATTCATCATATAGTAATTGTCGATACGAGTTTTTTTATTAGTTATTATACAATAATCAATATATGAAACTAAATTAGAAGAAAAAGAATTTATTAAATTCATCAAATTGTTTTTTAATAATATGTTCGAGGTAATACATAGATACCAAAAAGAATTATTTTATACATAAAATGAAAAAAATGGAGAATCTTTTTTGGTTTTATAAAATATTTATTTTGAGAATTTTATTAAAAATAAAATCAATTGTTTATTAAGCTAATAAAAGAAATATTTCCTTTTCCCCCCAAAAAATCTAGTTAACCTTTTGGGGACATGGTGTTTTAATTTAAGTGGAATTGTTCAAAAGGCCAAACACCCATGAAATTACAATATTCTCCTTTCCCAAGTTTTAAAAAAATTATCCTTCTTCACATATTCATTCCAAAACAAGGGGTAATTTGGTAAAATCACAACCAACCAAATGTGTGCGTCTTGCAAGTCATCGATTGAACGACAAGTAGGGATGATTTCCTTTTTGTTTTATTCCATTTTAATGAAAACAAAAATAAAATCATATTTAAACCGATCAACTGATAACACGTGTAAAATGATGAAATTTTGACGACATAAAGTTGTGAAATCACGCCGCAAAAATTTTGGATAACATCGTCACAACAATATGATATGATTTTTCTAAAAACATAATTACATAAAACATTTGATATCTGTACACATCATTCATCAGTATTATCAAAACTGACATAAATTAAATATTATTTTTTTCGAATTAAGCATAGGAAGATCTTGTTCTTCAATTTTTGTGCATACCCTTTTGATTTGTACACCTAAAAGAAACTTAAAATGTCACCTAACTTAGCAACAACCGTTTTCGGGTTTTTCCGTGATGTTTTTTATGTTGTCACTCGTTTAATCATTCGATCAAACGTAAGACCCATGAAGTGAAATGAAATTGACATAACAAAACTAATGTATATTTTTAAAAAGAAACAAAACTTGGAATTTACAGAGAGTTAAAGATACAAAGCAATATATTAGTACAACAGTATTAAAGAAAAACAAAAGTATATGGATGTGGGTTTGTCTCGTTCCACCAAGGATTTTCTTGAAAGACTCGAAAAATCGTATTTTGAAGAAAACCCTGATCGAACGGTTCCCAATTCAGGTATTTTTCAAACTCGATGCTTCTGCATTATCTTGAAAATGTCTCAACCACTTGAACAGATACCGAATAATGTCAGGGTCGAATCTACCACGAAATCGTCGAACTACTTTCCGAAGACGTTAAAAGTTGTTCAAGGTACTCCGCCCCCAAATCCTCGAACACCACCATATCGTTTTTGAAATTCGTCCCGCCGCCGACGGCTTGCTTCTTTTTCCGCGACGCCGGTTTTTTCCTCATCGAGTGTCGTCTCTTGAGCGCCACCACGGGCGAACACCCTTCCTCGAACCCGTAATCCATCTCCCGTAGCGACTCCTTCACTCTCTCTGCGGGGAAATTCAACACCGCGGCCGATCCCCTCATCGAGAACGCCGCTTGGTCGTACGCCATCGCGGCGGCCTCCGCGCTATCGAACGTACCCAACCAAACCCGAACCCCGTGTCTCGTCGAATCCCGTATCTCCGCCGCGTACTTCCCCCACGGCCGCCGTCTCACCCCCCGGTAAGACTTCTCTTTCGGGGGGTTTTCCGGTGGCGAACCCGAAGTGACTTCCTCTTCCTTGACGACGGCGGTGGCGGCAGTGGCATTGGAGGTGTTGGATTCCGACGATTGATCGGCGGCCATGACGCCGTTAGCGGCTATCGTATCGAAGAGGAGCATGTCTTGCGAGTCGTTGAGATTGAAAGGTAGCGAATGGTGGTGAAAAAGAAGCTCATCCCATGAGTAGGAAGATTCCGGCGAGTGGTCTCCGGCGGCGGCGGCGGTGGTGGGGTAAAATTGTTGAACGGAAAAAAAATCCGCCATGGTTGTGGATTTTGTGATGGACTGAAGAAAACAGAGTCCTGCTGCCTTTTTATATCCCTTTGGAAATTGTTGATCCAATAGAAATTTTATTAAGTAAAAATAACGGTTTTTTTAACTATATTTTTTTGAACAAATATCTTTTTTTAATAAATTATTTATTAATAAGTTATTTATATATATTAAGTTATTAGTAAGTGTCGACTGTCGAAGTATCTTTGATAGATATAATAAAATATATATATATATATATATATATATTGGAAGGATATTTTACAACCCTTGTAACCCACATCTTAACCGTTGGATTTATAATCGACGGTTATTTTATTTTTATTTTTCTGTTTTTTTTAAATTAAAAATATTGGGTCCCATATCTATTGTAACCGCCGATCATGAATCCAACGGTTAAAATGTGGGTTGCAAGGTTTGCAACCTTTTTAAGAGTTGCAAATAAAACAACCCCTATATATATATATATATATAGGGAGAGGTTCATTTGAGAAATGGTAAATATATGAGAAATAGAGAAGTAATCTTAGTCATTCATCTGGTCAACATTTGCGGCTTTGACCGCGAAGCACCGGATAATTCCTTGTGTGGTCTATAGAAGATAGAGGAGTAATTTCGTAAAATACACGGGATGAGTTCATATATGAATCTGTATGAATCACAAAGATTCATATATGAATCTGTTAATTAGTTCAACTGATTCATATATGAACCTTTGTGATTCATACAGATTCATATATGAATCACAAAGGTTCATATATGAATTTGTTAGTTAGTTCAACTTATTCATATATAAATCACAAAGGTTCATATATGAATCAGTTAAAAGAGTTCAGTTGTGAATTGCACTGGTTCATATATGAACATATAGTTCATATGTGAATTATACATGTTCATATATGAACACAGCCCGTGTGTTTTGTAAAATTTACGAAATTGTTCTTCTATTTTTGGGATAGCCACAACTTTTGACCAGTCAAAGCCGCAACTTTTGACCGGTCAAAGCCGCAATATTTGACTAGTCAAATCCGATCTTGACCATATGAATGGCTAAGATCACTTCTCTATTTCTCATATATTTACCATTTCTCAAATGAACCAAACACTATATATATATATATAAATGGTAAATATATGAGAAATAGAGAAGTGATCCTAGCCATTCATATGGTCAAGATCGGATTTAATTGGTCAAAAGTTGCGGCTTTGACTGGTCAAAAATTACGGCTCTTCCAAAAATATAAGGGTATTTACGTAACTTTGACAAAAACACACGCGTGTTCATATATATGAATGTTCGTAATTTTTACATAAACACTGACTGCATGGCTTCATATATGAATGCATGCAAAAAAAAAAGTGACATTCATATATGAACGCCTGTTTTTTGCATGCCTTCATATATGAATGCATGCGTTCATATATGAATGTTCATAATTTTTACATAAACACTGACTGCATGCCTTCATATATGAATGCATGCAAAAAAAAAGAGTGACATTCATATATGAACGCCTGTTTTTTGCATACCTTCATATATGAATGCATGCGTTCATATATGAATACGTGCAAAAAAAATAGTGACATTCTACTAACATTCATATATGAACGTCTACTAACATTCATATATGAACTTCTGCTTTTTGCATGCATTCATATATGAAGACACACGGCTAAAAAAAAGAAAAAAAAAGTAATATTCATATCTGAAAGCATGCGTTCATATATGAATGCGTTTGGATAATTTACAAAAATTCCCTTCGAATAATAAACAATGTGAGGAACACGGGAGTGGACCATGAGAGCAATTATCCCCTAATTCTCGATCAAAGCCGCCGATCTTGACCGAATTAATGGTTTAAGATCACTTCTCTATTTCTCATATATTTAGTGTTTCTCAAATTAACCTTTCCCTATATATATATATTTATTTTGGTGGTTATATGGATTTTTTTTTACTTAAATGGGTATGGTATAATGTGTGTTGAAACAGAGAAAAATAAAGAGAAATTAATTAAATTAGTTATTTTTGGTTGATGATTTTTATCTCTTAGCCAAGTTTTATCAAAATAGTCTTACGTCCGTAATATATAGGTCTGTAATTGCATATCCAACTAAAAAAATACGAATCTGATCGATTTTTCTTATTTAAAAAAATTGACCCGGATCCGCAATAGAGATCCGCAATATACAAAAAAATTAGGAAAATCGATCAGATTCTTATGTTTTGATGTTTTTGAGTTAGCGGACCTAGGGCTATATTGGTAAAACTCGAAGATGAGTGACTAAAATATAAAACCACCAGTGAAAAATGACTATTTTAATTTATTCTCAGAAAATAAAAGAGAGATTGTGGAATTCTTTCAAATATGGAGTAAAAGGGAAAAATAATATTTTATTTTTTTTCGGCTGTAATAGACATTTGAAATTAAATGATTAAGAAATAAATTATATTTTGTTAAATGTATTTAATAATATAATTAATATTAAAATCTCTAAAATATAGTAGTTGTTAGAATTAGATGTACTTTTTTAAATATTTTGACTTTTAATCTTTCTATTGTAGAAAAAAACACAGTGTAATTGTTTGAGATGTTCCAAAACAAATAAAAAGGTAAACCTCGATTATTTCGGCCTAAGACAAATTTCCAAAATATCTCTTAAAAGTAGGGAAATTAAAATGGAAAAGTTCAAAAATAAACTATTCCATTTTGAATGATTAAATCCCTTAACTAATTTTTTGAATACAAACACGATTAAATTTTCTCATTTTAAATGATTAATATTCTGAATATTTTTTTGAATTAAAAAATTATTAAACTTTCTTATTTTGAATGATTATTTTTCTAAACATTTTTTCAATAAATTAAATCATCAGTCTTTTAAAAAGTGGTTAATTACATTCTTTTAACCCAAAAAAACTACTTATAACCAATCATTTTTTTATTCTCCCTCTTTTGATAGATAAAAAAATAGATCAATTCCAAAGATTCCTTTAGTCCCTAATTACAACTGCTCTTACGCAGGGTTAAAATCTATAGGTCTAATGAGTTCAAGGTTTTCAACTACTATGTCAATTTAAACTTTTATGAAACTTTCGAATACATAAGTTTTATAACAATTGCTTGTGTGGTAAAATCCACTACCGATCACTCGATAGTTTGAAAATTGATCATCGACGCTACACGTATGAAACCATTTCCAAAATTTGTTTGATCAATATTTTCGTAAATAAAATGGTGGCAAGAGGTGTGTAGCAATATTCACACTATAACCATGAAAATAAATTCCAGTGCCCCAAACACGTGGAATAAATGTTTGTACAACTCCGAAAGAGGACTTCACAACTTTTAACTTTTACTTCTTTAACCGAAAACGTTGCGGCATAAAATTTTCAACAAGTCTCCTATATCTCAATTTATTCCCTAAAATTTTGTAAGATAATGGGAAAACAAATAAATTTTCAAATCGAGTTTAAAGTCTTGAGCCGCCTCGATAAAACACATTTGACCAAGATGGTAACTACAACGATATGCATCCCGAAAATTCATTTCATGCATTGCAGAAAATTTATAACAATAAGGTTCACAATTGAAGCACGTTTAGATTAAAAGTTTAATATGAGATAACATAAATCTATCACATTTTACTCACGCGAGTGAAAATCATATCCAACCCAAAAGTATGCACATATACTCATGTGAAACTCAAGATGCAATCATGAGACACTAAAATTTTCAAGGTGCCTCTTATGGTTCCAAGATGTAGGTGTAAGACTTGCATAAGACAAACTATTAAACAAAACTCGTAAGTCAACACACACAATGATGCATATGCACATGTTCTCAAAATTATTTACGCAACGTAAAATGACGTAAGACGAGACACCCTAACCCAACTGAATTTTCGCAAAACTCAAAAATGCTAAAATCCTGCAGTGACAAATTTTCATTTCTCAACAAGAATGTAAGACGGCAATATGTCTAAAACACTAAGCCTTTAAGAGTTTCCTCTTTTAATGCAATGAAAGGTAAAATGACACATTTAACAAAATTCACATGGGACACGACGCCAACTAACTCGTAAGCTTAAAAGAAGCAAAATTAAAACTCACGCATGGAAAGACATCGTATAAAACAATACTCCATGAAATTCCAACAAAACTCACACAAACTAAAATTCTCAAGAAATTCCGACTCAACGCGTGGGAATAACTTTTCCTTTAAAACCATTGACATATGTGGAGGAGATCCAATGCCTAGGTTAAAATCTCATAGCTACTTGCCCAATACTCAAATGACATTAAAACATGAATATTACAATATCCACAAATAGCGTTAAACAAGAGACATGAATAAAGAGATTTTTGATAACAATTTGCAATTACGTGCAACAAAACAATTTATGCATGCTTAAGCTCACAGTTTAAAATCGGATGCGTGCTAAATGCTTTACCAAAACTTTATAATATAAACCACTTTCTGTTTTACGAACACAAGAAACAATTTATGCAAATTTATTTCAGAAATAAATTTTAGTGCATGAATTTGGTCGGCATTTACCCCTCTAGACTACGCTTCTCAACAACCCGACATACTAATACCATCCGGGTGTATCAAACATCTTAGGACAACAATCTCAATTTTCTACTATTGTCATCCGGATACTCCACATCTTAAAGCGACGCTCAGATATTTCATCGGTTCACCTTACAATCTCTCCTCGTATGACGTCAATTCCATAAGCTCAATGTTCTACTACAACCAATTATTCTTACTCAAGACGATCAACTTAATGCATTCAACGCACTTAACTATCACTTAAACGTGACATTGCTATAGACATCAACGTTTCCTTAGATTACTCACTTAGAAACCTTCTCACTACCCCAACGGTAATCGTACCAAGGTAGTTCAAGTATACACATGTAATATGTAGGTTCACCATAACACTGGCCAGGTGCCATTATGAACGTACCGCACATGCTCATCCTTGCAACCCTCGACAAGTTTCCCGTTTCTAGTGACTCGATCAACTCCATCATATCTTATCTTAAGGTTCCTAATGTGCAACTTCACTTACAATCGCTTATAAAAACACTAGTTTGAGTCTAGGCATCCTACAATCAATACCTAATTCTCTCAAACTTAAGCTCTTATACCAACTTGTAACACCCTCAATTCTGTAAATAGCAAGTTATTAAAAATTTACTAATTACATCAATAAATAAGTCATCTTCAACCAGAAATTATGACTTAACCACAATACAACCATTCATTCTATACAAAACTCTATGATAAAGACGGGTGCTACTAAAACCCCATAATAGCTACTATCTCCAACGTTGCGGAAGACTTCACCAACTACTTACATTTGCACAAAGCTAAGGCTCGACTCTTCATAGGATTGCTAGGACCAACTCCCAACCTTGAAACCTGATGCACATGCCGACAAATAAAAAGGTTAGGCTTAACGCCTAGTGAGCTCAAGAGTTTTCAACATATATAAAATAATCGTTTAAAAGAAATAATGCGGTTAAAATCGTAGTCCTTCAATATGATACGTCTTACATGTAAAAACGACTCATTTTCCAATAATATGCATTTTAAACAAAGAACACAAATTTGGACGTTTTTCAAACCCAACCACTACAAAGATAATAATACCAATGTAAGCCGCCCATTTATAAATTAGCTTTAACCCAAAACTCACTCAAAGCGTAAATATAACTTGAACTCTCCATTTATGAAGATACGGTTAAACCTTATATCCCAAGACACCCAAAACACGGGTGGGGCATAATACTCATCCCATAAAATCAGGGGTAAAACCCAATAATACCAAATGTCACCGGAAACTTGGATAATAAAACTCAATACCCAAAAACAACACCTTTCGGTGATGGGGGATTCCCGATTCCATAAAATGTGACGGTCCACAAAGTAAGCCCATTTTATGTTGTTATGACTAGTCATATAAACAAAAGTACACGCAAGAGATGTCAGGCTCAGTAGCTTTAAACGTACACCCACGGAAACTCGAGTTCAACCCCGTCGGGTTCTTATGTCGAGCCCCTCATCTAATATCGTAATACTTGAGCACGAAGGACTTATACTGCACCCCGGTACCTTAACGTGCAGCACGAAGGACTTGCATCGCACCCGATACCTAACGTGCAGCTCGTAGGACTTACATCGCACCCGATACCTAACGAGCTTCATCCAAAATTGCCAACAAGGCTCGAAGTCGAGTTACCAAAACTGGACAATTGTCCAAAACCCCATCAAAATAACAATGCCAAGCCGCAGGCTTAGCAACCCAATTGACTCATTGATAAATGAAAATAACAATACGATAAAACGCACTCGACCAACGGATATGTCAACACCACGACCAAAAGTAAGATTAGTTCAAAACCCAACATTAGTTGAGACAACCCATTTTCCAAATGAACTTATACCCTTATAACTTTTCCAAATGTCTCATAACACAAAATATGCATTTTCCAACTTTAACTGCTGATAAGAATGAAAATCATAAAATGAGACTATAAACATTCTTCCCAGTACCCCGCATAAATGTGCAATTAATACTTTAAAAAACATTCCATTTCGTAAATGATGCATAAAACCCGACAAACATTTACAGTGTATGTTTTTTTACCAAAGATCTATTTATGCAATAAGACCTCAAAACACATTCATTTGTGACACATATATTAAATGCCCAAAATTCCAAATGTAGGTATTATACAAGGTTTGTAAGGTTGAATACTTCAAATAATCAAGATCAACAAATAACCCAATATTTGATAATTTCATGTAAAACACATAAACATTTTAAAATAGACATTTTGGCATGTACACCGTTTTCACAAATCAACTTGAACTCACCTTGCTAGATTTAGGCTAAATCTAGATTTTCCCCCAACTAGAGCTCCTTTGAAGAACACTTGGATTCTCAAGACAAAACTTCCAAAACCTAAATCCATACATATTCAACCATAAATAAACATAATCAACCACAAAGAATCGTTTCCCAAACCATGAGCATGAATACCTCAACTAAAACCGAAACCCTAACTTCCATAACTTAAGAAAATAGAAGATTACCTTAACCCAAGCTTGAATCCATCAACCAAACACTTCTAGTTCACCAAAATGGTCACAAATCTCCAATCTATGAAATGAAGCACAAAGGGTGGATGAAACCCTAGAAAACTTTGGGGGAAGAAGATGAATAGTGAGAGATGAGAAACTTACCACCACCAAATACTCTAGTATACTCCAATATACTTCCAATATCTTTCTATATCCTTGAAAAGCTCTCAAAAACGAAACCGTAGCAACTTGAATCGCCCAAATCGGAGTTGAAATGAGAAAGTTATGAAGAAATGAAGTTTGGGGCTGAAAATCGCGATTTTAACACCCTGAAACACCCAGGCGATTGTGCCAGGCTATAGTGACCATGCCACAATCGCCGGACACAATCGCTGAGATTGTACCAAGAGTTCTCGGGCTCCGGCGACCTTGACAGGCGATTGTGACACTGTCACAATCACCGGACACTATAGCCTAGCGCGTACCGAAACTGTTTTGGCCATAACTTCTTCGTTATAGCTCCGTTTTCGCTCCGGAAATAACCGTTGGACTCGTAATTGAATCCTTCATCCATCTAGACTATAAAATCCAGGATTCAAGTCCAAAATTAAATATCTTATTTTTTCTCGATATATCGGTTTTTGTATTAACTTGAAATGATATCTTTCAAGAATCGGGGTGTTACATATTATTATATATTAACAATTAATTATAAATAAATATTAATTATTAAAATTTATTATTGTTAATTAATTAATATTATCTGAAAATTATAACATAAACTTTAATTATACATTGATATTAATTATTTAGAATTATTGATAATTAAATCAATTTTTTAATATTGATCAGTTGGTAGCCTAGCGGGAGGAGGCTTGGGGCTAGTGGATGGTATCCATTGGTCTCAAGTTCGAATCTTGTGAAGCTCACTCAAGATCATCAGGCTTTGGGCTTCATCCTTCGGGGTGGGGTTCGGGGCTAGTTGTGGAGGTCCTCTGGGCTGCAACTAGTTGGGTCGGCCTTAGGGTTGGTCAGGCCGCCGAGGATTAGTCGGGTTGCTTCGAATGAGAGCCCGGATACCTCGGGAACGTGTGTGTGAGTTATCGTGTCGTTCAAAAAAAAAATTTATTATTATTTTTGTATTTATTATTTGATTATTTTTTTTCACATTATATGTATCAGTTATTTAAAATTATAAGTTAATGTAGATTTTTTTTCTAATTTGGTTTAAAATTCAAATTTATAATATACATAATAATAAATTTCAAATTATTTTAATTAACATATTAATACATTTACTACCTTATTAATTAATATATTATATTACTATAATTTTTTTTTATTTATATTAGTAAGTATTGTAAGATTGTTTTTTTAGATGTTTTTTGAGATAATTTTATATGAATATAAGATAGTTTTTGTCAAACGTGATTTTTTTATCAGTTAACTTATCTGCCAAACATACTCTTAATTATTCAAAATGAGAAAGTTTAACGGTTTTTCATTCAAATAAGTTAGTTTAGAGACTTGATCATTCAAAATGAAATAGTTTATTAGGTTTATAAACTTTCCCACAATTAAAAATCAAATTATTTCAAAAAAATATATTTTAATTTTAACAATTTGTTCATTCAATTTTAACTAATTTTTTATTTTTATACATAAAACTATTTATATTATTAAAATATTTTGTAAATTAATAAAATATTAATGTCTACTAAAAATTTCAAATATTCTTATTGTTAAAATAATTATAAAAAAAAACAATTATTTTTATGGAATTCTTTAAATTATGATAACTTTATAATCTAATCTTAATTTCAATGTACTCTTATTTACGGACTTCTCCAAAATATTCTTATTGAAAAAGTTTGAATAATTTGTTGAAACAAAAAACTAAACAATAACCCAAAATCTCCATTAGAAATCATTAATTAGAGATTTTCTCCAAAATCAATTTATTACTAATAAAATTTTACAATCAATTCATCCGTTTGATTAGAAACATAAGATAAAAGTATGTTATAACCTTTAGGGGTAAGTTATTATGCAACATTTTATATGATGCAACCCATGCAAATAGATTATTATGCAATATTTTACATGGTGCAACTCATTCAACCCCTCTATCCACCACTCATATTATTTTTACATTTTTTAATTAAAAAAATAAAAATAAAATGAGTGATGGATAGAGGGTTGCACCGTGTAAAAGGGTTGTATTTGAACATCCCTATATATATATATATATAGAGAGAGAGAGAGAGAGAGAGGGAGAGAGAGAGAGAGAGAGAGTGAGAGAGAGAGAGGGGTGTTCAAATACAAACTTTTTAATGGTGCAAACTATGCAACCCACTTATCTACCATATATTTTGTTTTTACCTTTTTAATAAAAAATGGGAAAATAAAATATGTGGTAGATAAGTGGGTTGCATGAGTTTGCACCATTAAAAAGTTTGCATTTGAACACCCCCCCCCCCTCTCTCTCTCTCTCTCTCTCTCTATATATATATATATATATATATAGGGTGCGTTTCTTTTACAAACCAAACAATTTGTACAAACTATGCAAACCAATCTTAGCCGTTCATCAAGTCTAATGAATATATGATTTTATTATGTTTCCTAATTTAAAATCATGATTATAATGAATAAACTTAACATTTCCTAATTTAAAATCATGATTATAATGAATAAACTTAACATTTCCTAATTTAAAATCATGATTATAATGAATAAACTTAACATTTTTCATATATATCACAATCATTATTAATCAATCATAATCATTATCCATAAATATATCTATTGTTTCCTAATATAATGGTTTGCATAGTTTGTACAAATTGCTTGGTTTGCAAAAAAAAACACACCCTATATTTATATATATATAAACATTTTAAACATTCCATAAACAAAATTTTGTTGTAGTGAGCCTTTTTTTAGGGCTATTTAACGTCAACATTTCATGAGGTTACTTGATATGTGTTTATTATTATACAATATAAACAAATAAAACAGTTTTTTATGAATAAAACAGTTTTTTTATTTAGTCGCTAGATTCATGGAATTTGGAGGGGGTTATTTTTTTGTTTAAAATAATAACGAAATATAATTTTCTTAATAATGCTGAGGTGGCGACTAAAAAAGGATTGGCGTTTTCTAGAAACATATTTACTAAATACAAAGTAGTATACATTTTTAGGAAATCGTGTTTGATTTGCCGGAATGGCTTAGAATTGAAACGATTTGGATTTCAAATTCATTTCAATCTGTATTTGATTTGCAGGATTGTTCAGATTTGAAATCTTAGCATTTCTTTGAAATCCATCTAACATAAGATTTTAAAATCACAAAGGAATGACAAGGATTTCAAGAGATTTTGTAGGATTTTTATCAAATAATGTTTAAAAATATGTTAAAAACACTTGTTTCTAATAATCAGTAAATAAAAAAATAATTTAATTACTTTTATAATTTTTTTAATAAATTTTTAATGGTTTTTAATAAATAATGAAATTCAAATTCATTTTTTTCCGATCCTACAAACTAAACACACAAAAGAATTTCAAATTCTCTCAAGTCCAATCCATTTCATTCCATTTTTACAAACCAAATGGATCATAACAGATTTTTCTAAATAGAAATTTTAGGAATTTTTTGTTCCACAGATTCTTCAAAATAGAAAATATGAAATTCTTTAAATTTGAATACATTTCTAAAAATGTTTGCTTAAGACAATTTAATGATTTTTTTTATTCTTCCTACCAATAATAACTTGAAATTAAATGTTTAGCGGTGATAACTAATATTTTATGAATGTTATTGCATATTTTAATAATATAAGTGACAACTTAATCTCCAAAATGGAAAAACGTTTGGAGATGAACATGATTTTTTTTTTTTTGGGAAATTTTAAATTTTAATTCCCCGTTTTGAAAATTTTGTTGGAGATGCTTTTAGATGTACGATGTACAAGTCAATTAAGGGTGTGTTTGTTAGGAGCAAAGTGAGACTCATAGCGTATTATTTCAGATATAATTGAATGTTTGCTTGTAGCTTAATTATATAGAAAACAACTTATTCAATAAGCTTATATAGAAGAACATTTTACAGAAAGTCAAAAAAATTTCAAACCTACATCTTCCAATTAACGCATTGTTTGGCAAAAAAAAACTAACTTATAAGCTAGTTTTTTCTGGTACATGTTTGGATGCCCATAAACTAGCTTATAAGTTAGCTTATTGAAAAACTACTCATTATTTTTTTGAAAAGCTAGCTTATCAGCTAGTTTGTCAAACATAGCCTAAAAAATGCACTCCTATAATAAACTCATCTCAAACAAAAACCCTCTTCTTTTATACAAACAAATTAATTATCAGTAACAACTTTATCTATACAAGTTTAACGAAAAACCAACCAAAACACATCAAATATATTCGGAAACTATTGTTCTAGAAGTAAATAACCAAAAGAGCACGTGAGTCAAATGACGCAAGGCGGCGGGTCAAACCAAGGTTTTGACGGCATTTATTGTAATACTACTACTTTTTTTTGTGTGTGTGTAAACAAGTGCTTATCCCCTATATTTAACGAGAATCATATAGTAATATTTATAAATAAATAATTTTACTATAAATCTTTAAAAGAATTTTGTTTATGTTATCATTTTTATTTTTGTATAATAATTGTCTATTTTAAAAGAGAGTGCTTATAAAAAATGTGACATTTTTTAAGATTTGAATATTATGTTTTCTATTTTACTCTAAATAATATATATATATTGTTCTTTAAAATAAATAAAACACAAGAAAACTTAAGTTTATAAAATTCTCTAAAATTTGATGTCAGTTGAGATAAATAAATTTTTCTTCACTTTTCACCAATGAGATTTATTTATTATTTTTAATATAAAGTCTTTTTAAAAGTAATATAATGATAAACTTATAGGATATTTAAATAATGTAATTAATGTTGAAATCTTTAAAATACATAAAATGTAGATTTTTTTAGAAATTTTAACTTTTGTTTCTCTATTTCAGATAAATTAGAAGAAATTTGTTGGACCAAAAGATAAAAAAAATTGAGACTTTGGAAATTGTTAGACAAAAGTTTTGCTCCAACATATTCGGCAAATGTATAGGATAGAGAAAATGTTTTTATTAAATGTATATAATATTTTAATAATATAACTAATGTTGTACAATTCAATAATAGAATAATAACGAAGTTGAATAACGAAGATTATGGTCTGCGTGTTTAGTTTGGAGGGTGCTGACTCTTTGTCTCGTTGATGGTTTGCATCTTGCAAATCATGGTGCATGTTTTGGTTGTTGGCCACTGTTTTGTGGCCTTATTTGTGGCCTTTGGTTTTGTTGTCTGTTTGAAGTTTTCCTGGTATAAAATTTTGCTTTTCAAAAAAAAAAAAAAGAACGAAGTTGAATATAATTGTCATTATGAACATTTATTTTGTTACAAGAAAAGTATAATAACAGTGTTTGAGAATGTTAGAACGTACACAAACATTTTATATAGCCGACATATTTGATATAGAAACAGTGTTTGAGAATGATAGAACATAAACATTTTATTCATCTTATATGGTAGTCTATAGATATATTGTTTACGTGGATGCTAATGGGTCGTTTATGAATGCTTACCCAGTAAACTTTTACTAGATATCTACCTTACTAAATGAAAATGTCAAATGCTGAAAATCTTACCAGTAAAAGTGATGATAAGAATGGAGAATATTACTCGGTAAATAAAAATAACGACTCTTACCCGGTAAATTAAGCCTTTATCGGGTAAATTGTTGCATCCGATTTATCCGGTAAAATAAGTTGTAGTGTTGATTTTTATTGTTAAACGCTTATCAGGTACTGTTTAAGTAAAGGACCTATAAGGCCTACGAGAATTGTATTATTTTTATATTTTAAATAAATAAATTATTTAAAATGGTTTTTTAAATTTAAATTAATGAAATTTAAATATTATATAATTCATAAAAATCTAGGTATTAAATGTTTAGTTGTATTTTAAAATATTAATTTACCTTTTCTTTAATTAAACAATAGAATTAGGTGAGTTATTTTGTCGGGTAGTGGAGGCGCGCCTACGTGGACAAAAATGCGTGGGCTTAGCTGGACAGCGAACCTGGGAACGTTACATTTTGGCAAGTTGGACTGCAACGTCACCTTGCTATTTTTTTATTATTATTCTTGTTTATTATATATTTTTTATATTATTATTTTATTCATTAAAATGTTCAATGTATTGATCAAATTAAGAGTGAATTACATATATGGTTCCTCATGAATGCCTGAATTTCACTTTTCGTCCCTCCAGTTCTGAAAATACATTGATGGTCCCTAAAAACGAGATATGGTACCCAAACTCGTCCTTGACGCTAACGCCGTTAGTCTAGGCTCCGTTAGAGCAGCCACGTGCCCCTCACGTGAGGGGCATTTTAGTCTTTTTACCCATCTTCTTCTTCCCCAACAAGAACACCAACCATTGCCATGTGCTCCTCCATCTTCTTCCTCAACAAGAACACCAACCATTGCCACCACCTTCCACCTCCACCACCATCATCTCAAGAAATCAAATTTAAACCATAAACATATCTGGATTTCAAAATCAAATTATGAACTATACATGAAATCCAAACCCAAATCGAAATAACAAACCCAATCCCACTAAATGCTCAAACCCAAAAATGCAAAACCCTAATATTGATGAAATCAATAACACAATGAAATTAGCAATCAAATCCATAAATGGAAAATATCATATTAAAAAACAAGAACTGTCTGACCGGAATGGCAGCCGGAGAGTTTGTGGAAGCTGTCCCAAGCGTCGATCGTGGTGTTCGGCCAGAGTGACGGTGGAATGGAGGAAACGTTGGGGAAAAAATGGGGGAAAGCGGTGATTGAAGAGGTGAAGAAAAGGAGGAGGAGAATGGAAATCTTCATGGTTTGATTATGGATTTTGTGAATTTGGGGGCTTGTATTTATTTATGGAAATTAAAGAAGGAAAATGGAAGGAAGCAGAGGGTAAGGTAAGGGCGGCCATGAGAGAATTTTGTTTCAGAAAATATAAATAATGCGAAGTGTCATTGCCGAACACCATGATTTGGGTTTTTTTTCTTGTTTTTGATAATTTGATTTTGAAATCCAGAATTTTGATAATTTGATTTTCAGAAAATATAAATAATGTGAAGTGTCATGAATTTCTTGTTCTTGAGATGATGGTGGTGGAGGTGGAAGGTGGTGGCAATGGTTGGTGTTCTTGTTGAGGAAGAAGATGGAGGAGCTCATAGCAATGGTTGGTGTTCTTGTTGGGGAAGAAGAAGATGGGTAAAAAGACTAAAATGCCCCTCACGTGAGGGGCACATGGCTGCTCTAACGGAGCCTAGACTAATGACGTTAGCGTCGGGGACGAGTTTGGGCACCATATCTCGTTTTTAGGGACCACTAATGTACTTTCAGAACTGGAGGGACTAAAAGTGAAATCCAGACATTCACGAGGGACCATTTATGTAATTCACTCTCAAATTAATAAACTTTTGAGTAAAATACATTCCCGGTCCCCGTGTTTTGATGATATTTTGGATATAGTCCCTTATTCGCGTTTATTACACTGGGCGTCCCTATGGTATGTATAAGTGCACGCAGAAGGTCCCTCCGTCTAACGAAGTCTGTTAACCTAGTTAACTCAAGGGGTATTTTGGTCTTTATACACTTTGTTTTTTTCTTTTTCCTAATAAAAAATTAAAAAAATAATAAACACGCCCCACCCCCACCCCCTTTCTTCTTACCCAAACCCACCACCCCCAAAATCATTATGGTCTATTGGTCTCTGTGGTTTACGAAATCTATGGAGATGCTTTAATTCTGGTTTCTATGCTTAACATAGCCTCAGATATCAACAGTATGCTTAGTCCGGCGTTCTTTCTTTCACTCTTTCAATTGGAACCTGTTTCCATTTTTATTTATTTATTTATTTTTATTGTTGTGTTTTGCTAATGATGAACATCTTGTTTTTGCTACTGCTTTCGATTAATCTGTTTGATTTTTTATTTTTTGATCCGGAGATAATCGGAGGTTGTTACCGGAAAATTTTTCAAGGCAGTGATGATTTCGTTATGCATTTAACTTTTCCAAGCATAGGTTTCTAGACAATGGGTGAAACTCGACCCGTATCTTGGCGAAGTAACCCGAATAATGTTGCATCCATGGCGGTGTTTGATCCCCTTTCTTCGATTCCAGATCTACAGATTTGAGCCTCTCATACGAAGTTACAATTTCAGTGTTCATTCAAAAGTGGATAGAAAAGGAAACATTTGGATTTTTTTGTAATGTAAACAACTCCACTCAGAGAACAACTCCATGATGGTGGATTGGAAGAAGAAAAAACGTTATGGGGGTGGTGGGTTTGGGGAAGAAGAAGGGGTGGGGGTGTTTATTATTTATTATTTTGTTTTTTTTTAATTTTTTATTAGGAAAAAGGTAAAAACAAGTGTATAAAGACCAAAATAACCCTTAAGTTAACTGGGTTAACAGAATTCGTTAGACGGAGAGACATTCTGTGTGCGCTTATGCATACCACAGGGACGTCCAGTGTAGTAAACGCGAATTATGGACTATATCCAAAATATCACCAATTCACAGGGACTGGGAATGTAATTTACTCTAAACTTTTTATTCGTCAAATTTTAAATCATCTCCACGACTCCACTATATTATCAACGTTTTCTAAAAGTTAGAAAATATTTGTAATATGTATGATATATCGTTTGTTTTGTTTTTATCTAGACTCACAATTTTAAAATACGTCTGAAAGAGGGGGTATTCAGTCCCTTAATCCACCTCTTGTGGAGTCTAGCATTCTAGCTGACACACCAGTTCGGTTCCCCGCTTTCATACCATTTTGCTAACTATTGTTTATTAATACATAACTCTTAAATTTAAAGGTTACATACAATGTATCGTGTAATTTTTCAACCTTTTTTGAATTTTATAAAACTAATTAACAATTAACTGCTAAACATTTTCGAATATATAATAGTAGGTAAGCCCTTAAAATATTCTATAATTATTATTTTTTTGACATAAATTGTTTTATCATTAAAACAAATACAAATTACATGTTTATTGTTTTAATATAAATCATATAATATGCATTAAGTATATAAAAACATGTTAGGTTAATGAAGTTTTTGAAAATAACTTTAATATAAAAATATTATATTATAATTAAATAAATAAATTGTTGAATTATATTATTAATAAATTTATCTTTTAAGACTATTTTATTAATTAATAATATTATTTTAACGAGTATTAAAGAAAAAAAACTGTATTTGTTTTTTTTTTTTAATTTAGAAATGACTAGAGTATATATATATATATATATATATATATAAATAAGTAATTATTATTGGTATGACACTTGAGTCTACTATATAAACTGATTTTTAATTTTAAGTGCGCAATAGATCATTGTAAAAACTGATTGATTTGAAAATCTGAAATTCTTGAAGATATATGACTAGTATTAAAATCTGAAATTCTTGCAGATATGTAACTAGTACTAGTCGTCAATTATAGTCTTTTTAACATATAGGGGTTGTTTCATTTGCAACCCTTAAAAAAGTTGCAAACCTTGCAACCCATGTCTTAACCGTCGGATTCATGATCGGCGGTTACAATAAATATGGGGCCCAACATTTTTAATTAAAAAAAACAGAAAAATAAAAATAAAATAACCGTCGATCATGAATCCAACGGTTAAGATGTGGGTTGCAAGGGTTGCAACATTTTTAAGGGTTGCAAAATATTCTTCCACAATATATATATATATATATAGAGAGAGAGAGAGAGAGAGAGAGGAGGGATCATGCGAGGAGATGAGCAAAATAAGAAAACAAAGAGAGTAATCTCAACCACACATATTCGGTTACGGTGGATGCGATCACGGAGGATTGACGCAATTCATGGGAGGGTTGAGATTATTAAAGAGGGGGGACCGGTCAAAGCCGCCATTATTGACCGGATGAGTGGCTGAGATTCATCCTCGCATTCTCTTAAATAATTATTATTCTCATTTGATCATTTCTCTCTCTATATATATATATTATTAAAACCAAAACCAAAACCTAACTTATAATCATACTATTACTAGTATCTCATTATACTTATAAAAGTCTTTTAATTACCACTATAACAACAGAAATAAACTATATGTTACTGTCATAAAAACACAATCTTACGAAAATAACTGACATTTACCTCTTATTTTTTCAAAGAAAAGGAAAGGTCAATTCTCGTTTCGAAGCTTCGGGGTTGATGCTCTTTTGAAAGATGATCAAAGGTGGCCAAAAAAAAGGAGTAGAAACACATGAAATTTAAGGCAAAAGGGACACTAGATGTAACACGAAAACTAATAAACTAAATTCGAAGTTTATATATATATTGGAAAGATATTTTGTAACCCTGAAAAAAGTTGCAACCTTTGCAACCCACATCTTAACCGTTGGATTCATGATCGACGGTTATTTTATTTTTATTTTTCTGTTTTTTTTAATTAAAAATATTGGGCCCCATATCTATTGTAACCGCCGATCATGAATCCGACGGTTAAGATGTGGGTTGCAAGGTTTGAAAATAAAACAACCCCTATATATATATATATATATATATATATATATATATATATATATATATATATATATGGGTTGTTTTATTAACCGTCGGATTCATGATCGGCAGTTACAATAGATATGAGGTCCAATATTTTTAATTAAAAAATACATAAAAATAAAAATAAAATAACCGTCGATAATAAATTCAACGGTTAAGATGTGGGTTGCAACCTTTTTTAAGGTTGCAAAATATTCTTTCAATATATATATATATAGGGGCAGGTTCAAACGAGAAACTAAACATTTTGCGAAAAGGCGAGAAGTGTTTAATCATATATGATACACAAGCTTAATCATATATGATTAAACACATGTTATATTGACAATACATAGACGTTTAATCATACATGATTAAACACACCTAGAAGCCATGTAATCATATATGATTAAACACTTCTCGCCTTCTCGCAAAATGTTTAACTTCTCGCATGATCCTCCCTCTCTCTCTCTCTCTCTATATATACTATATTATAAAGCACGGATAAAAAACTTTTAAATACAAATTATGAGGTACAAGGTACCATCATTTTATGCAAGATTTTAAAAATATCTTAATTTACAAGTATCAAAGCACAAAATACATATTACTATAAATTAATTATGTGCAGGACCTTCATTTTATGCAGACATTTTTATGTATCACTATTAATTAATATATTATATTACTATAATTTTGTTTTAATTATATTATTAAATATGTAATTGGTTATTTTTTCTAGATATCATTAAAATATATAAGATAATAATTGAATTCTAACAAAATACTTAATTTTTTTTATATAAAAAACATTATATTATTAAGCTTCAATTAAACAAATTTATAAAAAAAAACATTATCATTTTCTGAAAACCATCCAAAATCGTACTGTAAATCGACAAAAAAATAAAATGAAATATTAAAATCATGATTTATCTCGCTGCATTACACGAGTACACTTCTAGTATATATTAAAATACACTTTAATTGGTATAAGAATCATTAATGTGACGTCTTATTTCAACGTCGTGATTTGACCATTTATATTTACTGGTTTACATAATTCACGGATAAATATAAATTTGGTGTCGTGTAGCTTTTAAACAATTATTTCATTTTTCTACGTTATTTTTATAAGACGGTGTCTAGTATCTAATAATAATAATGTATTAATTAATAAGGCTCTAAATTTGGATAAAAGAGGAAAGATATCACTCTCTCTCTCTCTCTCTCTATATATATATATATAGGGTCAGTTTCATTTGTTAACCGCATATTTTGTGTTAACTTTATGAATCATTATAAGCCCTTAATCATGGAAATCAATGGTTGAGATTGAATATCTTTTAAAAGTCTTAATAAATGTACAATTAATGAAAAATTAGGAGTGAACTATAGTGATAAGGGTATTTTGGGGAAAAAAATAAATGAAACATTATGTCTTTATTCTCTCTTAATTAATGTTCCTTTCAAAAGAATTGTAACCCCCAGTTCATGGGTGTTCATATGAAGAAATATGAACATTATTACTTTTAAATATCATATTCATATGAAGAAATATGAACAATATTACTTTTAAATTTAATATTTATATGAAGAAATATGAACAACATTACTTTCAAATATCATATTCATATGAAGAAATATGAACAATATTAATTTCAAATATCATATTCATATGAAGAAATATGAACATGAATGAACCACCACCTTACTGTTAATGTGACTCGTTAACAAGTTTTTGTTCATATGCCCAACGGTGAAGTAATGAACAAACATAAACATTATTTCTTTTAAAAGTTGAAATTTTGACAAAAACACGGTGCTTTATGATTTTTTATTCACATAGTTTCGTCTGAGTGGTTTAAAGGAATAATAATACTTGGATTTGCAGAAATCATCATCTTTAATCGGTGGACAAAGGATTTGAATTGAAACAACTAGCTATTAGACTTCATGTGATGTTCATACGATTTTAGCAATTGATTATAGAAAATATTTTGAAATCAAAGAATTAGCAAGGATTGGATCACGTTGTTGGATGACTTTGATAATATTCATATGATTTCAAAATTATGTTGAAAATGGAAAAAATTATGAAATTGTAACCTCCACTACAATTATGGATGATTTATTTGTGTAACCCCCACAAAGATAAATGAAATATTAATTAATTACTAAATGACGTTTCTACCCTTTTGCATTAAATAAATAAACAAATTAAACAACAAAAAATATTGCATTTTTATTGGTTGAGCAAGGTTCATAAAGTTAACAAGAATTGTGTGGTTAACAAATGATCCTTGCTCTCTCTCTCTCTCTCTCTCTCTATATATATATATATATATATATATATATATTTTTTTTGTACGGCAACTTGGGCTATGCCCACACACACACGCACCCGTGGTATCCGGGCATCCAATTGGGCAGCACCGACTAATCCGCGGCGACCCGGTCCAGCCTCAATTGACTGGACCCGCCCAGGTACGACTAAGTCCGGTCAAGACCGAACCCGCATACCCATAGACTGGTATGCCCGTAAACCTGGACCGAAGGCCGACCCAAGGTCTTGGTATCGCCGAAGTGCGTCCCCCATGATTCAAACCCTGGTAGATAGACATACCATGCACTATTCCCCAGGGCCTTACCACTAGGCTACCACTTCTTTGATATCACTCTATATATATGTATATTTAATCATGAACGTTCAATAAGAATATTATAAAAAAATATTTATATGGTAGAATATTTTTTATAGTGTGTAATTACTCTTCAACTTATAAGCTAATTAACAACAATGATATGATGCAAGGGTTTATAATTAACCAACAAACACTTTTCCTATATCCCAATTTCGTCATTAAACCCTAAAACTGTTATGCTAAATATATATAGTATCTTCAAACTGCTAATAGAACAACCATTCAGTCACGTTAACAATTTATAGTATATTATACCTAATTTACTCCACGATCAACCCAGGTTTTAAAGCATTGACTTTTTGAAATCATAATGACCGGGTTTATAATGAAAAGAAGCATGCTATTATCTTTTGCAATTTAACCAAAATATGTGTATAGTGTATAACATAACTATTTTTTTTATATTAAATTGGCATATTATAACACTTTTAAAACTCTAATAATTGTTACTACAATTCAATTAATTTGACAGGTGTAAAATACATATTTTAAAACACAATTTAGTAACTTTATAACAGTGAAAATGAAAAGTGGTCTAGATGCATGTATCTTTTAGTGAGTAGTGATATGAACATCTTGACAACCTTCAAAGTCTTGAAGAAATTTTGGGAAAAGTCCACCACTCCTACTTCTACACGCAATTTTCCACAATTCATGACTGTGACACCAAACTTTTCACTTTTTCAAATTTACCCCCTACAATTTTCTGTCATAGATTTGGGGTTTTGTTTTTTTTAAATTATCTCATCTTTAAGAATACTATTCATGGTTTGGACTTTTTAGTTATCATTTTAAAGGTTAATGTTGATTTTCTTATTCATATGATATCATGGTTTTATCTTTTAGTGGCAAACTTATATATATATATATATATATATATATATATATAGGGGTTGTTTAATTTGCAACCCACGTAAATTTTACAACTCATGCAACACACATCTTAACCATTGGATTTATGATCGACGGTTACAATAGATATGAGACTCAATATTTTCAATTAAAAAAACAAAAAAATAAAAATAAAATAACCGCTTATCACTAATCCAACGGTTAAAATATAGGTTTAATGGGTTGTTAGATTTACATGGGTTGTAAATTAACCTTGGCATATATATATATATATATATATATATATATATATATATATATATATATGTGTGTGTGTGTGTGTGTGTGTGTGTGAAAAATTGAGTTAATGGTGAAAAGTGTGAAAAGTGGTTATCTATCGTTGGATGAGAAATGGACGTACATTAGGATGAGATACACCAGATCAATTCTCTTCTAAGCCATATTTAATGGGAGGAGTTGAGATTAAAAGAAATCAACCGTTCAGATCCACTTCACACGCTTCTCACCGTTAACTCAACTTCGATATTAAGCCTATATATATAAGTTTTAAATTGTGAACCGAATATATATATATATATATATATATATATATATGTATGTTAATCAATATATTAAATTCTAGCTATAGGGGTAAAAATCATGTAAAACAATACTTTACAACAAAGTTCTCACAATTATCACAATATATGAGGTTCTCAAATGATTATATATATATATATATATATATATATATATATATATATAGGGGTAGTTTAATTTACAACCCATGCAACCCACATCTTAACCGTTGGATTAATGATCGACGGTTATAATACATATGAGTCCAATATTTTCAATTAAAAAAATCAAAAAAATAAAAACAAAATAACCGTTTATCATGAATCCAACGGTTAAGATGTGAGTTGCATGGATTGTAAGATTTACATGGGTTGTAAATTATCCTTGGCCCCCCCCCCCCCCCACACACACACATATATATATATATATATATATATATATATATATATATATATATATATATATATATATATCGAACACGTATCATGAACCTAGCCAAATACAGGCCATAAATGTAACGTCCCGAATTTTCGTTGTAATAATCCTATCGTTAAGACTTCTAGTCTTCCTTATTGTTTAAATCTTAGTTATCTTGCGTTTACCGTTAGTCGTTAGCACCTCAGGTTGAGCCCTGCTTGTATGCTAAGAAATTCAGTTTGTTTGGGCATGACAGTGGCTTGCGCGGCTTGCCCCGCGACTTGGAAACCACGGCCTAAGCCGTGTAACCTTCTGGATGTCTCAGTCCCAAGGGCACGCGCAGGCTACGCCGCGACCTCATGGTCGCGGCCAAAGCCGCAGGAACACCCCTGCAGCTCTTAGGCGGATTTCTCCCCTTTTCTCATTCACTTCTCATCTACCTCCTTGATTACACTCTCAAAAACCCTCTCTACCTCCCTTCTCATTTATAAACCGAATTTAGGGTTCCTAGGAGCATTTACTCTCCTTAAATTCAAGAGTTTGGAATCATCATTCAAGATTGGAAGCTAGGGTTGTCACCTCCATCTTCTCCATTGTCATCTTCTTCCAAGAAGGAGATTTTAGGGTTTTAAGGTTTTCATCAAAACCCTTTTTTGTGAGTTCCTACCATCATTTTCTAAACCTTATACATGTCAAAGCTTACATTTTAAACTTCTATACATCTCCTTGGTTTTGGATTAAGTCTAAACTATTACTATGAAGTTCTATATGTTTAATTACTATGAACTTCATATTTGAAGTTCTATATGTTTATCTATATGTTTAAAATATATGAACTTCATATTTGGAAATAAATGCTATTACTATGAACTTCATACTTGGTTTTGGAAAGAAATATATGTTTAATTATAGTTGGTCACAAATGAAATTGTGACAAGTCTAAACTATTACTAGTGGATCCATAAGTATTGAGTCGGCTTATATTTTGAGATGTTATTCCCTTTGTAGCTATGGATGCATTTGATCATCGGAGGCCATTTGGTACGGTTATGTGACACTACTACATAAATGATTTTTTTAAACGCACTTTTTTAAACGGTTTTTAAAAAATCGAAAAAACCGTTTAAAAAGGTGGCCACGTTTTTTTAAGACTTTTTTTTAAACGGTTCTGCGATTGTGGTACCGTTTAAAAAATACATATGACCTTTTTAAACGGTTGTTATAAAAAACCGTTTAAAAAGGGATACGTATTTCACACGAAAAATAGAACAAAACCGTTTAAAAAGTCGTCTAACCTTTTTACACGGTTTTTTCATTCAACCATTTAAAATACACACATCTTTTTAAACGGTTCTTTAGAAACAACAATTTAAAAAGGCCAAACACTTTTTTAAACGCTTTCACTATCACAAAACCGTTTAAAAAGACATTTAAAATTTTAGTTTTTTTATATATTCATGGCCACCGTTTTTTGCCTAAAAGGTCTCCCCATCTTCTTTATTCATTCTTTACACACAAATTGAGGAGCCAATATCGATCAATTGAAAGATATTACATATTGCAAGGTATGTATTAACTGCATATCATTATGATCGGTCGTTAAATTCCACTTTATTTTTTTTTTCAATTATCTCTTTTTAATGCACCATAATGGTAAAACCGAACTACATTAATGCGTTTTTATATTTTGATAGGTTCGGAACAATTTGGAGCGAAAAAGAACAAAACGATAATTTTTAACAGATTTGCGCAACTGTGGCGTTTTGATCATATCTCACTCGTCCGATCTCCGATTTGAGTGATTCAAGATGACCTGGAAACCCAACACACAAATCTACAATGTTAGTGTTTTGAGTTTTTGGTAATTTGGAGTAAATCTGGGCTGAATCTAAAGTTGAAGTTGGGAGTACAAAGCTGGACAGAAAATGAATAAAAGAATTAAAGGTGCTTTTATAAACACAGAAGAAGATGTGGTGGAATGGTAAGTGTTGTGGGTTTGCATGACTGTGGTTTCGAGATTGAATCCTACGTGTAGCAGATCATGTAAAACAATATACATTTTACACGTTTTTTTTAAAAACCGTTTAAAAAGGTATACAATTTTAAATGGTTTTTTGGAAATTTTAAACAGTTTAAAAACCGTTTAAAATGTAACTATTTTAAACGGTTCAAAAACCGTTTAAAAAAGACCCCGACTTTTTCAAACGATGCCCTTTCAAACGGTTGTAAACCGTTTAAAAATGTCCAAAACAACCGTTTAAAATATCTATTTCTGTAGTAGTGTGAGACCGGTTACTAGCCATGAGTCATAATGTAGTCCTAGTGAACGAGTATGACTTGGTTTCCTCGGGTGCCCACCCCCACATCTTAGTACGGACTAACATTGTTCGTGGCCATGGATTCCAAATATTTAGCTCATAACTCGGATTGTGACTTACTTTTGTGTTCCACTACAATCCTTGGTAAATCGGGTATCCCCTGTCATCGCAAGATGAATTTTGAACCGAACAGTCCATATGTGGCAAAGATTTCAATTGTAAACTAAACTTTCGTGAAAAGATTTCCTTTCGTTACAATTGTCAATGTTTCATAAATATATAAATTGTATGTTCTCTAGGCTTTAAGTCTAACACTTTTACTCAGATGATGTGTATAACATGTTCCCTTAACGGTGGGTTGCCAAGGGTTTGAGTGACGAGCATGGACTTGAGGCATTTTTGAGATGATTAGTATTTGGCGTTGGGCATTTAATTAAGTCCCTTCTTTTGGTGATTTTGGGTTGACAACCAATGTAATCTAGACAGTATATGTTTAAATTAGTTTGTTGTCGATTTATATATACGTTCGCAGGTTTTTTGTAAATGCCTTATACATTTGCCCTTCTTGGGTGGTTTATTCCAAATACAAACGTCATTTTGCCAAATTTTCGAATTTTATGGTTGTAACACCCGAAAATTCTCAAGGTAAGTATTTATTCCTTTAAATGCATTAAATGTACCTATGTGAGTATTAGGCCTTGTTAATCCTATGTTGGTATTAATTGATGTAGGACTTATATGCTTAAAATGTTTATCTTGCTTAAGGTTGTTGTTAGTTATGTTGTGGGGTTCTATAGTTTAACTCAGAGACTTACGCGACTTTCTGCGTGTGTTACTGGTCGCGGCATAAGCCGCGTAAGCTACTGGAGTCGACCCTTTGGGGCACGTGAGCGACTTACGCCGTGGGTTGCAAGTCGCGGCATAAGCCGCGGGAACACCTGCAGGTCTCTAAAACCCCTTTTCAGCCAATTTCAAAACATAAACACCCACACACAATCGTTTTCAAGAGGAGAATTCTAGGGTTTGAGCATCAAGCCATCATTTACTCCCCTCAAAGCATTTATTGCAACTTTGGGTGGTTAAGCATCAATCCTTGGGCATTCAACCTACCTTGGAGTTCATTTATTGGAGAAGATCCTCAAGAATCAAGTCAAAGCATTTCTCCATCTTTAGAGTTCCGTATTTTCTAGGTTTTGGTTCAAAACCTAGATTGTGAGTTTACTAAACCTTTGTTAAAACTAGATACACATCATAATCTTCTATGTGTTATTTCATTCTCTATGTGTTCAAGTATTTGGGATTTCTTGATGAAAATGGTTGGAAATATGGGTATTGGTGATATGCTATGTTTTTATGTTATGTGTACCATTATTTGGGGCTTTTCCCAGAGATATATAATATGGGTACCTTGATATGTTAAATGTATGCATATATGGGTGTTATGATGGTTTAGTTGAAATACCACTTTGATGACATATTTATATGCATGATGAATATAAGTGTCATTTGGGTCTTTCGTTGGACTGCATGAGGATAGGATGGTAATATTGTACCCGTAGTTGGTATTGAAATATGTTGGGTTGAAATACACCTAAAGGACCTCCTATATGCGTTATGTGGACGAACCAAGTCAGTACACTAGGAGGATGTAGTTTTGGGCGCCACTGTGATGGTATGTGCCTAGACCTCCACCACTCGGGGAATTTTCTTAGCGATAGTCTTCGGGTGTGTCGGGCATTTGGGGTGTTCCTTGTGAGGGGCATCAAGGTATATCGACTCTTGGGTGGGACTTGATTGGTGCTTTGGGTCTCCCCTAATGACTCCACATATATTGAACACTGGTTAACTGCTGATAAGAATTGTAACTGTTCATGCATGCTTATTATTGTTCAACTCACTAGGCTTTTTGGCCTAACACTTGTTTGGGGTCGATGTGTATCTCAGGTGCTAGCGGCGCGGCTCCTAGGCAAGTTTAGATGCTTTGGGCAAGAGCTTGGGGATTTTGGCACTTGAACTATTTTTGGAAGATTTGGGGTTTATAGATGACACCCCTTTTGTAATCTCTTTTCTAGATGTAGAAATTAGATTAGTTGGTTGTTGTTTATTTATCCGTTAAATTACATAATTGTGATTAAACAAGTTATTTGTATATTTCCCCTTTTTGGGAGGCTCTTGACTCTTGCTATGGCAAACTTTATACCACTTCTCCATTTATGGAAAGTTTTTGTTATCCCTATTTTTAGGGTGTTACAATGGTACTCTAAATTTTAGGGTGTTATAATATATCACTTTGTGTTTAATTTAAGCAAAATGTTGATTACGAGCAACCATACTGGCCCCACAAGGAACCCGCCTCCAAGAAACCCCATGTGATTAGGTGTTTTAGAGTTGCTCGTCGACTGAGTTTAGTGTATGGCTTCAAGCAGCCTCCTACGATATTCAAACTTAATTAAACATGTTGTGTATTTGAGCAGAGTCGTTCCGCCCTTTTGCCAACTGAACCACACGCTCGAGGACATCAGTTTGTGTTTAAATACCTTAAATGCCAAATTACTCAGTACATCACTGCTTTGTCTTAGTGTAAAAACGTCAAATATCCAATTGCCTTTAAAAAATCAGTTAAAAAAAGGTTAAATGTTACTTAAAATGACGAACGAAGCTACGAAGAAGGGAATGTCTTTGTCTATTCGATCTTATTCGCAATTCTTGACTCTTGTAAAAAGTGTTTGGAATGTTCATATTGTTTCGGCTATAAATAGTAATCTTAATTATTTATTCAAAAAGGATAAATAAAAAGGTTAAAAATTTTAGTATAAAATCATTGATTAAATAATTTTCACCCTTAAAAAAAATCGCTATTATCACCTTCATATTTTCTTTATTTTTAATACATCCTATCATCAGAAATAACATCATTCTAAAAATCATGTGACACAAAAATTACAAATACACGTCAAATTTTCCTCTTTCTCGAAAATTCATACACATATTCCATTGTTTATGTCAAAACAAACAACCAACGTACTGTATTTCGCCTTTACTTTTCTCCTTTGTACTTTGATCAATTAAATTTTTGTTGTCTGTCACGTTAATAACGTTTTAAGAAATGGACTTCAGTATGGACATTTCAACCCTTACTAGTAGCAACAAAGTTGTCGGGAAACGACTATTTTAATGCTCGGATAAGCTGACAAGACTACAGTTTATCGATAATCTCAATAAATGTTTTTATAAATGGCATTTTCTAAATCATCCAACATATAAAAGTTAAAACTTATCTTAAAAAAAATGGTGAAATGGGTCTAAAGTTCCCAAAAATGTATTCCCACATTCTCAAAATAGGCGTTCAATTTTTATTTTAATTTTCTCTTAAAATAAGTGTATATTTTTCAAATCTACATTAATTGTGAGATCAGAAATTCTCTTTTAATTAATTAATTACAAAGTATAATAGTTATGCACTTTTAAAATGATATTTGTTTTTCATCATAGACATTTATTTTGGAACGAAGGTAATGATATTATTTTGATTATATAACTTTTGCAACAATAAAACTTAACACAGTCGGTTTATTTTGTCACATACAGATGGTATACATAGGCATATCCATAAAATATTTTCAGATTTAGCACAAAATAAGAAATTATTTTCAATTCAAATTTTTTTCATTTTCTTCCGTTTTCTATCACATTTGGAACGAATGTTTTGGAACGAAGATTAGCAATATTTTCCTTCTATTCCCTTTCCTTTTTCTCCTTAATTTTTTCTTTCCTTTTTTCTTCCTTTTCTTCGTAAATAAAAATTCGAGAATACAACATTAATCAATCATAAAAAGAAACATAAACTAGAATGGGTGAGAATAGAGAGGGTGTGCAGGTGGTGCTTAGGAACAAGTCCAAATATAGTGATGTACTTAGGAACAGCTTCATCAACGGTAGGAGTAAACAGAAGGAGACCTCGTTTATGTTCTTCAACTTTCCAACAAGCTGGGAGGTCAGTCACCTGTGGAGAATGTTCAAAAAATATGGGAATATTGTGGACATATACATGGCAAGGAAAAGACTGAAGAATGGTGATCGATTTGGTTTCGCGCGGTTTACAAGGATAGAGGACGTAAAAGCATTAGAAGGTAAGCTTAATCAGATATGGATTGGGACGTACCGATTAAGGGTTTTCTTAGCTGGAAAAAAGAACCAAACTTCAGAGGATCAGGTTAAGTGTAAAAGGAACAGTGGAATTGATGGAACTAACGCCATGAATGTGGAAGGAAGAAAGTGGCAAAAATTAGAAAGGATGGACAGACCTTCGTACGCCGAGATAGCTGCTGGAACAGGTGGAAAACAAAAAAGGGAGGAGAAGAATGAATATGGACATGCCAAGACGATGGTGGGCACTTGGAACGCGGATATTGTCCGATTGGAGTTCCT
The DNA here is from genome assembly GCA_023525745.1 of Arctium lappa. Classification (NCBI taxonomy): domain Eukaryota; kingdom Viridiplantae; phylum Streptophyta; class Magnoliopsida; order Asterales; family Asteraceae; genus Arctium; species Arctium lappa. Next base: position 54,786,413 of record CM042063.1, read on the forward strand.
TTCAAAGTGTGCTGTAGGAACGATAAATTCGCTAGATAATCTGAAAGCGGTCAAATTGATATGCAAACCGGAACTAGGGGGAGGTATCGGGGAAAGATTAATAGGAGGCAAGAGTATACTAGTAGAGTTTGAGTCGAAGAAAGAGATGGATGCGGTGATAAAAAATAAGGTTCACGGGTTACACTATTGGATAAAAGACTTACGAGTTTGGTCGGTAGGATATAGACCCTCAACAAGGGTGGTTTGGTTGAGAATTGAGGGCGTACCACTTCACGTATGGAAAGAGCAAATATTCATGGAGATAGCAAGTAAATGGGGAAAACCCTTGAAAGCAAAAAATTGTGAGTTTGATGGAAGCAACAATCTCCTATGGGGAAAAGTCATGATTAGTACGGGGGACGTGGAACGTATACATGCAATTTCATGCATCAAGGTGGGGGATTTGTTCTATGGGATTAAGGTAGAAGAGGAAGACTACAGCCTTCTTGAGGTGCAATTAGATGAGGAAGATGCGGTATGGAGGGAGAGTAGTAGTGATGATGGGATCGAATCAACGGTACCATCACTGTGGTCGGAAGGGGGGGAGGATAGCGGTGAAGATTGGGTGGTTGAAGAAAGCAAAGTTGAGGGAGAGGTTCGAAAAAATGGAGTTATGTCGGAAAAATCACAGACCAAGGAAAGATCCGCCGGAGTGTGTCGAAATCACAAATTCCGGCAGAAGCAGATGAAGGGACGCATGCATTTAATAAAGAAATTAACAAAGGAAGAAATCCAATAGCAAGTCTTGGGAATGAACACGCACATGGAGGGAATCATGTGGATGAAGTCGACGCACGTGAACAGTCAGCAGAAAAAGAAAACTCAGGGCGCGTGGAAGGATGCGTGATGGGAGAGACTGGGTCGGCAGAACAATGGGCCCAAATATCTGGTGGGTCTGGGAAGCATGTGGACCAGTTTCAATCTGAGGAAATAATAAACAAGGCGGATAATCTGATGGGCTTGGGGAATTGGGTTGGAGAGTCACGTGAGAGGGCCCCGAATACGAAAACAGATTTGGAGAATAAAAAAGAAAACTTCAGGTCTGAGGATGATGTTGCAAGTACGTCGACAAGAAAAATTGAGGGACATAAAGAAACAGAGAACACGTTTACAAAGAAGTCCGAAAAAATTGACCAGCCTCGGCAGAGGAAAATGGCGACCTCAGGAGGTGAAGGGACAAGAAAGAAAAAAATGGAAGGAATTGTATTTGGAAGGAGTAGAATTGGCTTCCATAACCTAAAAAAACTTGCAAGAGAGAGTGCCAAAAACAAAGGTAGAACGTCAAAATCGAAAGGAACTATGAGAACGAAAGATGGAGGGTCAATCTCAACTGCCACAAGAGTTTCGATTGACAACGAATTGAGGAGTGTGGATAGTAGAGCAAGTCTGGAAAGGTTCGGGAACTTGATTGGTGTCAGCTGGAATCGTGAGCAGACCTCACCACAGCGGTAGGGAAGCAAATGAAACAAAAAGGTATGTATCGAATCTTGAACTGCCCATAATGAAGATAGTTTCTTTGAATATTAGGGGGCTGGGGTCGAGTAACAAAAAACAATGGGTGAAAGAAATATGCCAAAAATATAAAGTAGACATGGTCATGGTGCAAGAGACAAAAAAGAAAAAGATAGAATCTAGAGAAATTGAAAATATGTGGCAATTAAGTGATGTAGATTATGTACAAGAACCGGCAAGGGGTAACTCGGGAGGCCTAGTTATAATGTGGAACAAGAGCATGTTCCAATGTGAATGGGTTATCCAAGAGGAGAATTTCATAGCGGTAGTGGGGAGGTGGGAAAAAACCGATGGGTTAGTAGGTTGTGTTAACATTTACAGGCCAAGAGATCAGAATGCAAGGGCAATACTATGGTCAAAACTAGAAATTCTATGCAACAAATAGGAGGTCAAATGGGTCTTGGGCGGGGACTTTAATGAGGTGCGAAATGCGAACGAGAGGGTTAACTCGATGGTAAATCGAAAAGGGTTGGAGGAGTTCAACACATTCATACAAAAGGCTAATCTAATTGACATACCGCTTGGAGGGTCAAAGTTCACTAGAGTGAGCGATGATGGACAAAAGTGGAGTAAATTGGATTGGTTCCTGGTTTCTCAAGAATTTATGGACACTTGGAAGTGCTTGGGAGGACTTTCCGATCATGCTAAATGATAAGTGGTCCGACTATGGCCCTATACCTTTCAAGTTCTTTGATGCGTGGCTACAGGATAAGCGATTAGTGGATATTATAAAGAGTGCGTGGGACAAAAGTGTATCATCCAACCGACCGGACTTCATATTTCGGGAAAAGCTAAAAAATGTCAAAGGGGCTCTGAAAGATTGGAGCAAAAGTGAATGGGTGGATATAGACGAAGAATTGGAAAAAAAGAAACTAGAAGTCAAAAGATGGGAAGAAGGATGGATAAGGGGAACATGGATGAAAATGAACGGCAAATCGGGGTAGCATCGAGAACAAAATGGCTGGAATTAGAGGAGAGAAAAATGGAAATGTTGAAGCAAAAAGCGAAGATCCGGTGGGGAAAAGAAGGAGATGAAAACTCAAAATTCTTTCACGTGGCAATAAAAAAGAGGGAGAGAAGGAATGCGATAAGGGGGTTAAAAATTAATTCGGAATGGGTAGAGGATCCATCAAGAATAAAGGATTATGTCTTCGAATTTTTTAAAAGCAAGTTCTCGACTCAATTGGGTGAACGACCGGCAATGAAGATGGACAAAGTCAAGAAATTGGGTGAGGATGAAGCAAATTAACTAATCCAGCGTGTTACGGTGGAGGAAGTATGGAACGCGATTTTGGAATGTGGAAATAACAAAGCTCCGGGTCCGGATGGCTTCACGATTACTTTCATCAAAGCTTGGTGGGACTTAGTAAAATTGGATCTCTTGGAAGCAATTGTATGGGTCTTGGAAAATGAGGGTCTAAACCGAGGATGCAATGCCTCCTTCTTAACTTTAATTCCGAAGGTGGAAAATCCTATTGAGCTAAACGATTACCGCCCGATTAGCTTAATTGGAATTTTCTACAAGATCGTGGCAAAAATCCTTGCGGGACGTTTGAAAGCGGTGATAAATACGGTAATTAGTAGGGAGCAAAGTGCATTTGTGAAAGGGAGATACATACTCGATGGGGCTTTAATAGCAAATGAGTTCGTTGCTTATCTAAAGAAATCAAGAAAGAAGGGTTTGATCTTCAAAGTTGACTTCGAAAAAGCATATGATTCGGTGGAGTGGGGGTTTCTTTTGGAAATTATGGAGGCTATGGGTTTTCCGGCGAAGTGGAGAGGATGGATAAAAAGGTGTCTTTGTATAGCGAACGTATCCGTGTTAGTAAATGGGTCACCAACTAGACAATTTGTAATGGAAAAGGGCCTTAGACAAGGCGACCCATTGGCACCTTTCATGTTTCTTCTTGTGGCCGAAAGTTTACACATTTTGATGATGGAAGCGGTGGAAAAAGGAATTTATAAAGGTATTACGGTGGGCCGAGATGGAGTTCATGTTTCACACTTACAATATACGGACGATGTGATTTTTTTCGGGGAATGGAGGTTGGACAACATCAAAAACCTCCTAAGGATTCTAAAATGCTTTCATCTTGTATCGGGGCTAAAAATAAATTTGAGGAAAAGCAAAATATATGGAGTCGGAGTCTCGGATGGAGAAGTTCAAGTTTGGGCTAGTTCGATGGGATGTGGATACTCGTCCATACCGTTTAACTATCTAGGAATCCCGGTTGGCGCCTCGATGAGGAAATTAGAGACTTGGCAACCAATAGTTAGGAAGATGGTGAAAAAACTAGCGTCTTGGAAGTCTAAAATGTTGTCTTATGGAGGAAGATTATCGTTGGTGAAATCGGTTCTTGGTAGTACATCACTATATTTTATGTCCTTGTTTCATGCACCACTTGGAGTGTTAAAAAATCTTGAGCAAGTGAGAAAAAACTTCTTTTGGGGGGGAGGGGTGAAGGGTATGGGAGGGGGTGAGGCTTCGAGAGAACATAAAAAACCAATCGCTTGGGTAAGGTGGGAATCGGTGTTGGGGGACTTCAAAAAGGGAGGGTTAAATGTGTGGGGATTAAAAGAAATGAATTGGGCGCTATTAGGTAAATGGTGGTGGAGATTCTTTAGGGAAAGGGAGGCGTTATGGGTCAAAGTCATCCAAAGCGTGTACGGATGGGATGGGGGTCTTGGGACGGGTACAATTAGCGAAGGTGGGGGAGGGTGGGTTTGGAAGGATATTGTGAGGGTCAATAGAGAGTTTGAAAGGATTGGGTTAGACTTTGCGGGTTCATTTCGTAAGGAAATTGGGGATGGAGCGGACACGAGATTTTGATAGGAAAGATGGGTCTCTAATTATGCTCTCAAGAATAAATTTCCAAGATTGTATCAATTGGAGACTCATCGGGAAATATCGGTCATGGAAAGAGGGGAATGGGAAGGGGACGATTGGAAGTGGAAGTGGGAATGGAGAAGGGAACCGAGGGGGAGGGAGATCGGCGAATTAGATAGGTTATTGGAAGAGCTACAAATGACCACCGTGAGGAGAGATGTAAAGGATAGTATGAGATGGTCATGGGATGGTCAAGAGGGTTTTTCGGTTAAAAAAGTGAGGGATATAGTGGAGGAGAGAAGGTCCGATAGTGTACGGGGAGCAATATAAACTAAGTGGATCCCATGCGTTCCTAAGAAGGTAAACGTATTTCTTTGGAGATTGCGGTTAGGAAAGATCCCGACGAGGAGTGTGTTGGATATTATGGGAATGGATCTGAATTCTAGTCTATGTCCTAGATGCGGGAACGAAATCGAGACTATTGATCATGCCATGGTGTCTTGTGAAGAGGTAAAGAAGTTTTGGGTGCAAGTAGGATCGTGGTGGAATGAGAACTTGGGAACGGTTAACTCGGTCACGGAATTGTTGGGAAGGGAGGAACATATGAATTTAAGTGGATCGGTTAGGAAAAGGTGGATAGCGATGGTAGGATGCTTTCTATACTATATTTGGTCACATCGGAATAAGGTCGTATTCGAGAAAGAACAAGGTAAACTTTCGGACAATTTCTTTGTGGCGCAACTAAGGGTCTTTGAATGGTTAAAGTGGCGGAGCAAGGATGTGGTGTATGACCTGCCTTCCTTCGTGGCTAGCAAACCCCCGAATGTAGCAAGCTGGAGGTGGGCTCGGTTAACAAAGGGTCGTCGTAAAATTCGTGACGTCATAAAGGTGGTCGGCTGGATGTCCGTTAGCTGAATCAAGGGCTGCTGTGTGAAGAAGACCGGAAGCAGATATCACCGCACTGTCCGGGGCTGTGATCTGCAACTCGCAAACCCGACCGGGACGATGATTTTTTATGTTTTATGTCGTGCGCTCTTCATATTTTGGCTTTGGTTTGGGTTCGATTGTATTGATGCTGGATGGGTATTGTTGGGTCTGTTTTGGTTTTCGTTTGGGTCTGTGACCCTTCTGTTTGGTTTTAACTCTGTAAATTTGGTGGTGGTTTTTATAATATTGTTGTTCAAAAAAAAAATTCAATTCAAAGATTTACGGGTACATTTTTTATTTCTCGTTGTTGTAACCATTATATATATATATATATATATATATATATATATATATATATATTACTGTTTCCTTTCAATTTTATGACTGTGATCTGTATTTATAGCGTAAAACAAATCACATCAATAGCACCATTAGGGGGTTGTTAACCAAAAACTTAATAGGTAAACACTTATCAACAACAGTCACTCCTTTCATTTACCTTAAGGAGTAACATTCTCAACCATCAAAATGAATTGATGGTACGTTTATAATCCGTTAAGCGCTTACCGGGTAAGAATCATCATCATCCCTTACCGGGTAAGACTCTTATTTATTGTCTTCCTCTTATCGGGTAAGATTTTCGATCGGTGTTATATTCACCTAGTAAAGTAATTGAATTAGAAAGCGTTTACCAAAGTAATTGTTTAATAAACAGTCCTAAGGCTCTTGAACTTTTTTACATTTTTCAACTAATAAATTCATTAAGCAATATGCTTAATGAAAATCAGAAAATTATAATTACAAATATTAATTAAAAAATCATATAATCGCTTAGAGTAAATTACGTTCTTAGTGGTTTGTTGAAAATTTCTATTTTTATTCTTGTAATTTTAGAATTACAATTTTTATCCCTATGATTTATTATTTATTACTTTTTTCGTTTTTATGATTTAAATTTTATTATTTTTTATATCTGTAGTTTACAATTCATTTCTATTTTAATTTTTTTTATATACTTAAAAATAGTCTTTTGGTCTTCGGGACGAAAATAGAAATGAATTAGAAACTAAAGGGATGAAGACTGAAATTTCAAAACTACAAGGATGAATTATGTAATTTTTAACAAACCACAAGGACTAAAAACGTAATTTACCTATTTGTTTATTTTGCCACTCTAAAAGCATCTCCTAACAACTTTGCTAAAATAGAACAAAAAATGATTTTTGTTTTCTAAACCTCTACAACAATTTTGCTATCTTGTTTGATATAATAGAAAAAAGTAGGAGAAATAAATTATTATTTTATTCAATCTCACCAATGAGATTCAATTTTTTATCATTTTATATTAAGTTTTTTTTAAAGTGTATTGAGATGATAAATTATAGAATATTATAATAATATAAGTTGTTTCAAAATCTCTAAAATAACAAATTTGTTAGAGTTGAATGTAATAGTTTTTATAGATTTCCACTTTTGTTTCTCTATTTTAGGCATTGTTTGGCAAACTAGCTTATAAATAGCTGTAGCAACTAGCTTATAAATAGCTGTAGCTGGTAGCTGATAAGCTAGTTTTTCAAAACGTTACTATCATACTATGTGTAGCTTTTTAATAAGCTAGCTTATTGTCATCCAAACATGTACCAGAAAAAAAAACTAGCTAAATTAGCTTTTTTTTGCCAAACATAACCTTAGAGAAATTATAGCAAAGTTGTTGAAGATTAGGGGTGCTCAAAAACCCGACCAACCCAACCCAACGCAAAATAACTCAAACCGAAGCAACCCGATGTCTAATCGAGTTGTAAAGTCTTCAAACCGTAGGTATTGGGTTGATATCGGATTACTTTTATTTGAACCCAACCCAACCCGATGAACCCGATCCTTTTATTTTGTGGATTTAATATGATTATTAAGTCTCTATTAATATGTAAATTAGACAATTACATTATTACGTACTCTCTTTATTTACATATATTTTCAATCTATTATTCATCTATATATAACTCCTTTGTATATATGTTTAATAAATGTAAACACACACACACACATATATATATATATATATATATATATATATATATATATATATATATGCAAACTAAAAAATTAACTAAATGTGATATATTTAAAATTTAAGAAGTATGGATAAGTTATACCAAATGGTTGATGATGGCACGACCAACCTCAAGGCCAAGAAAGAAAGCATCGGGGTTGGAGACGTTTAAAACGATTGTTGTTGATTGACATTATCATTTGGTTTAAACATTTTTATATGTAATATCATAATATTTTTGATGAACTTACATACTCTCATGAATTATCGGTCATTCGATTGTATTTTAAAGAAAGGTTTCTTTATGTTTATATTTCTAAATTTGATTTCATCTTATTTAAACACAACCCAACCAACCCGATCAACCCGAACGATTTGGGTTGGGTTGGGTTGGGTTGTACTTTTGATTGGATTGGGTTGAGTTGTAAAATTTTTAAATCGCCTATATTGGGTTGAGTTGTTAAATAGTCTTCAACCTGATCAACCCAACCCCTGAGCACCCCTATTGAAGATGGTCTAAAAATTCTAGTGGTATCGAGTGCCTACCTACATGTGTTAACATGGACCGCCAATTTCAATCCTCTACGACACTTTCCCGTGGTTTGCGGAAAGTTGACAACGATATCCAAGAACAGTGGAAACAGTAGTAATAAATGTGAACATTAATTACATGGCTTTCTCATTAAGAACTAGTATTGAGTGGTATTAATTATTTTATTTTACTTTTTTGTTAATTCACATAATTGAAAATCAAAAGGAAAAAAATTTAATTTAATTTGTAAAAATAGATAAATTAATTAAGTATAAAATTGTTATTCGTCAACTAAAAAGTATAATAATTATACATGTTTAAAGTTGTGTGTCGTTTTTATTGTGGACATTTCTTTTAAAACAGATACAACAACTGATAAATATCAATGTACATATCGACTAATGTATCTGATTAAAATAATAAAATTTTAATGCAAGGTATAGTGGGTCAGATCGAGTTAAATTGACACGACATCCTTTTTCGTTCATTTATAATTTTTTTTTAAACTTATATATTAAATATGATTTCAAAGACTAGTAAAATAATAATATAATAATGTAAGCATTTAAAAACACTTTCGACGTGTTCCACCTAATTAAGTGAATTTTGTTTGATGTTTTAAAAATCGGATCGACCTGGTTGGTTGAACCGGGAACCGGTGAAGAGATCGGGTCAATTGTGACCGGATTGATGTCATTTTATGATTTGGATTGAACCGGCCGGTTCTACTAAAAAACTGGTTGAATCGGTCATAACGAACCGGGATCAAACCGGTTGACCCGGTAGCAAAAGTTAAAAATCAATAGTCCAATAGGCAATACGTAGTAGCATTAAAAACCAACACTCCAATGTCTCAAGATCCATGATTTGGCTTGATCGTTATGTTTCGTTTTGATGTATTTGGATTGATGAAAAGCTTATGCTTATTTGTGTTTATTTAATGTTTTTAAATTGATGTAAAACTTGTTGTTATATGTTTTTTAATGTTTTTAATTGATGTAAAACTTGTTGTTATGTGTATTTTTAATGTTTTAACGTGTGGACATTAAATTTTTTGAAATATGTATGTATGCAGAAAAATGTAAATTACATAAAAAATTCTTGAAACCGGGTTGACCCGTGACCCGATCAACAAAAAAACCGGTTTTTAAAACATTGATTTCATTGTAGACCCATTTTTGTTCCAAAATTGAAGAATAATTCAAAGTTATTATTATAGTACACCTACAGTAGAGTGTGTACTCATTTATAACTTTCAGATCAGACAATATCATCGGGATTTAATTTATATACACATATTTTGAACAAGGTTTGCTCGAGACCGATCGAAAAACATCAAAATTAGTCGAAAACATATAGATTAAAGTAAAGAGTTAAACAATCATATTACAATTTTACAAAATGAGTAGAATAATTATTTTTTATACTGTATTTGAAATAATAAGTTATAATAATTAATGAATAAAGCTCCCTCGTGCGTATTAAAGTCATGATCCTCTTTTGCAACTTGACTTCTTTTCATCGTTGCACATTTGGATTCATGGTATCAAGTCCATACATACATACATACATACTTGGTTTTATTATCATTATTTTGTTTGGATGTTAAGAAAATTCGAAGTTATTTTTAATCTGATTATCAGAAAAAACCTGTTACAAGATTGATCTTCGTAGTAGGTAGAGAGGGTTTTGTGCAGGCAGTGATTGGCTGGTTGCGAGCAGTGTGGATGGCAAATGATTTGATTATTGATGTCGGAAAGTGTTGTTCATTTTCTTTAATTTCTTTTTTAAATGTTATTTGCTAAAACTTTCACACGTTTTTAGCACGATACATATTTGAAGCGGAAAAATTAATTGAAATACGCAAACGTCATGCTAACTAATGCAGATGTGTGTATTTTCAAACCTTGATGCGAAAGAAAATAAAATAATACACACACACACACAAAGATGCACAGACGCACGCCCCTTTATGGTGTTGGTGTTACTCTAAGGTGCCGTTTGTTTTTTAAGAATTTTAAAGTCTGAAATCTTATTTTAGTTATGATTAATAAGTGGTGATGTATAAAAAGATCTGAACGATTCAGACTTAAGAGTCATTAAAAGGTTTTTAAAAAAAACAAACCATCCCTAAGTGGTCGTGAAAATAGGAACAAACTTATACTTTATAACATTTATGTCCTCTAATGGTTGTTAAACAAACTTATAATGGTTTTATGTGATTCACAGATGGACAAGATGTAATTGAACCTACATCACAGGGATAGCAATTCACTTATATTTTAATAAAAACCAATTGAATTTTAATTATATTTAATCTAAAATGAATAAAATTTAAAAATTCAACAAAATATAAAATTATATTGATCAAAAACTGCTCAAAATGCATTTTAACACTTATATTTTATTAACTCACTTTATTCAATAAATTTATATTACAATTTTAACATCCTTTTCTTAATCATATTGAAATTATTTATTATTTAAAAACAAACAAAATGTACTAACGAGCCTTGTAACACGTTATGGTGTGTTATTTTGTAAGACATGTACGACAACTAAGACATGAATAAACATTAAAAGGAAACATAAATACTAAAACCCTAAATAGATAATTCTTTACTCTCATTCTTGTATACCGTGAGTATAACAAAAATTATTTGAGGATTGAAGAAATAGTGAGTAGATACTCAAAAGATTTAATTCTGAATATGTCCATAATTAGCCCAAACCGCCTAAATCAGTAAGACAAAACCACATTCTTGTGATCTGGTTTGACGGGCTGGACACTACATTTCAAAACCCCATGGTATTAAAAACATCAAACTGCTACTTATAAAATGCTTAAAGGACCCAGACTAGACCACAAACACCCCTAAGCTCGATATATTAGATATAAATGTTTTTTTTCCTCTTGAGTTTTATAGCTTTATATAAATTTAAATTGTTCTACAAGATTATTCAATACACTAAACACAAGTGTGTGTGTATGTGTATATATATATATATATAGAGAGAGAGAGAGAGGGGGAGAGAGAGAGAGAGAGAGAAAGAGTGTTGGTTTTCGGTTAAATTAGTAATTATTGTTAAAAATGTAAGAAGGGATATCCACTTTTGGATCAATCGTAATTGAAGAACAATTGAAAATGTGATCTTCACACTTCCTTCTAAGCTAATACATCAGTTATTTTGGGACTTAATCTAAATTATTATATCAACACTAATTAAAAGTGATAAAGGGTCCAAATTCATTCTTACACTTATCACCTTAACTTTTATTCTCACACGATCATTCATCTCTCTTGGATTAGGTTCCAGTGAGAATGAAAGTTATGGTGAAAAGGGTAAGAATTCACCCTTTAAATCAATCCTAATTGAAGATCAATTCCCTCTACAACGCAATTCATAAGTTGTTTTGATATTAAACGTGATCAATGATCCAAATTACTTCTTAAATTTCTCACCTTAACTTTCATTCTCACATGATCATTCATATATATATATATATATATATATATATATATATATATATAGGGCTAGGTTCCGGGTGAGAACTTATGGTTAACGTGATAAACGTGAGAATTGGTTATCAACCGTTGGATGAGAAATGAATGTACATTAGGATGAAATGCACCAAGATGCACCAGATCAATTCCCTTCTAAGCAACAATTTATGGGAGGACATTTGATTAAAAGTGATCAACGGTTCAGATCAAATTCTCACGCTTCTCACGTTAACTTCAATTTCTCACATGATCTTTCGCTTATATATATATATATATATATATATGTGTGTGTGTGTGTGTGTGTGTGTGTGTGTGTGTGTGTGTCGCATTAGTGCACGCCTTGAAAAATGTCGTAACCTCACTGTAACTAATAAGACTTGAGACTTAGGGGTCGTTTAACCAAATGCTTACCCGGTAAGCACTTATCAATACAATTCGACACACTAACTTGTTTTACCGGGTAAGATTTTAATCATCACGATGATATCTTATACAACAATTTATACGGTAAGCGTTTACTCGGGTAAGAGTTGTCACTCTCTCTTACCGGGTAAGACTCTTCATTTTTATCCTCGTTCTTACCGGGTAAGATCTTATCCTCTTGTCATGTTCATCCGCTATGGTAAATTCCCCGGTAAGTACTTACCGGGTAAACATTTTGTAAACGACCCCTTAATCTCATTGTCACGTCATGCCTTAGGACATCTCCAAACCAACCAATATAAAAAGAACACCTAAAACACTAAAAATATCTTTAATATTATTATACTTATAAAAAATAATATTATCTAATATACTGAACCATTAATCGATATATAAAATTTATGAAAATCAAATAAAATATAATTATTTAGTTTTAGCAGTCTACTTTATTGGTCTTAAAATATAAAGGTCAACTTTATTGACCTCTATTTTTTTTAGTTTTTTTTTTTGTGTGTTTTTAGTGTTGCGTTGGAAATTGTCTCAGAATCTTACTATTTTACCGCCTTTTGTATATAATAAAGATATTAATAAATATATTAGTTGAAAAGTAAAGATGGTATTAAATTATTAATGATGATGATTAGAGCGAATCAGGAATTGATTTGGTAAGGTGATGACTATAATAGTAGGATGAGGGCGACGGTCTAGTGTTTGACCTTGAATTGAAAACCAAATGTTAGTTATATATATATTAATTATTATTTTTTTCATTATCTTTAATAATATCCATTGAAATTTTTGATGTGGGCCATAGGCAGCCGTCTTTCGCAAATTCCTATTTTGCCCTTACCTATTCCTTGTTTTTCACTCCCTTTGTACAAACAAGAACCAAAATACAATTGATTTGTAGAAAATCTAAAAGAATTGCAAATAATTTCAATAATTTTTTTTATTTTAAAGGTTATAATATTAGTTATTGGGCTTAATTATTTAAAAATTCCAAATATGATAATCATTAATTAATTCATTATAATTATCATAGTAAGTTATTGTTTCACATATTTTTTTCATCTAAGGGTCTGTTTGTTTGCAGTTTAATGAGCTTAATGAGAATCACAGCTTATTCAGTCAGCTATATATGACTGTTTGGTAATGACTTAATGATATAGAAAGTGGCTTATTCAATAAGATTTCAAGGGGAAACTTTATGCAAAAAGCCAAGTTTTTTCCAAACTAGTTCCTCTCATTAAAAAACACGTTCATTCCATCTATGAAAAAACTATCTCAAATAAAAACCTTCTAAATCTATACAGACATATTAATCTATACAGACAACTTTATCCATACAAAACTTAATGAAAAATCAACCAAACAGCCCTAAGACTACAATCTAATATATTGAGTGATATATATTTGTTTTATAACGTGTTTGTTTCATATTTATTCAGTTCACAATGTGAAACTTTTTGGTGGTATTTTCTGTTTAATAACACATAAAAATGTTCACAGTGTGAAACAAATGTAAGTTAATCAGTATAATAAATCAAAACCGTTGATGAAAAAAAATATTGTGAAATAACATATGATATAATAGTTCTTAAAGTTATCACAATTATATGGGTTCTCAAATGAAGATCCTGCTATTATTTATATCATTAAAAATAGTTTATATATGGAGTATTAGATATTGTTTTTTTATTCTATACATGGTTCATATTGAAGAGAACTGTGAATATAATAACATCTTCAACATGTTCTTCAAAATTGAGAGAAATAGATGTTTTGAGATTTTTAAGCAAGTTTTTTTGGTCTAACAAATTATTCAAAAAAAAAAAATCAAAATGAAGAAAATATGAGAGATAGTGAGAAATTCTCCAAATTTGGAGAACTCCCAAAAAATGATTACCATGATAGTTAATATAATATAATTTTTAATTTCTTTAAATTATAAAGTTAAAAAAAGAACTTTATATTATCTGACATAAACAAATATGGCTTGTGGTTTTACTTTTGGTCATTTTGTTCGCATGTTTTAGTAGTGATACAGTGTTTTGTTACATTATACTCTCAAGGTTGTTATATTCTCTTACAAAGTATAAATGCCAAGTTTTAAAGCATATGTGTTCATGTTTTCAAGATAAAGAATAATGGTGTTTGAGTCAATTTCGAATTTCAGAAAACGGCATCTTCAACTTTTATATCTGATAGAACCTTTATGTGTCTAAATGTGCATACATAAGACATGTTTCTCGGAAAATACGAGCCACAACACCACAAAATTGACGAATCCACGTACGTTAGGTATTTTATTTAAGTTATAAAAGTCAAACCCATAACAAAATATTAGTAGATTATTTTAGAACTGTTTGAAATATGACTTATGATTATGAAAAACAAACAAAATTTAACACATGCTCCACACAGGCGAGATTTACAGCTTAACACTTGTTTATATACCGTAGCTTGAATGAATGAGTTATGAACTATTGGTAGAAAGCCTTCCCCATGTGCGTGCAAAAGGGGAGGCTACATATCTTGAACCAGATTAAACTTCTATTCACAAGCGTATGCTGCAACCACTATTGTTCTGTCGTGGTTGATAGAAAATTTTAAATCATCGTAGATTGCATCACAAAACAAATCACACGGGTTTCGTCGTTAAAGGCAATAATGACTTTTACATAACAGAGAACCAGTTCAATAGTGGCACATGCCATCGTGTCGACGTTTAGAAAATCCGCCCCATTCGGGTCTATGTTGTTTACCTAATTTTTTTACAGTATGTACATAAACGTAAAACAACGAATCTTTTAATAATCATCATATCTGTTTTGCCAAAAAAAACAAATTACCCGATCAGTTATTTAAAGTTTGAATCAAGTTGCAAATGTGTGAAAGTGAAAGGGCATAAATAAAAATGATAGAAGCATTGAAGATGCATGAATGTGTCAACTTCTAACCATATATATTGACTAGACTTTGGAGTTTGGTGGCCCATTGGAAAATTGTGACCTTACTTTTCTAGAAACTTACAAAACTCACCCCTAAATTATAAAACGTGACAAAATTAGTACCTTCCAAGAAATAGGTGAAACCTATTCACCAAACCCTAACCATAGCTTTTGGATTAGCAAACTGGATTAAGACTAAAGCAATAATTAGTGAAGCAAAGTGCAATGAATCTAATAATTTATTTGTTTTCTTCACAAGTGATAATGTGATTAATAAAATGTAAAGGTTGAAAGGTATTTTTGATTTGACCTTTTCTTAGATTAGATTCCTAAATTCATTCAAAAGGGTTTTTGCTTTTATGATGGCATAATTGTTGTAAACGTAATTAATATCAGAATTGAAATTCGGTGTTTCTAAGAAACGGGAATTTGTTGTCTTGTTATGTGTTTTTGAACGAAGAATTTTCGTTAGCAGGGTTGAATTTGCATGCATGAATATGTGAACGGATTTGATAGTTGTGTAAGGAATTAAACACACTGAAAGGAAAGCATACAGGTTGTGAGCTCACTGATTTTGAATATTAATTTGAATATTAAACGAGCCTAACTTTAAAAGAGCTTGCAACCAACTTTGCATGTTTTAAAAACCGATAATGTTGGTAGTGATCAACTGGGGGAAAAATCAGCCAAAAACTACCATTTCAATTAATTTAAGATAGTCCAATATACACTATACTATCATTTTAATTTCCTAACCCATATAAATATAAATACATCGAACATATAAAATCGTTACAAAATAAATCATAAATTATTAGTAATATTATGCATTATTTATTTTACTAATCAAGGTTAAAAAACCCATTTAAAACATATTTTATAATTATTATTTTAGGGTATAAAAAATAAAAACCCGTTGTTCTAATATATGAGAGCATCTCTACAAATTCTCCAAAATGGAGAATTAAAATGTCAAAATCTACAAAAAAAATATCACCTTCATCTCCAACAGATTCTTTATTTTGAACATTACACAATTAATTATATTATTTAAATATTTAATACAACTCATAAAATATTATTTATCTCTCCTAAACATTTGATTTAAAACAATTTAATTGGTAGAATGAATAAAAAATCATTTATCTCTCATATGTAATCGTTTTTTGGAGATATCTCCAAATTTTGAGATTTTCATTATCTATCTCATACATTCTCCAATTTGGAGATGTTTTTGAGGAATTTGTTGGAGCAAAACGTCCCCGAAATCCCCATTTTGGATAAACTATTGGAGATGCTCAGATATGATTACAAATGATACACTATTAACACAATTTTTATTTTTTAGAAGTATTACATTGTTAATATATTAACATTTAATACAATAATTCATGGGCACGAAAATAAAACATTATTTTTTTTGAACGACAGATAACACACATACACGTTCCCGAGGTATCCGGGCTCCCACTTAAGGGTGCCACCCGACTAATCCCCGTTGACCACGTTCCGACCCAATTAAGGGTACCACTAAGTGGCAGACCCATGATCTGGATATCGTCACATGCTCACCACGGGGTTCGAACCCGGGTAGTCAGGGATACCATCCACTGACCCTTCAAGGATGTTACCTTACCACTGGGCTAGACATGTTTTGATGAAAATAAAACATTATGATTACATACGTGAGGGGGACTTCATTTGAGAATTCATAAAATTGTGATAACCTTGAGAACCGGTACATCATGTGTTATTTCAAATGATTGTTTTCCATCATCGACTTGGATTTAGTGTCTTGATTAACATATGTTTATTTCAGAATAAGAATATTTAAAATTTAATTGTAAACCAAAAATTAAACTGTTTCCAATTTATATTTTATGAACTCTTATTTTTTGTAAATGGATCAATTGTCAGACGAGATTTTCAAAATTCTCAAATATTTTTTTTTCTATTTAATTGATCAGTAAAAGTTTTTAAAAACTTTTTTTTACATTAAAAAAAATATTTTACAAAATAAAATATTTTTTATGAATTAATTAATAATTTATAATTTTCACTTAACATTTTATAAAGTTTTTTTTTAATAACAAGTTTTTAAAATAATTTATAATTTTAATTTGTTGCTTAATTGTCGGGCTGTTGAAGCCCAATTAGGACAAACTGGGCCGTATAATATATTCTGTATCGTTATTGGGCCCTAAAATGGGTAAGAAGTGTTTGTATGCCTCTATTTGTTGGGCCATTTCATTTAATTTATACCATGGGTTTATTATAAATAAAAATGTATGTGTAGATTAATCTGTCTATATAGATTAAGAAAGTTTTTGTTTGGGAGGAGTTTTTTTTATAGAAGGGAGTGTGTGTTTTAATTGGGAGGTGCAAGTTTGGAAGAAAAAAAACTCAGCCGTCTGCATAAATCTCTCCCACCCCCTAAAAGTTTATTGAATATGTCATTTTCTATATCATTAAGTCGTTACGAAGCAGTCATGTTATCTGACTGAATAAGTTGTCGAGGGTTTTTCATTGAAGGATCATGTTTTCAATTAGGAGGGACAAAGTTTGAGGGGAAAAAAACTTGATTTTCTGCATAAAACTCCTCGTAAAAGTTTACTGCATAAGCCACTATTTGTATAATTGACCGAATAAACTGTAAGTCACATTAAATTCATTAAGTTGCAAACAAACCAATCATACTTCAAATTAACATTGTAAGTACTAAAGATTATTTTTTAAACTATACACTCTTAAATATATCTTTTAAAGCATTTTCAACCGATTATCCAAATTTTTTTCAAAAAATCAAAATTCAAAATATACCAAAAAAATAAATAAAAATAAAATACAATTACATTCAACTCCAACAACTTCTATATTTTGAAGTTTACGACATTAATTATTTAATTAAGATATTTCATATATTTAATAAGATATTATTTATCGACGAAGGTTCAGAGGAAAATCTCAAAAAACTGAAGAACACTCTGGTAGGTTTTCATATGGACGATATGTAACAACCCAACCAAGAACAACAAGACAACAATTAAATCTTAATAATATTTCATGCCAAAGCGGCCCCAAGCGTACAATTTAATTCAAGGTTTGCAACGACAACCTACTACACAACTGAGATGATTAAGAATAGACAAACTAAAGTGACGGTCTTCTATTCACTTCCACTACACCTCCTCTTTCCCTGTAACAGCTCTTCCTAAATCACGTCTGCCTGAAAAAGGGTTTTTAAAATTTGAAAGAGCGAGGGTTAGACCGAAGGTCTAGTGAGTTCCCTCTAACGAAAAGCAACAATATATAGTTTAAACTTTAAATCAAACAATTTTATAAACATCACATGAGTGAATCACACTACTGACCACACTACCGTT
Source organism: Arctium lappa (assembly GCA_023525745.1). Taxonomy (NCBI): domain Eukaryota; kingdom Viridiplantae; phylum Streptophyta; class Magnoliopsida; order Asterales; family Asteraceae; genus Arctium; species Arctium lappa. Next base: position 54,804,563 of record CM042063.1, read on the forward strand.
AAAGACGGTGTGTCTAACTCGCACTGCCTTAATGTTGGGACACGCCCCAAACGACATAAACGGGTCACACTCCCCGGTACGAGCAGGCGGGCCACACTCCCCGACTTAGGTCACAACTTCCACAATAATGTATGCATACATTTAAACATCAACGAATTATAAAACATGCTTAATTAATTTCATCATAAACATGTCAACATAGTAAACCGCAGTTTTCATTAAACTTTCAAATGCTTTCGTAAATAAACTTTTAGTTCAGAAATACTCACCTGGCGTCCTTAGCTTAATTACCGCATTTGCTCTTATGGTTCGATCCGAAACCTATAAAGGAAACATTGACCGGTGAACTCTCTAAAGTTCTAATTTATAACGGGGTTGACCTTAACACCCCAACAATCTCAAACGGTTAGCCTTAAACAATACCGCTAAACTAGGTTCATAGCGTAAATAAATTTTGAGCTTCCCAAATGGTTAACTACACTTTCTAAAAACCCGACTCACCCAAAATTACAAAGTTCTTGGCCTTGAAATGACACTGGGCCTACACTCTAACAGACTAAGCCCAACAACCCTTTAGGATATAAGTTTGATTTTGGGCTGCGGCCCACCAAACCATTGACCGGACCCAAGGGTCGACTGGTGCCCTTCCTTGGTGTCGACCGAGGTCTACTCTCCCAACATCGACTGGTGTCTACACGATGCCAATACTCGACCGGTGTTAATAATCCGGTCCCCCAACTCCAATTCGATCGATTGATCCGCAGACCTCACGACGAGAACAGAGGGTCGATTCCATCAACAAAATCGATTAAGGATAAATTTCAAAACCTAGCTCAAACCACAACTGTATACTTAATTCGCTGCTTAAACACATTCCGCATTGAAGGAAAATCCAACTTCAATTTGATTTTATAAAACAGTTCGACTAATCCCAAAACAAGGTTCATCAGATTCATTCAACAATCCCAACCCCAAAACTAACCCCACATCATCAAACAATAAGGATAATGGTGAGAGGGAGGTTTACCTTAACGAGGAATCAATGGAATTGGAATTTCTCAATCAAATCGTCCCCTCCCTTGCTTCATTCGCCAAAACCGCCCTAGTCTCTTTCTGCTCTTCTCAGCCGCCTCTTTGAATAAGAAAATGAGGTCCTTAGGTTAAAACTTCCTTTTTATTAAATGTTACCTCTAGCCCCCCCTCAGTTTGAGTCTTGAGCATTTAAACTCCCAAACTTTAGATTTTAAGACTTTTACCCGGTTATTACACGATATGCACTTGTTCATACAGGTAAATTATTTTGTTTTTTTTTGTTTTTATGCACGTGTGCATGTTACAAATTATTTGTATGCACAAATGCATATCGTCCATAAGATGGGATACCAAGGTGTTTTTCAGTTTTTCAGTTTTCCGTTTTTTTTTTGAGGTTTTCCCTGAACCTGGCCGATTATTTATCATATACACATTTAATATCAAGGTTTTTTTATTAGTAAGTTAATAAAAAAAAATCTCTCTCAAGATAATCATTTTCTCATAATCCTCAAAATTTTTAAAAATTCAATCTCTTTTAGGGGTTGTTTGGTTGGTTTTTTTATTAAATCATGTATGAATAAAGTTGTCTAAATAGATTGGAAAGTTTTTATTTGAGATGTTTTTTCCATAAGGGTGCGTTTGGTACACTGAATATGACAAAACATAACAGAACGAAGGTCACTGTCCCACGTTTGGCAGGACTGTTAGGTGGAACAAACAGTAACAGAGTGGAACAAAAGTGGAACATGTCAGTTCCACCCCACCCCATGGAACAAGGTGAAACAGACTTGTATTTTACTAATATAGTCTGAAAATAAAATCAAATTTTTTTCTAAAACATTAAATACGACTTATTTTCTATATTGTATTAATTCTTTAAATTTTATTTTATTTTTCTATTCTCTTTAAATTTTCACTTTATTGTCATCAAATATTATTTTGAGTAAATTACATTTTTGGTTCTTGCGGTTGCCATTCATTATCAACTTTGGTCCCTCTTCCAAACTAATTACACTTTTGGTCACTGTGGTTACCATTTTGTTTCACTTTTAGTCCCTCTGACTTACTTTAATTAAAATAGTTAGTTATCTTTAAGGGTGTTTTAGTCCATTTACATTTCATTTTTCTTTTTCTTTTTCATTTTTTCATTTTAATAGATCATATATTAAATAACAATTTTAGTCCTTGTGGTTTGTCTCTTTTTTGTCTTTCCAATCTTTTTCATTTTATATCCTTATCATATTAATTAACTAATTATATCTTTTACTAACAATACATTAAAATTACATATTTCATTTTTTAAATTACACTTTTAAAAAGTATTGTCGATATTTTTAAAATAAGTCAATTGTTGAATATTTTAAATTTTACGCAATTTAAAGGATATATATATCTGCAAATCCGTCTACAATAATTTCTACAAAAAAAGTTATTGTTTTCATATATTTCATTTAATTAAATGTTTTTTTTAAATATTTATCAAATAAAAAACTTTATAATATAATTATTATTTATTTTTTTCGAATTATAAACTAAACTTTATTGAAATGAAAAATAAATAATCAACTAACAACCACACATTTACATTATTTTATTTATTTTCATGGATCAATATATATAAAAATAATGATTTATAAGGTAAATATGCATGGTTCATGAGTTTGCATTTCATATCAAACAAAACATATAATGCCGTATTTGGTATGTATACATGATTGAATTGTATTGAAAAAGACAGAACTAGATGGGACATGACTAGACATAACTAGTGTTTGTCTTGTTAATCGGTTATTTATTTTTAATTCCGATAGAATGAAGTTTGTATTTTGAAAAATAAAATAAATAATAACTATATTATTAAGTTTTTTATTTGATACACATTTAATTAAATAAAGTATACGAAAATGATACATTTTTTATTAATAAATATAGATAAATTTCGATTTTGTTTCTTACATAAATAAATAAAAATACGATAAAAAATTTAAACATGTCTTAAAATAAAGAAGTTTTTTCTTATTAGTGTAGACCGATTTGTACATATATATTGAATAAATTGCATGAAATTTTAAAAATGTTCAATAATTAACTTTTTTAAAGATGACGACAATACTTTTCTAAAGGTGTAATCTACAAAATGAAAGAAATATAATTTTAATGTATTGTTAGTAAAAAAATATCATTAGTTAATTAATACAATAAGGGTATAAAATGAAAAAGGTATGAATGAAAAAAAGACAAACCACAAGGACTAAAATTATAATTTACTATATAATCTGTTAAAATAAAAAAATAAAAAAGACAAATAAAAGGTAATTGGACTAAAATACCCGTAAGATAAATAACTATTTAAATTAAACTTAGTCAGAGAGACCAAAAGTGAAACAAAATGGCAACCATAATGACCAAAAGTGTAATTAGTTTGAAAGAGGAACCAAAGTTGATAATGAGTGGCAACCACAAAAACCAAAAATGTAATTTACTCTATTATTTTTATGTAATTACTATGTTTTGATTAATTTATTTAAATTATTAAATATTAATAGTAAAAAATATATATAGAAAAGGTTAAAAATTAAAAATTGGAAAATATATAATTTTTTTTATTTTGGTGTCCCTTTAATCTATTTTGAAAAGAATTTTCTAGAACTATATTTTATTAAAAAAATATTTATTTCAATTTCAGTAAACTTCAATTTTAGCCCCTGATGTTTAGTGATTTCTTTGAAAGAGTTCCCTATAGTTTCATAATTCAAGTTTACATTCCCGGGGTTTGGATTTTGCTCTGAAAATGGTCCCTGACCCCTAACGACGTCAAAATGGTCCGTTAGTGCCAGGGGTATTTTGGGTATTAAAAAATTTCCATCATTTTTAACCAAATAGCCTCTTCCCCCAACTCCCTTTAGCGACCTTCTCTTCTTCTACTGTTATCTTCTTCTCCAGAGCTCCTTCTCCAACTGATTAAACGAAAATGGTGTTCTGCTACTGCGGTGTCCAAACTACTGTGAGAACCTCGTGGACAAACTCAAATCTCAGCTGTAGGTTCTACACTTGTGGAGGAATTGTAAGCTAATTTCGAATTTCAACATTTCCTTCATACCAAGGCTCCATTTTTTTCATCTCCTTCACAAAATCATCTCCTTTTTCTATTCCAACCTAATTACCCACTGTTTTCATTTTGACATGGCCATTGTTCATTTTTTGGTTGGTTTAATCCACCCATTTGTGCAAGGTCTATGGATGTCATCCCTGGTCTGCTAAGATCCAAGAATCAAGCTGAGCAATGTGTCAAAGCTAGAGAAAGGGAAATTTTTAAGTTGAATTTGATTATAGTGATTAGTTGGGTTTTTTTTGGGTTTTGTATATATTTCTGATTGAAATAATCTGGAAATGTTGGTTTCTCTTTTGGGCTAGCTTTTTGGAATGTTTTTTTTTTTAGGAATTAAGTGTAATTGGAAGGCTTAAGATGAATTTGTTCATCTATTTGTACTCTTTGTAATAGAAGTCTTTCATTAAGTGTAATTGGAATGCAAATGACATTTCTTTTGATCAATCCTTGTTATCCTCTGCAACTACAAATGAAAGTCTTTTGATCAATGCAAATGCAAATGACAAAATATTTTGATCAATCCTTGTTTTTGTACATTAAGAAAGGAAACTCTGTTTTTGTCCATTAAGAAAGCACGTTGTTTTTGTCCATTAAAAAAGAACACACTGTTTTTGTCCATTAAGAAAGAACACACTGTTTTTGTCCATTAAGAAAAAACCAAAACTGTTTCATTAACACAAAACATAACACAAAGCCTGTTTCATTCCATTAACACAAAGCAGTCAACCATACCCTACAAACTGTTTTGTCCATACAACCAAACCATAACATAGAACATACAACCAAAAGATACTTTGTCCATAACACATAACATACTACCAATTACCAAAACACATTTCCAAGTTAGATAAGTGAGCACTAACACTAACCAAACATACAACCAAATCATGCCCTATCCTGTTAAGGTCCTCTTTGCCCTTTACAAGTTATTGAATTGTGACCTTTGTTCTTACACTTATCACAAGTGACAGTCTTCCCTTTCCTTGACATTTTACCACTGTCCCCACTTCTCTGAGACAATTCTTCAGTTGTATTCCTTCTCTTTTTCTTTGGTCTTCCACCCTGTTTATGATGATTTGGTGGAACCAAAGTAGTTGGGTTGTTATCTTTTTCCCATAGCATGCTTCCATTGATTGGCTCAATTTTGAAGTTGTACATCTCCTTCCATGTGCTCAGTCTGTATGAATTGTCTACCCAGGATTTAGGTACCACATCAGAACCATTTGCTGCCATGTTCCAGTTTGTAGCCACATCATGCTTGCAAGGAATTCCAGTTAACTCCCACTGCCTACATGAATATGTCCTTACTCTCACATCAACTATGCACTGGTCATTCCAAGGGCCAAATACCTATGTGAAAAGAAACATATCAGAATCATGTCTAGTTTATATTACTTTGCATACACCAGTTTAGTTTACATACCTAATACCTATCTCCACCACTAAACAACACATGATATTTAGATGCCTCTCTCTTGGCCTTGTCCATAATTTTGTTTGCAGTTGGGGTTAGTGGTCCATCACAAGTCTCAATTACTTTACATACATTAACAATCATCTTCATAAGATACACTCTAATGTATTCCAGACAAGAGTAAATTGGCTTATCCCTAGCATCAACAATTTGTCTATTAAATACCTCACACATGTTATTCAAAAGCACATCATTGTGACATCTGCCTGTGAGTGTAAGAAGCATGTAACATAATCAACATTCAAGAAAAACTCAAATAAAAATCATATCATAAGATGCATCATGAATATGTAGTGATATAACCAAAATTCAGTTATACCTGTGAAGTGTGATCTGCTCCAGTGTTGAGGGGGGATCTTGTTCAACCATTCATAGCAAGCTGTATTGAACCTTCTCAAGTTGTCCATTGCTGTTTTGAACTGTGGGACAGTAAGAGTTGTTGGACATTGCCATAAGTGATCTTTTGTATGCTTTCCTAGAGATGGAAATTTTACCCGTTGGGGCGGGTACCCGCGGGTACCCGACCCTAACGGGGCGGGGATTCCCCGCTTTAACGGGTAACGGGGCGGGGACGGGGATTTATTTTCATACCCGAAGCGGGGTCGGGGCGGGGTCGGGGCGGGGTCGGGTATGGCATTACCCGCCCCTAATCCGTACCCGATTAAAAATTTTAATTTATTTAATATATGTACATAGTGTGTGTATAAATAAATATATATGTATATACGTATACGTTTATTATTAAATGATAAATACATTTTTATTCTCAATATCGGTAATTAATATAGTGACGATTTATTATAATTATAATTTTTAAAATACATTTTTTTATTTTTTTTCACTAAACGGGTACCCGTTGGGTTCCCCAAACCCGTCGGGGATTCCTTCCCCCCGAACCCGTCGGGGATTAATCGGGGCGGGGGCGGGGACGGGGGGTTTTAACGGGGGTCGGGGGCGGGGATGGGGGATGCATTACCCGCCCAATACCCGCCCCGTTTCCATCCCTATGCTTTCCCCTTCCATTGTATTTTCATATTCTCATGGATATGCCTAAGGCAAAATCTATGTTCAGCAGAATCGAACAAATTGGCAATTGCTGGAAGAATACCCTATATGCAACAAGAGCAAATTATTAAGCAGGTTCATAAGCAAAACAGAGTGAGATCATAAGCAAAATAGAGTAAATTCATAGCTTTTGTCTGCCACTAATTAAAGTGAAGTTGGAATTTGATTGAAGATCAAGGTCATCTCCAAGGCACTCTAAGAACCACATCCATGAACCTGTTGTCTCTGCCTCTACTACTGCAAATGCAACTGGATATATGCCATGATTTGGGTCAATACCTACAGCTGTCAACACTTGCCCTGGAAAAGGACCTTTCATATAAGTCCCATCTAGACCCAACAGGCCCCTATTACCTGCCTTGAATCCTCTTTTCAAAGCTCCCAAACATATGTACATCCTTTTGAATTTTCTGGTATCACTATTTGGATTGGGTTATGACTCAACTTCTAGCTTAACAGTTGTATCTGGATTGCATCTTTTTACCTCATTTAGGTAATCCCTAAGGTGATGGTACTGTGACTCATAGTCTCCCCAAATTTTCTTCATGGCCAACTGTTTTGCCCTCATAGCCTTACCAGGTGACACAAAGATCTCAAACTTCTCTGATAATTGAATTGCCTTCAATGGAATATTCGGATCTACCTTGACCTGTTCTGTGATATGCTTTGAGAGAAATTGTGCAATGGCCATACCAACCTCCCTAGTTTGGAAGCATTAATGTTTGTCAAGGTAGGTTTTCACAGTCCAAGTTGCTTCATCTGTTGAAGTTGACAAATACAAAACCCATGGACAAGTGGACCCATTGGACTTCTTCCATCTACCCTTTCTTCCTTTACCAAGCCCACTGGACTCTTTTATGTTAGGCATTGAACCCCTACAAATGACCCTAAATCTGATTGTGTCATTTTTTACCACAACTATATCCCTTCTAGTGTCAATTGCATGCTGCTTGATCAAATTCCTTATGGTTTCTTTATTACCAAAAGTCTGCCCAACATAAAAGTCAATATGCTTGATTTGTAGTATGTCTAACCTTCTTATATAAACTGTTTTCATCTCCTGAGTCAAAGTTATCAACATCAAATGGATCAATATCACCCTCCACATTTTGGCTTCCTTCTCCATTTACTCCCAACCACTCCCCATAACTATCCATAGAATCCTCCATATCATCAAATTCATCAAATGAATTAAACCCGTTAATGTTATGACTCTTTATATCCCCATGGTTGCCACTTCCTAAGTCAGCTTCATTGTTCAAATCACCTCCTAAGTTGAAGTATCCCCCTTGGTTCAATCCCCCTCCTTGGTTCAAACTGTAACAACCCAACCAGAAACGACAATATGGCAATTTAAATCTTAATAATAGAATAAAAATTCATGCCGAAATGGCCCCAAGCTTCCAATAAAATTTCAGGGTTTTCAAAGTCAACCTACACAACTGAGATAATAAAAAAAAAAAAAAAATATCTAAGATGACGGTCTTCTATCTCTTCCCGCTACATCTTCCCTTTGCCCTTCTCTGCTCTCTCTAATTCACGCTTGCCTAAAAAGATTTTTAGTTTTGAAAGAGCGAGGGTTAGACCATAGGTCTAGTGAGTTCCCTCTAACGGATAAGCAATAAAATAACTTTCCAGCAAATTTAAATCAACAGATTTATAAGCACATAAAGATAAACACGCTACTGACCACACGACCGTCAAAGACGATGTGTCTAACTCGCACTGCCTTAATTTTTGGGACACACCCCCAATGGCATAAACGGGCCACACTCCCTGGTACGAGTAGGCGGGCCACACTCCCCGACTTAGGTCACAATCTCCACATATAATGTATGCATACATTTAAACATCAACGATTTAAAGCACACTTAATTAATCTCATAATAATCATGCCATCGTAAATAAATCAAAGTTTAAAAAGATTTAAACTTTACACGCTTTCGTTACTAAAAAGGTTTAGTTCAGAAAAAACTCACCTGATGTCCTTGCCTTAATCCTTGCGCTTATTTGAAACGGAACCTATAAGAAAACCATCGGCCGGTAAACTTCCGATATAATCTAATTCGCAACGGTAACCGACCCTTAACCCACTACAAAAATAAACGGTTGAAATCTACTTAAAACCGAACTTCTTTCCATGATCAAAATACTCTACAAAATTTCATTCCACTAAATTATAAATTGAGGGAAAAATTGAGGGAAATTTTCAATCTACAGAATTTCAGTTAAGTGAAGACGAAGAGTTAAATGAGCTAATTGGTTAAAAATTGAGGGAAATTTTTTAATACCCAAAATACCCCTGGCACTAACGGACCATTTTGACGTCGTTAGGGGTCAGGACCATTTTCAGAGCAAAATCTAAACCCTCGGGATGTAAACTTGAATTATGAACCCCATATGGACCTATTTCAAAGAAAGCACTAAACGTCAGGGACTAAAATTGGAGTTTACTCTATATATAATATATAAACAACTTATTAGGGGTAAATTGATCATGTTATCTGTTATGTTCTGTTCAATTCTGTTTTACCAAACGTTGAACAATTGTTCTGTCATGTTCTGTCTCATTCTATCCTGTCTGCGTACCAAACGCACCATAGATGAATAAAGGGTGTTCTATCCTGTCTGAGTAGGTTAGGAGAAACTTGTCTTTCTACATAAAGCACCCTTAAAAACTTCCTGAATAAATCAATTTTTATATCAATATGGCACTACCTTGATTTCTTTATTTTCAAGGTTGAAACAAATAATCTGTTTAAAATCCTCAAAAACCTATATTATCTCCATTTTGAAAAAATATGTTTAAAATACCCTTAAAACTATGATTTAAAAATAATACTAGAATAATAGTCCTTTTCTTAATGATATCGTTTAATACTAAATCATTCTCGTACTAAAACTAAAAAATACTAAAAAAAATACGTAAATTGTTTAATTTTTTAGTACTTATAAATATATTTTTTGTCGTTTTTAAAAGAGAAAAAGGAAAAAGTGGTCAAGGAAATGTTCCCATGTCTCTTTATATTCATCCAAGAGTGGGAGAAACATTTGACCTGTCTCGATGTTTCTATTGACTTTTTATTGAAATTATATAGGTATATAAATATATATATATAGAGAGAGATTTTGAAAGAAAAACCTCAAAAAAATAGAAAACTGAAGAACACTCTGGTAGTTTTCATCTGGACAGTATGCAATTATGCATACAGGTAAATTATGTTGTTGTTTTTGGCTTTTCTGCACAAGTGCATAATGCACTTGTGCATGTGCACGTGTGCATGTTACAAATTATTTATATGCACAAGTGCATACCGTCTAGATGAAGAGCTACCATGGTGTTCTTCAGTTTTCCGATTTTTTATGTTTTCCTTGAACCTGACCCTATATATATATATAATACTTTTAAAAAATAAATCACACATATGTAAGAGCATCTCCAATAGTTTTCCCAAAATTTCTCTAAGGAGGCGTTTGGTTTGCGGGATTGGAATGAAATGGATTGGATTTAAAAGAGGGATTTGAATTTGGATTTGGGGGATTTGAAATCCCTTCATATGTTTGGTTTGTAGAATTTGCGTTTGGAAGGAGTTTTTTTATTTATTTTTTATTTTTATTATATTTTGTTTTATAAAGAATTTATTTTTATTGGTAAACGTCGGATTTGGATCAATACAATTTGAAATCTGGATCACGCTTTAGAATCCATAAGATTTGGATTTCAAATCCAGGCCCAATGCCAAGGATTTCCAAATCCATCGTATGAGGGATTTTAAAATGGTCAACGGAATCATTTCCTACAAACCAAACGCAGGATTAGAATGGATTTGAAATCCAAATCCCTCCAAATCCATTTCAATCCCGCAAACCAAACGCACTCTAAGGATGCGTTTGTTTTGCTGGAATGGATTGGAATGGGAGGGATTTGGACTTTAAATTCATTTAAATCCCGTGTTTGGTTTACAGGATTGTCCGGATTTGAAATTCTATGATTTCTTTGAAATCCTTCAACATAGGATTTTGAAATCCCGAGGATGACTAGAATTTTAAGGGATTTCATAAATTTTTTATATAATAATGTTTAAAAAACACTTGTTTTCAAATAATCAGTTAAATAAAATGTAGTTTAATTATTTTTATATTTTTTAAATAATCTTTCTAATGATTTTTTTATAAATAATGGAATTCAAATCCATTCAAATCCTACAAACCAAACACGCAAAAGAATTCCAAATCTTCTCAAATTCAAATCCCTCCAAATCCAAATCCATACATGAAATCCAATCCAATCAATTTCATTCTTTCAAACCAACAAGAACCCTAAATTGATTTGGGTGTGAAAGATGCACCCACTTTTGAGGAGTGCTCCAGGATATTAAAAAATACAATAAACAGTGAACACCAACAAAAAAAAAAACGAAAAAGTCTCTTGAAACGAATAAAAAAAAACTTAAATATCTCATTAAATAAACCAAAAAAATCTTTCAAAAAACTGGAATTCAGCTAAAAACGTATCAAACAACTTTTCAAACGTTTGATTCACCTTAAAGGTACACTCATTCGACAAAAATCACCGATCCAACACTAATCAGTGGTTTAACATTTTTCATCAATATTTACATACATGTTTACAAGCATTTTTTGGGTTAATATTTGGTCTCATAAATTTAACCCACCGGAAAAACATTGGCCGCCGACGATGACCGACGGCGATGTTGATGTGACTTTCCGACGAACCACTTGACTCATTCAAATTTTAATTCATTAAAACTCCTACTTTCATTGTCCATTGCATTTTGCATCCCAACTACCGAATCAAAGACTTTCTATTTTTGGTCACATATATTTATAGAATAAATTTACATTTTAAATTTAATGTTTAAAACATTAAAAAAATTTACTATTTTAATTAAAAAAAATCACGTAAATAATAAATCATCTTTTAATATATTAACTTTATAAAAATACTATAAGCGTACTCGCGAATTGCACGAGATAGATCACTATTTTAATATTATTATTTTTTTGTCGATTTACAGTACGATGTGAATGTTTTTTTTTTATAAATTTGTTTAATTTAGGCTTAATAATATAATGTTTTTATATAAAAAAATTTAAGTATTTTGCTAAAATTCAATGATTATCTTATATATTTTAATGACATCTAGAAAAAATAACCAATGACATATTTAATAATATAATTAAAACAAAATTATAGTAATATAATATATTAATTAATAGTGATACATGGAAATGTCTGCATAAAAGGAAGGCCCTGCACATACCAAATTGGTGGGTGTTAGAAGTATGCAGTAGTAATATATATCTTGTGCTTTGATACTTGTAAATTAAGAGATTTTTAAAATGTTGCATAAAATGATGGTACCTTGTGCCTAATAATTTGTATTTAAGAGTTTTTTATCCGTGCTTTTATAATATAGTATAGATATCCATTTCTTTGTTTAAAGGAGTATTAGAGCATCTCTAACAGCTTCTACAAAATGGAGATAATGATAATTTTTACTATAATTTTGCTTCAACAACTTCCTCAAAACTATCTCCAAAATGAAGAAAGTAGAAGAGAGAATGAGTTTTTCTCCAATAGAAAACTTTGAAAGTAGATATTTAGAGAGAAAAATAATATTTTAATAGATGAAAGAAATATTTTAATATTATAATCAATGTTGGATTTTCTAAAATAGGGACTCTGTTGGAGATGAACATTTTTTTTTTAGATTTTGACTTTTGGTTCTCCATTTTAAAAAAAATTTGGAGAATCTGTTAGAGTTGCTCTTATTTTGCGATTATGTATGTTTTTACTTCGGCGGTTATAATATCTTCTTCGTTTGTAATGCTTGTATATTAAAATATATATATTAAGTAATAGTGTGTTTTAATTAAATATGTTATTGTGTTTTAAATTATTGAAAATTAAGTTTTTTTAAACAAAATATTAGATAAATACATTAAAATTAAATTAAAACTTTAAAGGTTAATAACTTAATATAGTTGCAATTTATTAATTTTTTATTAGACGGTGAAATAGATAAAAACACAAAAGCTTTAAGATTAACACTGTTTATTAATTATGAGGGGTGATTAGTCATTTTTATAGTAGATGCGTTCATTATGGACATTATCATCTTTATTATATTAATTTTATAAAACAAATCTCATCAAAATGAAAAATACATGAAACAATTTTATTTTTACGTAGAAACAAAAATATATGAAACAATTTAGTCATATTAAACACTTTCACAATGCATTGGAATCGAAAGTTTGTACGGTTTATACAAATGGTTTGGTTTGCATTTGATACATCCCTTTATACTGGGGCAGAGTTAGAAATCTTTTCTAGGGGGTGTCTAAAAAATTGTAAAAAAAAATCATGATTTCAAGGTTGAGAAACTTTTTTTAGTATATATATATTTTTTAATAAATAGTTGTTCTAAAAATAGTTGAAAACATGAGTGACCTAAACAACATAACTATGTCAATATTTATACAAACAAATAAAACAGTCATTTGTTTTTGTGAAAAGTGTCGAACTCGGAGAGGCGGGAAAAAATATATACATAAAAACTGAGAATATTATTGGGCGGAAGAAGGGCCAGTCTACTGCATTTTAAAAACTGGACCTTAAAATCAATTAATTAATACATAAAAAATAAAATGGGTGAGGGGTGCCACTGCACCTTCTGGTGCTAAGGTGGCTCCGCCCCTACATATATATACATATATACATATATGTGCGAAGTATCGTGCGAGAAATTGAGTTAACATGAGAAGCGTGAAAAATAGGTCTGTCTATTTCTCACGTTAACCTCAACTTATCACTGGAACCCAACCCCCCCCCCCCCCATATATATATATAAGGTTATGTTCCGTTGATAAGTTGAGGTTAACGTAAGAAGTGGTTATCAACCGTTGGATGAGAAATTGATGTGCATTAGAATGAGATGCATCGAGATAAAGTGCACCAGATCAATTCCCTTATAAGGTGCAATTCATGGGAGGACATGAGATTAAAAGTGATCAACGGTTCCGATCCACTTTTCACGTTTTTCACGTTAATCTCATCTTCTCATACAATCCTTCACCTATATAATGCATAAGGTTGGGTTCCGGTGAGAAGTTGAGTTAATGGTAAAAAGAATGATAAGTGGTTATCAACCGTCAGATGAGAAATGAACGTACATTATGATGAGATGCACCGAGATAAAATGTACCGAGATGCACCTGATAAATTCCTTTTCTAAGCCGCAATTCATGGGAGGACTTGAGATTAAAAGAGATTAACGGTTCATATCAATTTCTCACGCTTATCACCAGTAACTCAACTTCTCACACGATCATTTGCCATAATGCACATGTCCATAATGCACACATGCATAAAACCCAGAAAAACGGCTTGATTTACTTTTATGCACATTGCATTCCATTCATATGAATGGTTATGAAGGTTTTTCTTAATTTTTCATTTTTTTCCCGATTTTTCCCTGAACCTCATCTTCTCTCTCTCTATATAATCAAACATATATACCAATTATGATATAACCAATTACATTTAATAATATAATAAAAATAAAAATATAGTAATATAATATATTAATTAATAGTGATACATAGAAATGTCTGCATAAAAGGAAGACCCTGCACATATCAAATTGGTGGGTGTAAGAAGTTTGCAGTAGTAATATGTATCTTGTGCTTTGATATTTGTAAATTAAGAGATTTTTAAAATCTTGCATAAAATGATGGTACCTTGTGCCTAATAATTTGTATTTAAGAGTTTTTTATCCGTGCTTTATAATATAGTATAGATATAGATGTATCTTGTGTTTTATACTTGTAAATTAAGAGATTTTTAAAATCTTGCATAAAATGTTGGTATCTTGTGTCTAATAATTTGTATTTAAGAGTTTTTTATCTCTGTTTTATTATATAGTATAAATATAGATATACATTATTTAATTTGTAGATTATTCCAAGGTATCCCCCACACGTGCACCACCAAGTTGTTTGTGTCATGCTTTCACGAACCTTCACAGCAATGGCGGCCGATGGTTGCTTTCAAACGTTTGAATCTGAATTCAACCCACCACATACGACCCATATTAATCAATAAAATCCTTTTCATATAATCCAATCTTAAATTCTTCATATTTATACAAACACAAAATCCACAAATTAATGTAGCAACAATATTCAATCAATCAAACAATTCAAAAAAAAAAAAAAAAAAAACTACGGTATAGAAATTTGCCGCCATGGATGCAAATCAAGAAGCCGCCGGAGTCGGTAGCAGTGGCGGCGAAAGAGGACGGCGAGAGAACAAGTACCGGGGAATCCGGCGGCGACCGTGGGGGCGTTACGCGGCGGAGATACGTGATCCGACGCGGAACGGTGCACGGTCGTGGCTGGGGACGTTCGACACGGCGGAGGAAGCCGCTCGGGCTTACGACCGAGCCGCGTATGCGTTAAGAGGTCATCAAGCGATCCTCAACTTCCCGAATGACGGCCATTACCGGAATGTGAACTCTCCGCCGCCGCCGCCGTCAACCTCCGGTTCTTCTTCGATTACGACGGCATTGCCGTTAAACCCATCATCTTCGTCAATGTCGTCGTCGACGATGTTTTCGTCGAGAAACGATGACGGACGATCGGAGCCGGTGATCGAATTCGAGTATTTGGATGATAAGTTGTTGGAAGATCTTCTCGGAAAACATTCTCCGACCACCAGGAATTAACAACGGGTTCAAATGAGAACGATAAAAAAGTTAAGAATGTGAGAATACTTAAAAAGATTTTTTTATTACAGGATTTAGGGTTATTTTTGGAGTTAAAATTAATGCATGGGATTTATGCAACAAATACTCGAAAAAATTGTGTAAAATATGCGTTTTAGATGATATTTACGTCTGAAATACATGTTTTAAGTGCGATTTTAAATAGTTTGTTCATCGAATTTAGCTGGATTCGATACGAATGCATTTGATATTTTGACCCGTGGTTGGTTGCATATGTTTGGTTAGGATATATGTACGAAAAGAAATGAATATACATTACATTTGATTTATATGTTGTCTTTGTTTTTTCTCAATTTTACTTACAATTTGAATCAAACGGTAATTAAAGTTTACGCGGTCTTAAAAATATATAGTAGAAGTTGTGATTTGTTATCGAACCCTGCTGGAGAGAAAATGACCAAAATGTTGTTGTTCGTGATTTGTCTAGTGATCTCATGGATTGTCTGGAGGAGGAGTCGGAACGAAAAAGTCTTTCGCAGTCCATCCGAAAGGTAGCAAATGGTGTCCAATTTTTTAATGGTAATCTATATTGCAAACATGAAGATTAAAGTATTAGGTGTCGTTTGTTTTTTAAGAGGTCTAAAGTCTGAAGTCTTAATTTAGTTATGATTAATAAGAGGTTGTGTATAAAAAGGTCTGAACAATTCAGACTTAAGACATATTAAGAGATTTTTTTTAAAAAACAAACAACCCCTTAATAATCAACTAGTCTCCAAATCTGTTTGTTAATTTTAGTTTCTTTAGAAAATAGATAATGGTGGATTCAAGGTTTGTAAAGTCATCTAACGTGTTTTTAGCTTAATTCCACTATTGTAATGGTTATTTAAAGGGTTTTTTTTTTGTTGTTGTTGATTTTGAATTTTTTTTGGGTTGATTTCGAGAGACATTTTCGATTTTTTATTTTTATCTCATGGAGTTCGATGATATATTTTTTGTATTTTCATCTCAATCTGTTGATACATTGTAACATAAAACAATTATAGTTTAAAGTTTAATAATAATATTTTATTAACTTTATAATTAATTATCATCTTATTTGATTTTTATATTATCAAAGTCTTTTATTCAACATATTTCATAATCATAACATTTAATGGTTCATATATGAATGAATCTTATTATATATATTAAAAAAAACAAAGAATATGACTTGACATCATGATAGTTGAGTATTCTACAAATATTGAAATGTGGTTAACTTTGTTTATCCCATATTGGTGGGAAGAAGAAAAAATGAAAGTTGAAAGTGTGTATATGAAAGGAGGAAGACATCATTTTGTAGCAAATCATGTTGTTGGCTCAAATGAGTAAACACTCTAATATTACAAAATGTTTTCTTTAAATCTTGAAAATGTAGTTAAGTTTACTTATCTTACATTGGTGAGATAGAAGAAATTTGAAAGTTAGAATTGTGTATATGAAAGGAGAAAATCTTTTTTTTATAGCAGGAGGATGTCTTTCAATACATAAAATAAAATAAAAAATCTAGAATTTATATATATAATAAAAATTATAATCAGAACTAAAATTTATTAGAATCAAAATGTAAAAAAAAAAGAAAAAATGTTATATAAAGATTAATTTAGAATAACCAAATATATAAAATTAGAAATAATAGCTTATTACAATTATAATATATAAACTATTTTGGTTTAGTTTTTTTTATTTAAATTGAAATCAAACTATATATATCGAGAAAACAAACTATGAAGAAACAGTCTTATGTAGATCGAAAAAACTCGAACAAATGAAATGAAAAATTAACAACCCAATCAGACTTGTCTAGAGTCGAAGTGGTGACAATACTAACGAGTATTGTTACTCTTCGTGCAATCGTAGGTTTGGGAAGGAAGAATTTCGAGAAGGGTTTTTGATTAAAGTTGCAAACAAATACATTACAACAAATGTAAGGAAATTATCAAATTTTCTCGCAATTATGCAAAACTAGATAACAATATCACATTTGCATGAGTTACAAACAAGTACATTACAACAAATGTAAAGAAATTATCAAAATTTCTCGCAATTATGCAAAACTAGATAACAACATCACATTTGCATGGTAAATCAAATATTTTATGACAATATATGTAAGAATATAAATCGATATATTATGAGTTATGACAAAACAATTCTCATAATACACCTCATGATTATAATCATTAGTCTCACACATTTCTTTTTATCATTTTGAGCCAATTACAAAGCTTGATGATGCAGAACTTATTAATTAATTATATATATCAAAAGACACAATCGAGGATGATAAAACAACTTCATATCAAATGTAATATCGATTCATATTAGTTTAATATCTGATATGTGATTATCGCCCATTTAACTTCAATATTTTCAAAAAAATTATTATCACTGCGCAACGCGCGGTATCAAACACTAGTATTTTATAATTCAAAACATCATGTAATTATTTCACATTAAAACAATAATTCATATTTTAGAGTGTTACATAATGGGTATAAAGATGGACTACATAAATCCTATGTAAATAAATAAAAAACATGGGTTCGTTCATTTTTCTGTAATTGAAAAATGGATCCCGATACTTATAATTTTTTATAAACTTATAATAAACAAATCATTATAGTTTAATACACGACACATATTTTATTACTTTACAATTTCATGATCCAAATACATTTAAACGATACCACTTAATCAGTTTAAACCATTCATTTAAAAAGACTTGAAAAACCACACACAACATAAAGCATCATGCTCATAGCTTAAAACACCGGAGGGTCGATTCGGCCTCACAATTGTTACCGGTGAAGGCACTAAAAAACTCTTTGTACGTGTAACCCCTGTAAACCGGTGCTGGGGAACTGATCGGACCGTCCGCAGGCCGTATCAAGATGTCGTTTGAAGGATTCAGAAAGGTCCCGATGGTGGTCCGTGATCGCTTCGAATCGGTCACCACTCGGTGCACTGCACTCGCTAGCTTCCCGTTGCTTATAACCTGTGATCAAATTTAGCACGTTGATCAATTATGATGCGATATATGTTGAAACCTGCATTCTCGCTTCAGTGACTGTTTTTAAAAATAATCTAACGAGGTTTCATATATTCTCAGAAATATGTTGGAACCTCCATCATCTACGCAAGAGCCCTTTTGGTGAGTAATCTGTTGGGGTTCCACATATTCTCATGTACATGTTGAAACCTTCGTTATCTCCTTAAGGGCTATTTTGCAGAGGAATCTGATGGGGTTCCAGATATATGTTGGAACCTATATTACCTACTCAAGATCCCTTTTGGAGAATAATCAGTTAGGGTTTCATATATTCTCACATATATGTTGGAACCTCCGTTGTCTACATAAGAGCCCTTTTGAAGAGTAATTCTTTTGGGGTTCCACATATTCTCAGTCTCAGATATATGTTGGAACTAGGGGTGTTCAAAAAAACCGTTGGACCGCTCAAACCGGTCGAACCAATTCAAACCGGACCGTTTTTGGCGGTTTGAGCGGTCTGGCGGTCCGGTCTGGTCTGAAAAATTGTCAAACCGGGCGGTCCGGTCCGGTCTGCGGTTTGGTGGTTTTTTTGGGCGGTTTGGACCAAACCGACCGCCAAATATATAAATATATATTTTTTATTTTTTTATATATATCTTTATTATAAAGAACAGATGATATAAAGCCTAAATGTCCAAATATATACAAAAAGGCCCAAGGTATTTTAAAAGATTGAAATCTTTATGGATTGTGGAATACAAATAATGGAAAAATGAAGAAGTAAAGCCGTTGATTTTATTTGCACTTTGCATATTCTTTTTTTTTTAGTGTTTTGTCTTCGGATATTTAGTTAACTTTTGTGGACTTTGTTCTTTATTTCAAATGGACTCAAGACAACGAGCCTTTAAAATTCAAAGTTTTATATGTTTTTATGTTTAAACTTAAAAGTCCACTAAAAGGCCCAAACCGTCTAAACCGGTCGACCAAACCGCCTAAACCGCGGTCTGACTTGACCGGTCTGGGCACTTGATGTCAAACCGCTCGGTTTGAAAAATCAATAAACCGCCACTTGCGGTTTGGTTTGTGGTCTGAGGGGTTAAACTGCCCAAACCGGACCGCGAACACCCCTAGTTGGAACCTCCGTTATATCCTCAAGGGCTCTTTTGGAGAAAATTTTGATGGGGTTCCAGATATTCTCACGGAATAGAGGTGATCATTTACGGACTTGGGCGGGCCATGAGTCGGGCCTAACATATTTTTCTTGTCCAACGGGCCTAATATTGCAAACCAAACCCGTTTTTGGCTTTTTACAGGCTTGAGAACTTGCACATACCAATCCGATAAATGGGCCAGGCTTGCCAACGGGTTAATGGGCCTAAAAATTTACATTTAACAAAACTTATATAAAATGGTAAGTTATGTAAAATTATCCAAAATACATAATTTTTTTTCAACTAAAAAAACGTAAAATATACTAATGTACACAACGTAAGAAAAATATTTTTCAAAAAACATGGATAATGGATTTTTCCTCTTCAAAGATTATCACTCTACGAAGTTGTTCGAATTCCTCAACAACAAAATATTTAACCACATAATATTTCAAGATCGAGATCCTAGACGTACTATATGACATATCACATATAGTATATATTTAGGAGGTGGTGGATCCTTAATAGAGCGAGTCCAACTCAAAACCACTTATGAACCTTTTTTAATACAATATTAATTATATAAAAAAAATTAATAGATTATAATTATATAACGGGCCGGACGGGTCTGTCCAAATTTCTTTTTTATTGTCCGAGCCCGCTAGTTAACTTAACGGTCCCGCCCAAGCCCGCCCATATTTTTTAAAATGGTTGTCCGAGCCCGCTTTTTTAACGGGTTGGACAGACCGGGTCTAGCGGGTCGTACCGTCCATGAACACAACTCTATCACAAAACGAATGTTAATCTGGCTTGAAACATACCCGTAACTGGAGGCCCGGAATGACAACGAAAGCACCGGGAAGTGGCTCGACCCCGATCCATTGACCGTCTTTTAGAGCTTGAAGTCCACAAACATCTCCTTGTTGAAGCATGCTGATAAGATTCGGGTCGCAATGTTCGGGCATTCCGAGCGTTAGACTCGGATCAGGGCACGGAATGTGATGGTTCACCGATACCAATTGATTCTTACTCATTTCGCCTTCGAAATACCCCGTTTCAAGTCCAATTCCATCGCAAATTAGCTCCAATATCGTAAATAGAAACTTCCTCGATTCAATCGAGTATTCCGCAACGACTTTCCTGCAGGTTTTTTTAGCTAAAATCAGTCAAAAACCGTAAAAGAATTGTGTTTTTTTTTTCGTGTTTAGATCAAGAATTCATTACCGATAATGGAGCGGGTTTTCGGGCCAATGGTCGATATGATCTTCAATCGGATGACAACGATGAGTTAAGTTATCTCTCCAGTAATGAAACTCTTCGTTTTCGTAGTTTAACGTGCTCGTGTAAAGCCGACAACTCGAATTCAAGTCGTTCGAATAGAATCTCGCTTTGAATTCCGCAGGCGCCGCGAAAAACTCACGTAAAACGCCCATCGTTTGATCCGTTAAGTCCCTCGAGACTCCATGATTGATCACCTATTTCGCATAAACCGATCGAACAAATCAGGTTCGTAAATATATCGTATACGAATACTAGAAAATTCGATCACCTGAAAGAGTCCGAAATCTTGGCTCGCTGTTATAATTTGCTGAACGATGTCCGATCGATCAGGACCGTCGATTTTTCGAAGGTCGATGATCGGAATGTCGTTGCTTGCCGGAATTTCGTGGGTTCCCGGCCTCCGGTCCGGCGGAAAAACGTAGCTTTCCGGCAAAGATTGAACACTAGACCAGTTTGAAATGAGAACCACCATGCTTTTGGATTGTATGAATTGATTGATACATTATTCGTAAATATTTATAAGAGTAAAACTATGATTTTTGTCCCTCTAATTTGTTGTTTATAACTATATTCGTTCTTTGGTGTTTAAAATTTATTTTCTTTGTCATCATAGTTTGTATTTTATTTCATTTTTCGTCCTTAACGTTAATAAAGCTAGAAAAATCTGTTAAGTTAAAGGGTAATATGGTCTTTTAGCTTTTATTTTCTGATTTTTTAATTTTTATTAAATAATAGGTTATTGTACCAGTTATTAAAGCTTGAGTACACGTTAATATTACTGATTTTATAAAGAAATTAAAAAAAAAAAGTATTCCTCATCCAAAATTGGTTATAAGATCGGAAGTTATAATTAAAATGTATATTTATATATAATGTTGAGAATCAATTCAAAATTTAAATCTATAAATAAGTTAAGAATCGTTTAAATAAAATATTTAATTTCAAAATAAATGTTAAAAGTTTAATTGGGGTTTGAATTGAAATTTATTAATTCAATTGAAAATAAATAAATAAATAAAACAATATAATTAACTTAATTGAGTAAATAACGAACTAATTAACCAGTTGAACATGTCTAGTATAATAAGCGTTTCAATATTGTTACTTATAGATATCAATTTTTATGAAATATGATTCTTATGATTTACAAGATAATTATTCATATAGATAGAAAACTCTATTTTATGTTTTTTTTTTAATTTTTGTAAAATTACTAACAACTTATACTCAAGTGTTAATAATTTGTACAATGGTTTATTATTTAATTAAAAAAAATTAAAAATAAGAAAAAAAAAACTAAAAATACCATATTATCCTTAGAGGATTTTTCTAATTTTGTTAGTCTTAAGGGGGAAAATGAAAATGAAATAGAAACCACAGTGATTAAAAAAAACCAAATTTAAAAGATCGAGAACAAAATAAGTTACAATAGAACAAAAATCATAGTTTACTCTATTTATAATTAAGATACTGATAACTTCAACATCAATCGTTTTTTTTTAATCATTATAAATATTGTGGTCCTATAAATAATGGACCGTATTTAGATATAATAAGATTAGGGTTCCAATCGAACATTTATTTGAGATGAAAATGATGAGATATCAACTTCAATTCATCAGCAAATAATTGTATTTTTAAAAGATATATTTCTTGATAATTATTGTACAAATTTAAGTAAATATAATGTTCGTATTATTTAAATTTATTTTGATAAAAAAACATTTCCTAACATATTTTCTATAACGATAGAGAAAATCGATATTTTGTTTTGTATTTTTTTCTACAAATTCTTTATACTGTTATCTAAAATAGAGAAAACTCTAGTTTATAGAGTTGTCTATAATTTAATGCCAATAAGATTGAATTATTGTTATTTTATATGATTTTTTTTTATTTCTAAAAAGTGTATTGTGTTAAAGGGAAAACAATATAGAAGAACAATATAATAAAGAGAGGAAAATGTGTAATTCTCATTAATCATAAACCCTTTAAATAGGGATGAGTTACAAATAGATATATATGAGATATTTCAGTTCTAATCTAACTCTGATATACTTATCTCTATCTCTATCTTTATCTCTATCGTCATATCCTTTAGACGATGACACACTTATCCTACAACACTCCCCCTTGTGCCGAGTTAAAGGAGTGAAGGTGCACAATTGTTGCCTCGTTAAAACCTTACGCCAAAATAAAAACCTAGTGGGAAAAAATTAAAGCCCGACGAAGGAAATAGTACAACGCACCAGTTTCTTTGCAATACACAGACTTTTCCTTCAGTCTAGTTTTCTCTTAGATTCGTACATTAATCATGAGAGTTAGAAAAACATGATGATATATAAACAGTTGCCCCACTAAAACCTTACACCAAAGAACAAAACCCATTGGAAAAAATAAAACCTTGGTTAAAGGAAAGAGCATAACATACCAATATCAAATATATAGTAGACTCTCCCTTTTGTCTACTACTCCCCCTGATTCGTGCATTAATCAAGGGAGTTTGAAAACATTTGCATTTACATGTTTTCCAATATATGGTTTTAGGTAATGACTTGGTAAAATATGTCACATTCTTTTGACACCTTACTTGATTCACTTGAATCTAAAGGAGAGTCCTTTATTTCTGATTGTATAAAAACTTAAGCAGAATATGCTTTGTGTTATCACCCTTGATGTATCTTATGTTCATTTCTTCGATACATGATGCATTGTTTCCATATATGTAAGTCGGTCCTCTGACTACCTGGTTCCGCTCTGGCGAGCTGTCATCGCGAAGTTCATCGACGTCTAGCTGATGACTGCGAGTGTTCACCATTCAGAATGAAGGCTACTTCACAAGCACGAGGAAGAGTAAGAAAGAGGTTAATTGACCTAGCACGAAAGAAACGTACAACTATATCTACCAATTGCCATAACATTAGTAAACAATGACGCTCACGTAAAATATCCTCATAATAACATTAGTTAAGTGAGATTATGAACATATAACACATAAGCGTTCCCATTACCATCATCACAACGCTTAATGAACATAACTTCCGTCGACTCTAAGATTGTCCCATCTTAGAAGTTCTACCCAATCTCACGAATTAATACTTACATACTCAGTCTAAGTCTAGACATCTTACATTCATGCCTAGTTCGCTTAAACTAGGGCTCTGATACCAACTTGTAACACCCTAAAATCAGAGTAAATTAAAACCTGGAAAACCTGGCAACATGACATTCGTATTGATATAAACCTCCCATAAAGGGGATCAGTCCTTAAGACTTTACAAAACATGTACAGATATAGGGTTCATCAACAAACTAATCTAGACACCTATATCAAGATTACATCAGTTGACAATCCATAATTCACCAAATGAATAGGACTTAACAAATGCCCAGATACAATACTAGTCATCTCAAAATGCCTCGAGACCAAATCCGCCTCTCAAAACCCCGGCAACCCACCGCTAAGGGAAACCTGTTATACACATCATTTGAGAAAAAGTGTTAGGCTTAAAGCCTAGTGAGAACATACAGTTCATAAATCTCAAGAGATATAATCAAATGCATCAAAGTAAATCTTTCCAAAGGTTTATTTATGCAAAATACAGTTCCTTGATAATATACGGACAACCGGTCCAAAACACATCTTCCGATGACGGGGATTACCCGATTTACCAAGGATTATAGTGGAACACAAAGTAAGCCACAAATCCGAGTTATGAGCTAAATACATGGAACCATGGCCACGAACGCTTCGGTCCGTACTACGATGTGAGGGAGGCCCCTAAGGAACCAGTCATACTCGTTCGTTAGACTACATTTGACCCATGGCTAGTAACCGATCTCACATAACCGTACCAAGTGCCCCCGAGGATCAAATGTATCTAACTACAACAGAAGGGGCATATCCTTCCCAGCCATAAGCCGAATCGATACCTAGGGATCCACTAGTATAGTCATGACTTGTCACAATATTTCATGTGATCAACAAAGCTAGATAAAATAGCTTTCAACACATTTATATTTCAAAATGCCGTTTTCAAGATCAACTGTTGGTAAGAAAGATAAACATAAACCAGATTATATGCATTCTTTCAAATAAGCCCCCACAACTGGGCAAGTAAAACATTCTTTTACTTCAACAAGATGGAACCCATCATTTTAGTCAAAAATGTTCGGGAACCCTAAAATATCTCAAAACCCCAAGTTACATCAAAATGTAATAAACGGAAAATCCGAAAACGTAGAGATATATAGGAGTTAAAAACACAATCTTTGACATATATAACAGTTTAGAAAAATTAGTAGGAACTCACCTTGGATTCCTTCTTCCTAACGAATGCTACATATGACAACACCGAAAGAATCGGTAAGTCGAAACATAGATAACTTTCTCACTTCCTGACTAAAACTTAAAGATAACAAAAGCTAACATCGAGCAAATCCTAGTACGGTCGAATACCATATCCGTCCGAAGGCATACCGGTCGAATGCACACTACCGGTCGAAGGCATACCGGTCGAATACGTACTACCGGTCGAAAGCATACCGGTCGAATGCACACTACCGGTCGAAAGCATCCTACCGGTCGAATGC
This sequence comes from Arctium lappa, assembly GCA_023525745.1. Classification (NCBI taxonomy): domain Eukaryota; kingdom Viridiplantae; phylum Streptophyta; class Magnoliopsida; order Asterales; family Asteraceae; genus Arctium; species Arctium lappa. The sequence continues at coordinate 54,830,052 of CM042063.1, forward strand.
ACCCTACCGGTCGAAAGCACCCTACCGGTCGAAAGCACCCTACCGGTCGAATGCATCCCACCGGTCGAATACACACCGGCCGAAGGCACCTTCCGGTCGTCTTGTTTATCAAGAACACCCGGAGATACAGAACCCAGATCCAAAAATGAAAACACTCAAATCTCGAAATGGAACGGTTAAAAACCTTCACAACGAGATTCTACACGGCTAAAAACATTCAGATCAAAGCATTAAGCTAGATTCGTACCTTGATTTGTCCGAATCGATCGAACCCCTTTTTCACCTGCTTTTCTCTCTATCTCTCTTTCTCTCTTTCTCTCTCAAAACTGAAGAAACTGAGATCTGAGATATTTTATCAAAATATCTAACTTGATTTGTATATATATAACCCAAGTTACATTTAAACCCCCTGAACTTTAGGTAACGGTCAACTTTTTACCCAACCCCAAATTCAGGGTGTTACAATCCTCCCCAACTTGGGAATGATTTCGTCCCCGAAATCCAACTATACAAAAAGATGAGGATATCTACGCTTCATATCCCCTTCCGCTTCCCAAGTCACATTTGCTCCTCGGTGATGCTTCCACTGCACCTTGACCAAAGTGACTTCTTTGTGACGCAACTTCTTAGACTTTCTCTCTAAGATGGCGTCGGGTTCTTCCACACAACGGTTACCTTCGTCTACCCTTAACTCTGAAAGGGGAATGATGTTGTCTTCTATCGCCAAACATTTCCGGAGGTAGCAAACATGAAACGTGTTGTGTATTCTGCTTAACTCCGGTGGCAGTTCCAACTGGTAGGTTTGCAAACCCACCCGCTTAAGCACTTTGAAAGGTCCGAGGAAACGGGAACTCAACTTCCCATGTTTTCCGAACCGTATAATGCCTTTCCACGGCGACTCCTTAAGCATAACGCGGTCGCCCACTTGGAATTCCATCGGTCGCCTCTTCTTATCGGCATAGCTTTTCTGCCGATCCTGAGCCGCTTTCATTCTTTCACGAATGCACTTGACCTTATCGGCAGTCTCTTGCACGATTTCAGGTCCAGCGAACTGCTTTTCTCCCGCTTCAAGCCAGCACACGGGAGTCCGACACTTTCGCCCATACAATGCCTCAAAAGGTGCCATTCCAATACTTGAGTGGTAGCTATTGTTGTAAGCAAACTCCACCAAAGGCAGGTGAGAGTCCCAACTACCCCCGAAATCGATGACACAAGACCTCAACATGTCTTCAAAATTTGGATCGTTCGCTCGCTCTGCCCGTCGGTTTGCGGATGGTAAGTCGTACTCAACTTCACTCGAGTACCAAGCTCTTTCTGAAACCCATCCCAAAAGTTCGAAGTGAACCGACTGTCGCGATCCGACACGATCGACAATGGTATGTCGTGCCTCGAGACCACCTCATCGATATAAAGCTTTGCCAACTTATCCATCGGTAAAGTCTCGCGCATAGGCAAGAAATTAGCGTTCTTTGTCAATCTATCAACTATCACCCAAATGGTATCGTGACCTCGAAGAGTTTTAGGCAACTTCGCCACGAAGTCCATGGTGATATGCTCCCACTTCCACTCGGGAATCTCTAAAGACTGAAGACTCCCATACGGTCACTGATGTTCGGCCTTAACTTGTGAACACGTCACACAACGCTCAACGTAATGCGCTACGTCAAGTTTCATTACCGGCCACCAATAGTGCAGCTTCAAGTCTCTGTACATCTTTGTACTCCCCGGATGAATGGAATACTTAGACTTGTGTGCATCTTCTAGCAGTAGCTCACGGTTACCCCCAAGCTTGGGTACCCACACACGACCACTGAATAGTTTTACTCCACGACTATCTTCCGTTAAGAGTAAACGTTGCTTTGTCACGACTTCATCTTTTAGATTCTCTTCTAACAGTGCTTCCACCTGTGATGTCTTGATATTTTCAACAAGACTAGACACTAGCTCGATTCTCGAATGGGTAGTCCGAATACTTCCACTGTAGTCTTTCCGACTCACCGCATCGGCCACCACGTTCGCCTTATCGGGATGGTAAAGCAATTCACATTCGTAATCTTTAAGCAACTCGAGCCACCGCCTTTGCCTCATATTCAACTCCTTCTGATCAAAGACATATTTCAGGCTCTTGTGATCCGTGTATAGAGTGCATTTTGTGTCGTAGAGGTAATGTCGCCAAAGCTTTAAAGCGAACACCACCGCCGCTAACTCCAGATCATAGGTTGGATAATTCTTCTCGTGTATTTTAAGTTGCCTCGAGGCATAAGCAATGACCTTGCCTCGTTGCATCAACACACAACCCAACCCTATCTTCGAAGCGTCGTTGTAAACCACAAAATCTTCCGACCCTTCAGGTAACGTCAAGATCGGAGCTTCACACAACTTCTTTTGAAGGATCCGGAACGCCTTCTCTTGGGTTTCGGTCCATTCAAACTTCACATTCTTCCGATTCAGAACTGTCAAGGAAGAAGCGATCTTTGAAAAGTCTTGGATAAATCTCTGGTAGTATCCCGCCAGACCCAAGAAACTTCGGATCTCGGACGGACTCTTAGGAGGCTCCCAATTCATCATAGCTTCAATCTTGGAGGGGTCTACTTTCACTTCGTCCCGAGTGACTACGTGACCCAGAAATTGTACTTCTTTAAGCCAAAAGTCGCACTTGGAAAACTTGGCGTACAATATTTCTTTTCTCAACACCTCCAGAACTTCACGTAAATGTTGCTCGTGCTCTGACTCACTCTTGGAGTACACGAGTATGTCATCAATGAAGACAATGACCGACTTGTCGAGGAATGGTCGGCATACTCTATTCATCAAGTCCATAAACACAGATGGTGCATTCGTTAGACCAAAAGGCATTACAAGAAACTCGTAATGGCCGTAACGCGTTCTGAAAGCTGTCTTCGGAACATCTTCTTCTCTCACCTTCACTTGGTGATAACCCGAACGTAAGTCGATTTTAGAAAAACAACCCGCTCCTTGAAGTTGATCGAACAAGTCGTCTATTCTCGGAAGCGGATATCTGTTCTTTACTGTAGCTTTGTTCAACTCACGATAGTCAATGCGCATTCTCATTGTGCCATCTTTCTTCTTTACAAACAAGACCGGAGCTCCCCAAGGTGACGAACTCGGTCTTATAAAGCCCTTCTCCAAAAGCTCTTGGAGTTGTGCCATCATTTCTTCCATCTCTGACGGCGCCAAACGGTAAGGAGCTTTAGCAATTGGTGCTGCTCCAGGCACAAGATTAATCTGAAACTCTACCTGACGATCGGGTGGTAACCCGGACAAGTCGTCCGGAAAGACATCTGGAAACTCCCGCACAATCTTCACATCATCCAACTTTGATTTCTCTAACTTGGCATCGATCACATAGGCTAGGAAAGACGAACATCATTTTACTAAGCACTTGCGTGCCTTTGTTATTGTGATTATTGCCACATCACCTTTTCTCTTTTCACCATAGATGACAACGACTTCGCCAGAGGGGTTGAGAAGTCGAATCAACTTCTTGGAACATACGATCTCGGCATGATTGTTTGAAAACCAATCCATGCCGACTACAACATCAAAACCCCCGATTAACATCGGCAGTAGATCGATCGAGAATTCTCTCCCTTCGATACTAAGAGTACACTGCTTCAGCACATCGTGGATCAGAACTTGACTACCATCGGCTATTTCTACCACTAATGCATCCTCAAGACTAGTAGTGGGCATCGAAATTTTCTGACGGGACAATTCAGATACAAAAGAGAAACTGGCACCTGTATCGAATAAAATACGAGCAGGTACAGAGTTTATAAGAAAAGTACTCGATACCACATCAGCGGATGCCTTGGCCTCATAGGCCGTCATCTGAAATGCTCGACCCGGAACCCTCGGAGGGTTCTCCTTCTTTGCCGCCACGCTACCCATCTTGAGCTTCGGGCAATCTCTCTTCACATGCCCCGGTGCCTTACACTCGAAGCAGACCATCCCTGCGACAGAACAGTCGCGGGCGATGTGATCATTCTTAACACTTGAAGCAGAATCTAGAAGTGGAGTTACAGTTACCATGGTGCTTGGTTCAACAATTTGGGCACCACTTTGCTTCTTGATAACCGCTGAAGTTGCGGTTTCCGACAAAAGGTCGGGCCCGCTTGGGAGGTACTGAACTTCTCTCCCACTTTCTCTTATCAAACACCATCACTGCTTTCTCAGATTTGCTTCTCGCGAACATCTCTTCCATGAACTGAGCTTCTTCGACCATCTCTCGGAGGTTAGAAGCTTTGGAATTGTGGACCATAGATTGCATGTCCGCGGGTAAGCTATTGAGATATGCTTTCATCTTGTCTTTCTCTGTTGGGGCAGCGTGCCCCACCAGACCAAGCTTTTCCACGAACTGACGGGTATACTCCCTCACCGTCAGGCTTCCCTTTACCAGAGACCGGAATTCTTTCTCAATTCGGTCCATTGTTCTTTCATTGCAGAATTCTTCTAACAACTTTTTCTTGAACTCGGCCCAAGACAACTGAGTCAACACCGCAGGAGATAGGGTGGATTGGATGACATTCCACCAAATGAGTGCAGTATCCCTCAGCAGTTGGGTACCGAACCGCACTCTCTGATCATCTCCGCATTCGAAAGAGCCAAAAGCTTGCTCAACCGCTCGGATCTATTTCACACACATGATCGGGTCGTCGGAACCAGAGAATTCTGGTGGTCCGCAACCCAGAAAGGACCTGTAGGAACAACTCTTCACACTCTTCGGAGCATTAACAACCAAGCGCTCCTCGTTCCTGATCCCAATACCAACACCTCCAGAGCCACTCGCAATGTTCTCCACGACCGTTTCGCTCCTCCGGTTGTTTACATCGCGATCTTCAATCACTTTCAGCAGAAACTCCTGCTGTTTACCCATCTCTTCCCTCATTGCCAACATTATGGTGGCCATCATGGCAGCTTGAGGGTTTGCCTCCTGAACCACCGGGTTAGCGGATGCCAGATTCACTCTCGTCACCTGTTCCACTTCTCCCGTAAATATCGGCATACTGAAAATAGCGACCGTCGGTCCTCTAACTACCTGGTTCCGCTCTGGCGAGCTGTCATCGCGAAGTTCATCGACGTCTAGCTGATGACTTCGAGTGTTCACCATTCAGAATGAAGGCTGCTTCACAAGCACGAGGAAGAGTAAGAAAGAGGTTAATTGACCCAACACGAAAGAAACGTACAACTATATCTACCAATTGCCATAACATTAGTAAACAATGACGCTCACGTAAAATATCCTCATAATAACATTAGCTAAGTGAGATTATGAACATATAACACATAAGGGTTCCCATTACCATCATCACAACGCTTGATGAACATAACTTCCGTCGACTCTAAGACTGTCCCATCTTAGAAGTTCTACCCAATCTCACGAATTAATACTTACATACTCAGTCTAAGTCTAGACATCTTACATTCATGCCTAGTTCGCTTAAACTAGGGCTCTGATACCAACTTGTAACACCCTAAAATCAGAGTAAATTAAAACCTGGAAAACCTGGCAACATGACATTCGTATTGATATAAACCTCCAATAAAGGGGATCAGTCCTTAAGACTTTACAAAACATGTACAGATATAGGGTTCATCAACAAACTAATCTAGACACCTATACCAAGATTACATCAGTTGACAATCCATAATTCACCAAAAGAATGGGACTTAACAAATGCCCAGATACAATACTAGTCATCTCAAAATGCCTCGAGACCAAACCCGCCTCTCAAAACCCCGGCAACCTACCGCTAAGGGAAACCTGTTATAAACATCATTTGAGAAAAAATGTTAGGCTTAAAGCCTAGTGAGAACATACAGTTCATAAATCTCAAGAGATATAATCAAATGCATCAAAGTAAATCTTTCCAAAGGTTTATTTATGCAAAATACAGTTCCTTGATAATATACGGACAACCGGTCCAAAACACATCTTCCGATGACGGGGATTACCCGATTTACCAAGGATTATAGTGGAACACAAAGTAAGCCACAAATCCGAGTTATGAGCTAAATACATGGAACCATGGCCACGAATGCTTCGGTCCGTACTACGATGGGAGGGAGGCCCCCGAGGAACCAGTCATACTCGTTCGTTAGACTACATTTAACCCATGGCTAGTAACCGGTCTCACATAACCGTACCAAGTGCCCCCGAGGATCAAATGTATCTAACTACAACAGAAGGGGCATATCCTTCCCAGCCATAAGCCGAATCGATACCTAGGGATCCACTAGTATAGTCATGACTTGTCACAATATTTCATGTGATCAACAAAGCTAGATAAAATAGCTTTCAACACATTTATATTTCAAAATGTCGTTTTCAAGATCAACTGTTGGTAAGAAAGATAAACATAAACCAGATTATATGCATTCTTTCAAATAAGCCCCCACAACTGGGCAAGTAAAACATTCTTTTACTTCAACAAGATGGAACCCATCATTTTAGTCAAAAATGTTCGGGAACCCTAAAATATCTCAAAACCCCAAGTTACATCAAAATGTAATAAACAGAAAATCCGAAAACGTAGAGATATATAGGAGTTAAAAACACAATCTTTGACATATATAACAGTTTAGAAAAATTAGTAGGAACTCACCTCGGATTCCTTCTTCCTAACGAATGCTACCTATGACAACACCGAAAGAATCGGTAAGTCGAAACATAGATAACTTTCTCACTTCCTTACTAAAACTTAAAGATAACAGAAGCTAACATCGAGCAAATCCTAGTACGGTCGAATACCATATCCGGTCGAAGGCATACCGGTCGAATACGCACCACCGGTCGAAAGCATACCGGTCGAATGCACACTACAGGTCGAAAACATCCTACCAGTCGAATGCACATTACCGGTCGAAAGCACCCTACCGGTCGAATGTACATTACCGATCGAAAGCACCCTACCGATCGAATGCATCCCACCGGTCGAACACACACCGGCCGAAGGCACCTTCCGGTGGCCTTGTTCATCAAGAACACCCGGAGATACAGATCCAAAAATGAAAACACTCAAATCTCGAAATGGAACGGTTAAAAACCTTCACAACGTGATTCTACACGGCTAAAAACATTCAGATCAAAGAATTAAGCTAGATTTGTACCTTGATTTGTCCGAATCGATCGAACCCCTTTTTCACCTGCTTTTTTTTCTCTCTCTCTCTCTCTCAAAACTAAAGAAACGGAGATCTGAGATATTTTATCAAAATATCTAACTTGATTTGTATATATATAACCCAAGTTACATTTAACCCCCCTGAACTTTGGGTAACGGTCAACTTTTCACCCAACCCCAAATTCAGGGTGTTACACAACATTAACTTCGGAGCGTCCTCCAGTGATGATTCATGGACATAATTATAATTAGAGACAATCTCATGAGAGTTTTATGTAATGATGATAAATGGATGTGCCTCACTATTCTCTTCCTTTAGAATAGTATCCATCGAACCAAGTAGCTTCCACCACTTCCATTTGGTAGCTACGACCTCAACCACACCTCCACTATGTGTGATTGCAACGCACTTTACAATGGCGTTGTGCCCCTGTTGGGGACTTTTTAACCTTGCACGTATATTTGCAGCTCGTATATGTGATCTTGTCACTTTTGGAACAACATTAAACGTATCAGGTATCGAGTCCGATTCGTTTGACTTCAACATTACGTTGTGAAGTTTTGGGGATCAATATGAGACAGTGTGGGAATATTCAATGGCACTTCCTGTCGTTCCCATGGAAAATCCTTTTTCCTATCTCCCCCTAACGACGGAAGACTATCTCATGAAAGTGACAACCCGTAAATCTAGTCGTAAAGAGATTGTTAAGTCAGATTTTATAGTAATCATTGTATTTATAGCTTTGGTCTAATACCGTGTTCTTAGAGCTTTTATATCTTGTATTGGCCAAGGGTATTTAAGTCCCTTGTGGCCTTGTGTTGTGTAAGACTTGAACGCATAATCTCATAATTCACATACTTTGGTGCTTACACTCTCTTTACTTTCTCTCACTAGATTTAGAGTGATCTTGGATTATCAATTGGTATCAGAGCCTAATCTGAATCTGAGAGGATTGAGAGAAACTTGTTTTGATTCTGAATTTGTGTTTAAATCAGAAAATTTGATTGATTTTCTTGATTTTTTTCAAGAAAATCTCATTTTTTGATTTTTCATCAAAATCAGATTGTTTTCTGATTGAATTATCTTCTAGATTGGTTTGCTGGATCCGTTTTCTATTGCAGAATATATTTGATTCACATCGGTTTGCAAGAAAATCAGTATTTGGAGGTCGATTTCAAGGTTTTAGAGAATTCTGGTTGTTCGGACTTCTGACTTCTGTTCGAATTTTATTTTTTTTCAATTTTGTTCTAATTGCTTGTAATTGGTTGTAATTTTTTATTAGAATAGTATATTCGATCATACCTGAGTGGTTAAATTCAATAGTTTTGAGTTTGTGATCAAATTTAGAAGTTTTTCTTGATTTTCGTGGTTTTGCGCCAGATCTGAAGTTTGCGCGAGTTCATCTGAAGTTTGCGCGAGTTCTTCTCAAGTTTTCGCCACAAGTTATTCGCGCAAAGTTCAGTTTTCGCCACAAGTTATTCGCGCAAAGTTCAGTTTTCGCCACAAGTTATTCGTGCAAAGTTCATTTTGCGCTATCAACATCTCGCGCAAAGTCCAATTTACGCCACCTTCATCTCGCGCAAAGTTCAGTTTGCGCCACCAACGTCTCACGCAAAACAACTTTGCGTCACCTTTTGTTCACGCAAAATCTAGTTTGCGCCAGTAACTGTTCGCGCAAAGCTCTTGTTTGCGCCAGAATCACTCTGTTTTAAGACTTAGCAATTTTTTCTAAGTTTTTCTGACGAGATGGATATGTCAAAATTCTCTTTTCAAGCTCAGTTCTACAAGAACGATATTATGATGTCATTGGGAACGGATACTCGTCCTCCGGTTTTGATCAATGAGAATGAGTTCACTCAATGGCAAGATCGGTTCATTAACTTCATCGAGCGTCAAGCAAACGGAGAAAACATGATGAAGTCACTCACTGAAGGACCATTCGTCAAACCTAAGAACGATATTCCCATGACTGCCGAAGAGATTACACGAGAAAAAGCCAATCGTGAAGCAAAGTCTAACCTGATGCTTGCGTTGCCTAATTCCATCTACAATCGAATTGATTGTTTCAAGCACGATCTGATGATGATGTGGACTCAGTTAGAAAAGATCATGTTTGGGCCAGCAGTTGCAACACAACTCCGACAAACACGCTTCATGAACAATTTCGAGGAGTTCAAGGCAAAGGATGGTGAGACTCTGAAGAATGTTTTTGACAGGTTTTGCATTGTGATGAACGATCTGCGAAAGATCAAAGTGGAAAAGACTGAGTTAGAGACTAATCTGAAGTTTCTCAATGCTCTTCAACCAGAGTGGACCAAATCTTGTCACAAATTGAGGAACGATGTCCGGATCTCCACCATACAGATACAGGAACTATATGAGAGCTTGATGACTGATGAATGCTTAGTGCTAGAAAAGAAGGCCAAGCTTGATAAAAAGAACAAGCCAAAGGCAGTGGACCCAGTTGCACTCCTCACGAGCCAATTGGCTGAACAAGCATTGTCTGATAATGCTTATGACGGGGCCACTGATGATGATGGCGAAGCGCTACAAAAAGCGATGATTCTTCTCTCTCAACATTACAACAAAAAGTTCCAACATCGTTCGGGTTCCAACAACCTTAGCTTCAATTATGGGTCTAAGAATGTCAAAGTGCCTGAGGTTAAGAAAGTTGTTGCATGCTTTAACTGTGGAAAGTCGGGTCACATTTCAAAGGATTGTTGAGCAAAGGTGGTTCGGGATTCGGCATATTACAGAAAGAAAATGGAACTAGCAGAAAAAGAGAGAATGGAACTGCTTTGCTAGTTGAAGAAGAATACTGGCTAGATCACTCTGACAATGAAGCTGATAATGTGGAAACTACTACTATGTGCTTCATAGGAGATGATCAGAGTGATGATGATGATGACGATGATGATGATTCAACTGATGAATCTGAGGTACCTTCTGAGTTTGATTACAAATTTATTTCTTCACAAATGAACATCATTATAACTGATTTACATGATCTTCGCTCAAAGTTATTATCTGAAAAACAATTAAATTCAGAAAAGTCAAATTTGATTGAAAATTTAAAATTTTCTTTGAAAGATGAAAAATATATTTTGACTCATACAAAAGAAATCTTTCAAAAGAAATTGGATGATTTAGAAAAATCAAATATGACTTATCTTGATTCTTTGACGGAAATGACCAAATTAAAAGAAATTTTTTCGGATAAAATAAATAAGTTGGAAGAAAAATTATATCTAAGAGATCAAACTGAACAAACTATTTATTTGAACAAACCACGGAGTTATGAGTCTATCAAAGAAAAATTGGGACTTGACTTTGAAAATCCTCTTTTTTTAGACAAAGCTAAAACAGAAGTTCCCACTTTATATGATTACGATTATCTAAATCTTGCAAGATATGCTCCTCAGTTCAAATTTCATTGGACAAGTGAACAACAAGTTTTAGAAATCGAAAATGAGAAAAGAATGCACATCACGAAAAAGGAAATTTCTTTTGTTTACACGTGCGAAAATGCCAAATATTTTCCTGAAAAATAAAAGAAGAACATAAACAGTTTAAATATCATATCTTCTATTAAATCTTCATTGTCTGATGATTATTTTGATGTATGTTCCACTAACACTGATAAAGAAAATATATCTCCAGTTTCTTATGATTCTAAGAGATATATTCCTCCATTAGTGTTAGAAAGCAAAATCGTTGATCTTGAAGATAAAATGGAAGAACAAAATATTAAAAGAGAAATTGAAACAAGTATAATTCTTTCTTTCATGACGACAAGTCTTGAAGAAAAATTGATTTCTCAAAAACAAGATTTTGTTTCTGGCTTCTCTTTTTATTTGAAGGAAAACAAAAAGGAAGTTCTAAAATCTGAAAAATTTTCTGACCCCGAGGCAAGTTCAGGTTTATTGTCTGATCAGTTGGATTTCTTAGGTAAAATTGTTTCTTCAGATTCAAATCTTAAATCGAAAATTCTTGATGAATCTTTTACGCTAAATGATTATTATTATAAACCAAAGCGTAAAAGAAGAAGGTCAAAGAAGTCAAAGAAGCAAGCTACTGTCATTTCTGAAAATTCTAATTCTTTCGATTCTAATGTTTCAGATCGGACTTTGAAGAAGTCAAAAAGGCAGATATGGAGGGTCAAGCAAAAATCTGATGACTCTGTGACTGTTGAGGATCGATGTGTTGATAATCTTTGTCATAGTGATTCATTTGCTGTTTGTAATAAAATTTCAAAATACTCAATAAAGCAAATGATTCGAATTGCAAAAGATGTCTCATATTCTTCCTCTGGTTCTAGTTCTGATGATTATGTTTCGTCCTCTACTAATGATTATGTTCATTACTCTGATAATCTTTCTTATACTTTGTTTGTCAAATCTAACAAATATACTCCCATTCGAACTGCAACTAACAAACATGGACCCAAATACAAGTGGGTACCAAAACCAAACATTAATTCTGAGTTGCAGGCACCTAATGTCAAGGGGGAGTAAGAGAAAGAAGACTTCTAAGTAAATCAGCTTAGAACCCGTACTTCAATGTATTTAGCTTCTGGACAAATGAGAAACTGTGAGTGCATCTACTTAATATTCCGCTGCACCTATCTCTGACAGTGATGTTGTTCCAGTTATCTTAAGCTTTTCAAGAATCTGAGCACGCTAGATCAGACCAAAAACATTGATATGACGTATCACTTTCTTTAAAACATCATGTGGAAGAAGGTATTATTGAATTATATTTTGTTCTAACTAAATATCAACTTGCCAATATTTTTACAAAAGTCTTAAATGAAAATCGATTTAATTTTCTGCTTTCAAAAATCGGCATGTTGAATTTAAAAGTTTAAACCTACACAAATTTTATTCTAGAAAGTAAATTTTTTACAATTTTTCATTCTTTTGAATAAAATGTGTGTCTAGGATAAATTTTCAAGTTGCTTTGTTTATATCTAAGTTTTATATGTTCAAATTTCAAGACTAACAAAATTCGAAAGGTCAGTGATAGGTCGGGTTTACACCCTTCCCAACAAGACTATATTGACTATTAACTAGACGAAATGAGAATTGGATTGTTTTGAAGATTTGCAAAAGGATTAAGTTGGAACGACTAAAAGGAGCTTTTAGGAATAAAAACAGTCAACTGCTGATAAGAAAGTTGGGGGCTGGATTCATATAAGGACCGTTTTCTAAAATAAGTGATGGTTTGAATTAATTGACCACAGATTCAATGATTAATTTTAAAGTGATTGTTACACTTTCTCAAGCTATAACAATACTAGCATTTAACAATGAAATTTCTCCTTTCGAACTCAACTTCAAGTTAAAATACTCAGGAAGGTGAAATTAAAATATCTATGGTGAAATTGGTATATCTCTATCCAATTTATACCATAAGCACATGACAAACACATCTAATTATCCTACACTTCTCTCGAAGAGTAGGATAACCAAGAAAAATTCAAATAGCTGATCAGACTAGAATGAATTACATTAAAAATTCATCATATGCTTCATTGAACCACAAGTAATCAAAAACTACAAACCAAATCACAAGTTTCAAGCAACGTCACCAAATAATCATCCAACCCCCAACATGAGAAGTTTAGCTCATGTTGGGGTTAACAAAAATGAAAACTGGAAGTGAAAGCAAAATAGATCTAAACATCGTTCGGAAATGAAATGTTTTGACAAAATTGAACACTCCCTGAGATCTTTGAATCTTGAAGTAAAAGTTTGTAACAAGATCGAGGATCCGTTCCACCAAGTCTCTCCCACCTTTTTGTCTCTTTATCGTCTTGAATCTGCTCCTCAAAATCGTCCCTAGCCGGCCGCTGTCTCTCGTCTAATCGTCAGATACCTAGATCTGATTGAAACAGTCGACTAAGACACCAACAGTCGGTCCTAAAAAAATTGGTTCTAGAATACAATTTTTTTTAAACTATTTATTTACAACAATTTTAAAGTTGCATAACCCTAAGATGGTCTTAAATCAATAATAACCAATATAAATTACATGTAATTGGTTTAATTAAACATATATTAACTAAGACTAAATAATAGTAAGTCCATTATTATCAAAGCCTATATCATAATTAATAAAAATATAATTTAAAATTTAAAAATAATTTTGTAATTAGGTTTAGAGACATGTGTCAATTTTTTTCTTGCTAAAAGAACTAAAATAATTACAAAAATACATAAATATTCATCCAATTTTTTTAAATCGATTAATTAGTAAAATAAAAGAGTTTTCTATTAAAGACTTAACAACATGGATAAAAAAAGAATAAAAATATTTATTATCATCCATTGAAAAATTAAAAAAATTATATTCACATATTTATAGTCATTATATATTTATCATCATATTTGATTATCGTCATAAAAATATTAACAAATTATTTTTATAATCATATTCTATAAAGCAGAAAAACAACATATGAATTAAAATTTCATGAGATTTGACGAATCATATTTTGCGTTTATAACATAAAATATAGTCGGATGATGTTTATAATTTAAACATATAATAAAAAAACATGATTCTATGAACTCGTCATATTTGTTTATAACATAAAACATAATATGGTGATGTTCTATAGCTAAAACATATAAAAGTTACCTTAAATATCGAAGTGTAGCTTGATTTCACGATCACTTTGTTCTAAGGAGCGTATGTGCTGATAATGTGTTAAAGGAAAAACAATATAGAAGAACAATATAATAAAGAGAGAAAAATGTGTAATTCTCATTAATCATAAACCCTTTAAATAGAGATGAGTTATAAATAGATATCTATGAGATATTTCAGTTCTAATCTAACTCTGATATACTTATCTCTATCTTTATTTCTATCGTCATATTCTTTAGGCGATGACACTTATCCTACAACATATTGGAATTATAAAAATATAAAATATTTTAATAATATAGTTAAAATTTCTAAAATAAAGAATCTTTATCCGTTGAACTGAGTGTAATTTATTTTTTTAAATATTTTAACTTTTAATTCTTTATGTTTAGAAAAATTATAGAAAATTTGTTGAAGATGCTATAATATTTACGTTACTTATTATTATTTTTCAAGATTTTTGTTTAAGAAGAAAAATCAATTTTATTTGGTAAAACATCAAAATCAAGTTTATAATTTATAATTATGGTTTAAATTATTATTATTATCATTAATGTCGTTGTTTTGATTTTTTTATCATAAAAATTAATTTAAATAAATTTCGATGTTGGAAGAAAATTTAAATAATTAATTATTATAAATAACATTGATGTAGAAAAATATTTAACATTTCTTTTATAATTGTGAATTTTTAGATGAGAAAATTGCATCAAAATGAAACCAACTTTCTTCTTATTCTTATTTGTGGGAACCAACTTTCAAAATCGTCATTTAAGCGTCTGAACCAATCTTTTTATTTATTTAAGGGCTTGGTTAACTTGTTTATCAGGTAACCGGTTATTAGACATGACTTGGCATATAATTATTAAAAAAAATATTAGGTAAGATATTAGGTGGAATTTTAATGCCAAATCATCATTATTATTTAAAAAAAAATTAAGAAATCATAGCAGAGAAACTCAATCGACTCCTCCTTCTTCCCCACTGTGATCGTCTCGACGTCTCCTAACCTCTTCCTCCATCGCAGCCCTAGCCCACCATCACCCTTCTGCCTTCTGCACTCACCCTTCTGCCGCAGCGCTACGTCTCCGACCGGTGCTCCATCTCCGGCAGCCGCTCCCTCTCCCTCTCCCTCTCCGGCGGTCACTCATCAGGTTTCAAAGAAAAAAATTACATTTATGTCATCATGTTTTTATAATCGATATTCCCTTCTCTTTTGTTTCTAAAACTAACTCATTTTTGTTTCTAAAACTAACCGTCAAAGAGCACAAATTCAAATGATAAAGGGCTTAATTTACTTTACAATGGCAAACCAAGCAACCTAAATTTTGCTTGTTAAAAACAACACATTCATAATGGAACATGGCTATGCATATCATGCCATAGTTTTTATGATGTAATATGAATCATATCAGAACATGGCTACCCACTCTCCTTGTTAGTAATATGAATCATAACTTATTGTAGAAGTATTTGGAGTTTACAACAAACAGTAAGGTATTTGATGAAATTTAGTTGGTGATGGTCAAATTTTAATGCTTCAAGTATAGTCTTCAGCATTTTAGATTTATTTTTATAATTTAAAATAATGATGTGGAATCTTAGTTGGCAAAAAAAATAGGGTGATGTCATCATTAATAGGTCAACAAGTTAATCAAACCCTTAAATAAATAAAAAGTTTGGTTCAAACCCTTAAATGACGATTTTGAAAGTTGGTTCCATTACCTTATGGTGCAATTTTCCCTTTTTAGATAGGTTTTCACGTATGTTGACTAATCTCATGAGATCATGAAGTTAACAACTTAACAATCAAACAAACCCTCTTTTAATTCTAAGAGCATCTCTAACAGATATGTGGTATTTTATCTCTTTTCTTTCAAATTTAAAGATTTCCATATTTTTCCCATTTTAGATGAGAGTTTAACATAGTCGTTGAAACAAACTTTTCTCAAATCTTCACAATTTCTAAAGTAAGACAGTTGTTGGAGATGCTCCAAAGGGGATCGTACCATCCTCATAGAAAACAAATCATAGAATTTGGCTATGTTTGGCAAACTAGCTGATAAACTAGCTGATGAAAAAGTCACGTTTGTAAAAAACTAGCTTATAAACATTTAAATTACCAAAAATGACATTAATTATTTATTTATAATTAAAAGTTAATATATAATTATGAATATTAATGAGGGGCATAATTGAAATAATCACAAAAAAACTTATTATAAGCTACTCTAAGTAGTTTATCAAAAAACTAGCTCATGACCATCTAAACATGTACCAAAAAATAAGTGACATATGTGAAACTTTTTGCAAATGTTAGTGTCCTTGTATATAAAATGAATTAAGTACAGGGAAAATTGTTTTAATATCAAGAAGTTAGAGGACTTAACTTGTTGGTTTAAAAAGTAAAGGGACTAATGTTAACATATACTAATTTCTTGTGCAACAGATATAAATATGTCAGTATTTCAATTTCGCCCCCGTTTTATAGGCTAATTACAAATCTTACACCAAAAGCCATTTGAATCCCCAAATTCGATCAGATCCGCTCCTCGTCTCCTTCAATTCGTCGCATTGCAGGGGGAACCGCAAGATTCCGCCATTCCGGTATGGGGATTTCTCTCCGTTTGGTTCTCACGAATTGATTTTGTGTGCTTTTGGTTCGTTTCACTTTCTCACTCACATTCACACGAACTCATACGTATGTGAAAATTGCACTTTAACAACACTCTAATTCTCACTTTCTTCGTTTGGTCTTCCGTTTTCACTCTAGTGTTAGTGTTCTCTTTGTTTCGATCTTCCTAGTTGAATAATTTACTGTGGAAATAAGTTTGATGATCTTCATGTTGCTGTTATTGTGTTATTTTGAACGAATTTTCAGTAGGTGTATTGTGTTAAGTAGGTGATTAGGTAGATTGAATATTGCTGTTTGAAGTCGCTAAGTTGTGGAGGAGTGAGGAGCCTGAAGGATATGAATCACCAGTTACTAGATATTATGAATGTTCATTGCATCCTTTTCAATTATATTTTTGAATGTAATGAAAAATTAGATCAGTTGTGATCATTGAGAATCTCAAGTACATTGCATAACTAGAGAGACATTTGAAGTTTTGGTGTGAATGAGTTTAGAAACCAATATTTGCATGATTTTGTGTTTATTTTGGATGGTTGAATAATTTAGTATTGGTATACTATTTATACAATTGGAAGAGTAATCTAAAAAGTCAAAAATTGAACTAAAAGAAATAGGGGTTGAGAATTAAGACAATTTATATGTCTTCAAGAATAATAATGTGAAAGCTAGAAGTAGGTAAAGCTTCTTCATAGGAGAACATTGACTCAAGCTGCAGTATTGTTCTATGCGTCTTTCATTCTTCTTTAGAATCTAAGTGTTAGAAATACAATTGTTACATTATGGGAGCTTTCACAAGTTTATATCAACTTTGAATACTCTATCGAGGTTAAAGGGATTTCTAGTTTTTGACGTATGTAATGCTTGTCATCACCCAAGCATATGATTCCATCAAACTAGGTGGATATTAAAGAGGGATATGTGATGAGTCAAGTTCCCGGTGAGAAAGAATGGCAGGTCCTGTTTGTCCACAAATCACAATGCTATGGATATATGCATACATGAATGCATATGACCCATCTTTAAAATTTTAGAAAATCAAATTTTTAAATAGTTCTTGATTTACCTTAACCTTCATATGTGTTTAATTTTTGTCAGAAATTCCTATCTTCCTATGTTACACAATTTCTTCCATTTCCTTCTTCATGATGTAATCACTAAAGTCAAAGAGATGTTCTCCTTTTCAGGTCCTTTAATATGTATGATAATCTTGGAAACCAGCCTGGGACGGCAAGGACACCATCGAGTGCTCAACAAGTTCCTTTTGGCAATGCATTTTATGGTGCCAGCTCAGGGCTTATCAGAGGTGGACTTGGTGCTTATGGAGAAAAAATCCTAGGTTCAAGCTCTGAGTATGTGCAAAGTAATGTAAGTATCATTAAAAATCATGAGAAAAACAAATCATTGAGTTTCCATGATTTAATTATTTT
This sequence comes from Arctium lappa, assembly GCA_023525745.1. Classification (NCBI taxonomy): domain Eukaryota; kingdom Viridiplantae; phylum Streptophyta; class Magnoliopsida; order Asterales; family Asteraceae; genus Arctium; species Arctium lappa. The sequence goes on from CM042063.1 coordinate 54,847,908, forward strand.
AGATTGTGCATTATTGCCTTTGAGTGTTTTTTCAATCTTATTTACCCAAGGTTTAGGAAAGGAGACACAAAATTAACCACCAAGGAGTAGACACGTGTGAAACGGCAATACCTAGTGTTATTCAGCTTTGTGGCGAGGGTCATATTGGAATCTAATATGATAAAAGTGTTCACAACTCATTAGTAGCCGACATGCAAGGAAAAATCCAAAATCTGTAGTTTGAAAGGAGTTTATAAATGAGGAGAAAATAATATGAAGTTAATTTATGACAATTTACGCTGATTTCTGGAACTGTAACAGCTTTTTAGTAATGATCTTACGCTATTGGGATAGACTTGTTGATGTTATTTTGATCCTTTAGTGTACTCTTTTGGGATCAAGACCCTTCTAATAGCACACTTGTTTATGCTGCATACCCCAGTGCTTGTTCTGAATGATTGTTTTTCTAAAATAATTGTTTAGGTTATGTTGATTAAAGCTCCTGCAAAAGCATGTACTTAAACTGTCCTGAATGTTTGACTAATACATAGTTCAATAAGAGTGTAAAACTATTCCTAATATGTAAAATGCTCTTCAACGAAGACAAATTAAAAGATGCTCCAGACCAAAATACTTGATACTGATGTCCTATAATCATTATTAGTCTGTAAATATGCAAATCTGGATTCAAGCATGAAGCATTTCCCGGATGGGACATCCGGGAAATGCTGCATTTATTTTAGGAAATCTATAAAGGGGATTAATACATTTATCCTGTGAAGAAGGGAGTATGTTGTTGGCATATCTACATGTTCTAGGTTTTGCCCCCAAACTGAGTTACCATGGTTGTAACAACCCAACATTTAAAAAGATGGACATAAACCACCAATAAAAAAAAATAACTTGCCAAAACGGCCTCAAAATAACATCTCAAATATTCAAGGTTTGCGGAAACAACCTATTACACAGCTGAGATTAATACAAACTAAGACCGGTAAGCTAAAATAGCAACTTCCTTCTATTCCAAGGCTCCATGCTTACATCTTCTCCTTATCCTTACCCGAGCCTTCTACCACGCGCTTCCCTGAAAAGGTGTTTAGTTTTTGAAAGAGCGAGGATTAGACCTTGAGGTCTAGTGAGTCCCCTCTAACAACGAAAAACATTTATAAATATTTCGCGACTTCAAATCTATTCACGCAAGCAACACATGTTAATAGCACACACTGGAGTCACGCACGCTTGTGACAACACGTCCGACTCATACTGCCTTTAACAGGGACACCCCCCATTGGCATAAACGGGACCCCCCCCTCCATATGAGCTCTGGCAGGCCCTGCCTCATGCCATAACATACTCACACTCAAATGTATGCATACATAAACAAACAACAACTACAACGAGGTAAAATGTGTGATTTAATAACATTTTACTTAAGGAAACATGTTTGTCAACGTTGTTTCTGCTTAACTTCTCTCTCTTACGCCTCAACCCTTAAACAAAACACCTACTAAAAGAGGTTTAAGGTGGTAAGTCACTCATCAATCCCCTTAAGGTTAACTCTATCCGGCTCCTCCCCCTTATCGGGTTCGGTTTCCCACCCGGGGGTCTCCCCTTCGGGGTTTGGCGGCCCCGGTCCCCGCCTCCCGGGTCTACCGGGTTCCCCCATTACTGGGGTGTTCCCGGCCCCGCCTCTCGGGTCTGTCAGGTTCCCCCTTCCTGGGGTGCTCCCGGTCCCATCTCCCGGGTACACTGGGTTCCCCACTCCCGGGGTGTTCCCACCCGGGCTCCCCGACTCCCGGGGTTCTCCACCCGGGTTGGGCGATTTCCGGATACCGAACTCCTGGTAGAGTTGGTACGAAAACTCTACTGGAAAACCTTAATACATTTAGCCCCTTCCAGGGATGGTTTTGGATCCCAATAGATAAAATCAACACTCTTAACCTCATCCCAACAATGATTAAACATAAATCCAACAGATAAGCCCCAAACCCAAAAGATTTGGGGTCTTTGATCAACCAAAAACACCACAAATACTTCCTAAATCCCCAAAACTTAAAGAGATGAGAAAGGGAATCATTACCTTGAAGAAGATGAATAGCTCACCACTGATTGCTTCCCAAATCCAAGATTCTTGGCAAAAATCGCAAGGGTTCCTCCACTCCTCTTCTCTAGCCGCCTCCAAAGCAAGTAAGGTAGAAATGGCTCTTATCCCATAATCACACTAAGGTCCCCCAACTTTCCCTTTTTACACTACGCGCACTAAAAATAAATTATTTTCGATATGAACACGGTTATTACAATGGTAGTGAAGAATAGGACTTGTCCTCAATTGTACTAAATCCAACCTCATTGATGTACCCTGATGTCAACAAGAAACATACTTAATAGGAGAAACACAGTTTGCTGATAAAAAAAAGTACCTGACAACTTTATTGAAGGACCACCATCTACAAATCGTATCATCTGCCATGTCGCTCTAGTACCGGAGTTCTACTACAAAATTGAAACCCTAGCATTTTGTCTTCCCTTTACACAATGATGGCATGTAATGGCATCTCATTGCATGTTGAGTGTCAAAAAGAAGTTACCCCTAAACCAGAACCTTGTACAACCCTCTTTTTGTCGTTCTACAAGTGAAAAGCGAAGGAGGCTTGGAAAAGTCATTGAAATAAGTTTTATGTTTAGTTACAAATGAGTATTTTTTAACCGAAGCTTCAGGCTAGTCAATGAGATCATCTTGTGTGAAGAAAAAAAAACAAAGAAAAAGTTCCTGGAATGTGATTATAAATTTGATATGGCTGCAGAACTATGCTCTTTATGATATTCAACTTTCAGAGTTGATGTTACAGTTTTCATTGGTCACAGATTAGTAGGTACTTCTCTGATCCACAATACTACTTCCAAGTCAACGACCATTATGTGAGGAATAAATTGAAGGTTGTTCTTTTCCCATTTCTGCACAGGGTAAGTGCTTGTTTGTCGTGATAGTACTTTCCCTTGGATTTGTCTTCCCTTTGTTTAAATGATCATTTTGGTGCTTATTTTTGTTTATCCACCAGGGTCATTGGACAAGAATCACAGAACCAGTTGGTGGTAGGCTATCATATAAGCCCCCGGTTTACGATATCAATGCTCCAGATCTGTACATTCCACTAATGGCTTTCGGTACCTATGTTGTTCTTGCTGGCTTCTCGTTGGGTCTGCAAGGGAAGTAAGTATCAGCCTGCCTTGTTTATATGTGTATGCGTTTCTGTATAGATATGTCATATGTATAGGCATTTTAAATTACGTTGGGAAGAGGGGGGGGGGGGGGGGGGTATTCAAACTGTGTCTTGACATCTAGGCTGTGATCCCAAATCTCTGACCATATTCTGCTATTTGGTTGCACAAATAGTAATTTCAAGTGGCTATGCCTGAGCTACAGATGCAACATTGGTTCATCCGTTCATGTTGCATGCATTAACTGGATCTACTAGATGTTTGTGGGATTACTTACGAGAATAACCTTCTAACATATTTCTTTTAAATGCAAGATCTTTTGACAGATTTAAGAACACCTCTACGTAACAGAAAAATGCCTCGAAATCTATCAAAAGGTCATGCATTTAAAAAAAAATGTGTCAGAAGGTTATTCTCTTAAATAACCCATGTTTGTGCAAGTGTAAATAGCTTTGGTTTGGTCAGTCAACTACTACTACTACTACTATTCATCAGAGTTCGTGGTCCCCTTGTATTTTGATTGTAGCATTAGCATGGTAAAGACTTTTCACCCTTTTTTATTTGAGTTGAAGCTTAAAATATAGTTTTTTCACAGTTATCTTTAGTTTATTGCCACATTTTATTCGTACTATACTATGTGTTCTATGGTCTTTATGGTTAAGATTCATTATGTCTTTGATGGTAATGATATTAAAAAAGCATAAATCATGTTAACATTTCGAGCCGTGTTACTAATTCAGTTCTATGTAATCTAGGAAGAATTTCCTTAAGAGCAAAATGAACAACCCTCAAATTATTTTCCTCTTTTGTTTATAAATGAAAATGTGTTGCATAAAAATGTAAAAAGTAAGCTGATTCTAGCTTATAAACACTGGAGTTTGTATTTTATCCAAAAAAATAGATTTTTTTTTGTGTATAATTATCTAGTGATAAACCTAAAAAAGACTAATGTGAACAAGCTTTTGTTTTTAGGAGTCCGAGAATACATGGTTTTTTTCTGTCTTGATCTTTTATTCTCTCTTCGAAAATTGTTCATCCTGGTACTTCCAAACCTGTAAAATATCACATATGGAGATGGGACAAGATTGGTAAATTACTAAATTACCTATGTCAATTAAAACCCTAAAACCTTGAAAATTCTTTCACCCACCGACCTCACTTTCACTTGTTCAGTCATGTCCAGTCCGTTCCGCATTACCAAACACACCCTAAACGAAATGTTACAATACGTGTTGTAAGGTGGTTGTTGTTGTATGGTAATCCTTTCAACATTCTGAAAATCAAAACTTTTAAGGGATTTGCTTGTCATGTGCCAACTAATAATATATTTATCACAAATTACTTGCGATTTGCAGGTTTAGCCCAGAAGCTGTGAACTGGCTTTTCATGAAAGGGTTGGTTGGTTGGTTTCTACAGGTTTCACTGCTCAAAATGTCATTATTTTCGTTGGGCGGTGCAGAAGCACCTTTACTAGATATCGTTGCATACGCTGGGTACGGTTTCACCGGATTGTGCCTTGCTGTCCTCGGAAAAATCATTATGTCCTACTCTTACTACTTCTTGATTCCATGGACTTGTTTATGTATGGGAATCTTCTTGGTGAAGACGATGAAGCGAGTCCTTTTCTCAGAGGTTAGAAGTTTCGATTCTAGCAGGCATCATTACCTTTTGCTCTTCATTGCTTTAGCCCAGTTCCCACTCTTCATTTGGCTCGGAAATATCACCGTTAATTGGCTTTTTTAACAAGTGTACAACATTTTAAAAAAAAACTAGTCTTTGTTATTAGGTCACATGAATAATCTTTAAATGATCTAAATCTATGTATACAATTTGGAATCTATAGAAGAAGATTCCCTAAAGAATTCTACCTGTTATAACTTTTGTTGTTCATCTTTTTTGTATGCTTCTTTTTCAGGCAGGTGATATGTTCAAATAGTGACAACTTCTGGTTCTTATTGCTTTAGACCATAAGTAAGTTGTATCTTTCTTTGTTGCTTGCTTTTTGATAGCAACATGATATCACCAAAGGGTCGTTGGCCCTGTGGTATTTGGGTTATTGGTACAGCCCAGCCTCCCAGAAAGTCAGTCAAGGGTCCATGTCTTACCAAAGGTGAGGCGTGTGCGTGAGTATTTGCGGTATATATAGATGTTATATACTTCAAAAAAACATGAAATCACCAAAGGGTCATTGTCCCAGTGGTGTGTGATTTGGGTTACCGGGTAGAACCCAGTTTCCCAGAAGGACAAGGGTTCATGCCTTACCAAAGGTGAGCGTGTGTGTGAGTATTTGTTGTATATATAGATATTATATACTTCAAAAATAATGAAATCACCAAAGGGTCTTTGGTCTGGTGGTTGGTGGGTTGGGTTACTGGTCAACTTCCCAGAAGGTCAAGGGTTCAGTTTTATCAAAGGTGATGTGTGTGCCTGAGTATTTGTTGTATATACTTGAAAAAACATGAAATCACCAAAGGGTCATTGGCCTAACGGTATGTGGGTTTAATGGTGGAACCTACCTCCCAGAAGGTCAAGAGTTCAAACCTTACCAAAGGTGAGACATGTGTATAGTATTTGTCGTATATAGATATTATATATTTTAAAAAACATGAAATCCTTTTGACTCAACTTCCTACTTATTCTCCTAATAACAAGATGATAGAATCCTTGGCAAAAGACCAAAATGCATCAAATTGCAATGAAAATCGCCTTAGTTTGTATTTACTGTAACGATGAATTTGTTCTCTTGGTTAGCGTGACAAGCGTTTAATTATTCAAAAATCGTTTCCCATTAGATTGGGACAAGCCAGGACTGAGTGGGCAAAAATCGCACTAGAACAGGTGGAACAAAAATCAAGGAGATGAGACAAGATTGGAATATAATTAAACTACTCATGTCCAATTAAACCCTAAAACCTTCCACGATTTATTTCTCCCTCCTGCCTCAGTCTTGGTTGTCTAGTCTTGTCCAATGGCTAGCCCTATCCAGTTATGTTGGCCTACCAAATGCATACTGAGGTCTGCTTATATATTCTCTCTCCAAAACCTACTCAAGGTGGGATACATTGGTTTCGTTTGATTTTGATTTGGTACCAAATTCAATATGAATATTGTGTCATTGGATTCTTTTGTGGGGTTATAATGAGTGACTCTTGACAAATATGATGCTTTTGGTCAATTAGCACCATGGTTTGTTGAGTAGTTGTGATCCTTTCGGATCGGAAGAACTTAAAGGTTTTTAATTCGAATATGATCGATGAACATGTGACGAGAGATCCACCTCTGAGACAGGTTTTCTTGGTCGTTTGAGAAAAAAATAATGATCAACTTGATGAATGTGACGTTTTTGCTCATTTGCTATGATAAAGATACAACTACTACAAACCATGTTGAATTATTTTATCCTTGGCCATGAAAGCGTTGAAGTTGACATCAAAATGTCTAAAATATCCTTGAAAGTGTTTCATTTATTTTTAAATTCGGAATCAAACAGTAAAAAGTTATAATCAATATCACGAACGTTGTTATAAGAAAGATTTGTTCTAATAACCATTGTGTTTGCCTTTTTGACGGATTAAGTTTGTTGTTGTGCACGTTCAAACCAAACAAATCTTTTCCTTCCAGATGGGGGTTTGACTCAGTGATAGCATCTAAACTTGTTGATCAATATCAATTTTTTTCCCAGTGGTTATCTCATTTTCTTTTATATTAAAAAAAGGAATAGTGGCCTTTAGGGTAGTAGATACACCTATAAGTACACTAAAACGAAAACGAAAATGGTTATACGAATTGTGAGATGCTTTTGAAACATGTGGATCAATATGTATCGGTTCTTTTTTTTTTTTTTTACTTTTTAATACTAGACAAGATATACAGTGATTATCTGATTTTCTTTGACATGAAATAAAGATTAGTAGTGGCCACTAGGGTAGTAGATACACATATAAATACACTAAAACAAATAATGAAAGAAGTAGTTATATTAATTGTGAGATGCTTTTGAAGCCATCCATATTGACTTATTTGAAAGAAAGGAAGAGAATCAAACACCACTCATAACCATAGAGACTCAATAGTCACCCTCTTAAGATTACATGTTACTCAAAAGCTATGCTACAAAATCTACTTTTTATGATTTGGGTTCCCCAACCATACCCAAATCAATAATAATTTACATTTAAAGTGGGAATTTGTTATTTTATTAGTTGTGTTCATTTATTGAATGATATTTTAAGGGGTATTTGGTTAGAAGTATTAAACAGTTATTAATAAGATTGAACATAAAAAAAACTGTTTAGTTTTATATAATATAATGAGTTTGTTCTCCATAAGCCCAAATTTTCATCTTAGGTTAAACCGGGGGGGGGGGGGGGGGACGAAAATTCATTACTATTTTCATTTCCGATCATTTTCATTCCTATTTTTGTTCTCATGCATGAACCAAACAGCCCATAAGGATTAGTTTTTATCACTTGATTTATAAACATTACAAATCTTTTTGATATGGGTATAAATTGTTGATGCAAATCTTTTTGATTGTATCAATACCATGGGGTAATTTCCAAAGTTATCAAAATACATGAGAAAGTGAGAAAATGACCAAGTTTTTTCATATTTACACAAAATAACCAGCCAAATCGCCAAGGGAATTCATCATTGGTGAAATGACTCCTTGTTACTTTGTCATTGATTGACGATTCCAATAACTTCACAATGTGGTGATTTGCATGGATTTTTCATATAAGAAAGTGGATCCCACCTCTGGCATTAATGGGAAAATGCTCCATAGCAAATTCCTTTGGCGATTTGGCTGGTCATTTTGTACAAATATGAAAAAACTTTGTTGAATTTTTCACTCTCTATGTATTAAGATCATTTTGGAAAATACCTCTAAAGCATTACAAGCCGTTTTTCAGGATATTCATATGGATACACTAAGCGAACAACGTAATTTGTTCGTAAGGTTGACAAGGGGTTCAAATTTTAGTGAGCAAAATTTCCTAATGATTGAGGATGATTTAAATCTAGAACTTCGTAAGATGTATATACACTGATAATCCCTTGATATTTTCTTTATATTAATAATACCTTTAAGGTTTTGTCGTCATTTTAAAAAAACATGGTCAAATACGTCATCAAACGCACGGGAAAGTTTCACTTCTTCATATCTAACTATTTAATTCTTCTTAAATAACATTGTATAGGAACAGAAGGATCTAACCGGAAACTTTATGTCTAAAAACGATAAATCGAATTGGATTTTAGTGATAATATTATAAATTCATGAATAATATCATTTCGGGTCGGATTATATTATGCATGGCAAATGAAACGTATCAATCAATCAATTAACGTGACAGAAATTCTAACAAAATTTTCAAACAGTAATTGTGACCAAAACAAATAAAAATCAAAAAAAGATAATAATGAAAAGCATGGCATCATTATACTTTATGATTGCAATTATATCTCAACTACATATTTTTTATATATAAACATAAAAATGGTCCATCATCATTAGCATCACTAACCATGCCATCTAATCCTTAATCTTTTTATAAATTTATAAATAATTGACTTTTTATTTTCTATAATTTATTTTCATTCAAAAATTTTATTTATTGTTTCATATGATGTCATACTTTATATTAACTTATCTTATGGATCAAAACAAAAGAAAATTGAATGTTAAAACAGAAAAACAAAATTGAAGTTATTTCAAATTCATCTTATTTTTTTAATATTATTTTATAAAGAGTAAACTACAAATTTGGTCCCTCTAGTTTGCCAAAGATAACATTGCGGTTTCGAAATTACTAGAAGTCCATCGTGGTTTGCAAAAATGTCTGGATTTGGTCCCTCTCTCTAACGACAGTTATAAAGTTCCGCATCTTCATCCTTTTGTTGATTTTTGTCTTTTACCAAATCAAAAATCACATGGATCAAAATCATAACATTGATTTTGAGTGAGTAAAAGACTTCTTTTTTTGATAAACCGACAAAAAATACCCATAATTTAACAGGAACTTTTAACAGTCATTAGAGAGATGGACCAAATTCAGATGTTTTTGCAAACCACAATGGCCATCTTAGAGCATCTCCAACAGCTATGCAATATTACTTTCGACAAACCATATGGACCAAAATTGTAGTTCTCTTTTATAAATTATGAGGTTAGATCCATGGGTGAAAAAATATTTTTAATAAATTTATTTACAATTATTTTGAATAACCTTGAATTTTAAATTAATATTTTTTAATGGATGGAAAATGGAAAAAAAGAAATTTAATTTTTTTGGGTCCAATCAAATTTAATAACATAATATATGATTATTGTTAGCAAAATAGGGACACTATAACATTTTTCTAATCTCATGCACAAATTGAGAATTGACATTTTGGCAGACAAGTTTAATTTAATAATTTTAATGGAAAATCCGACAAGTATCATTTGATTTCCCCCTTTTTCTATCAAATTTCATATTTATGGTGTTTGGTTTCTTTTGTGATTGATGAATATAAAGTTTTTACTCAACAATAATAGCGAGAAAAAAAAAACCTAAGTTAAAGTAATTTATGATTTGAATTTTGAACTTTATTAAATGAGCCTGTAAATGATATTTTGTTCAAGTTTGGTTAGAGTCGGTTTTATGGTCATGACCTGTATTCGGGTTTGCCCATCAGAATGCAATGAAGCAATAGTTGTATTCTTAATGAATAACCGCTTGTATGTAGGGATAGACTTATAAAGGCCCTAGCGAGGTCTTGTGCACCATTTAACCGATTTTCGCAAGTAGAATCTGTTTGGGGGTATGAAAATGTGTACACTCTAAGTTTTGAGGGATGCTCTGGAATATTAAGAAAAACAAGGACATCGATCAAAAAACCGAAAAAGTGTCTCCTAATCAACAAAATAAAATAAAAACCCTGAAAAGGTCTCGAAATTAACCAAAAAAGTTTAAAACAAACCATTGAAGTCAACCAAAAATTTAAACAACCCCTCAAAATGGTGGAAAGCACATTGGACCACATTGTGGGCCTTTGATCCACCTTAAAGGTGCACCTGCTCAACAAAAAATCATGAGTCTGCCGTTGCTTATATGTATATACAATGACTATAGAGAAGTCTAAATACAATTATAGGCAAACGAAGAGTTGAACGTAATATATATATATATATATATATATATATATATATAGAGAGAGAGAGAGAGAGAGAGAGAGACATTCAAATGCAACCCATTTACATGGTGCAACCCCTCTATCCACTACATATTTTATATAATTAAAAAAAGGGAAATAGGTAAAAGTAAAATGTGTGGTGGATAAAGGGGTTGCATCATGTAAAAGGTTGCATAATAACCCACCCCTATATATATATATTCATATCTAAATTAATAAAAAGTCAATAACGATTGAAACATAAATTGTAACTAAAAAAGACCAATTAAGATGTTCTGTTAACAAAATATATAACATATATATACAATAAAATTCACACACACTTCTTACATATGGTGAAACTTGAACTATTAACCGTCAAGAATATTATGATCCAGCAGTACACCCAAATACCGGCTAGTATGAACCCTTTGGTAATTGAGATGTTTTGTTGGTGTCATAACTTTTAGCTATAAAAATCATTGGTGAATAGGTTTTTGTGTGAAAGGATGAGTAAGAAAGATGATGGGAAATAGGAAGCATTTCTCTAACAAGAAACATCATGTTGTTTGCCATAAGAATGATCCTATCTATAAAGAGCCACTCAATACATCACAAAAATGAAAGATTTTGTACACACAAACATACACACTTTAGGTGTTTCATCATTCTTTGAAATCTTTAGTGTTTTAATTTGATGGTAGTTTAGTAATTTTATTTTAATTTATTTTAATTTTTGTTTCACTTATTTTAATGTAGCAGAATAAATGTATTGAAGCAGCACCAATAAGCTAGTTCCCTTACGACATTCTTGCTTTGATACAGGTGGGCTTCCACTTGGGTCCTATCTTATCCTATTATAATGTAGCACCAAACATGAGACAACAATTTCATATTATCATGTTCGATAACATATTACATTCAACTCTAATATATACCCTATTTTGGATATTACAACATTAGTTATATTATTAAAACATTTTATACATGTAATAAACCCTTATTACTATCTCATAAACATTTAACATTAATGTTTTTTTATTAGTGGGAATATAATAAAAATACATGTAACTATGTAAGAGCATCTCCAACAGATTCTCTAAAATAGATAAATGAAGTTTTTGTTTCAACATATTTTATATATTGTTCTTTAAAATAGAGAAACTAGAAAAAGCTCGAAGTTTAGATAATTTCCTAAAACTTTGTGTGTGTAGAGAGTAATTAATTTATTATTCATATCCACCAATGAGATTGAAGTATTACTGTTTTATAATTTTTTTTTAAAGAAGTGTATTGGAATGGTAAATTTATAAGATATTTTAATATAATAACAAATATTGAAATCTTCAAATTAGAGAATCTGTTGAAGTTAAAATGTAATTCTTTTTAGACATTTCGACTTTTAGTTTTACATTCTTCGAATTTGGAGAATTTCACACCCACTCGTACTTTCTCATTTTGAAGACTAAAAAATTTGGACAGAACCTCCATTTTCTCTATTTTAAAGAATCTGTCAAATAAACTCTTCACTTAAGAAATTGGTTCAACATGGTTTCAATTTCTTGTGCCAATTAGCAACTTCTTAGAAGTTGGAGGGTGTGTTATTAAACTTGATTGACACAAAAACAACATCCGCTCTCTGTTTATACCCATAACTTTGAAACACAAATATTAATCCTTATTATTACTACTTTGATACTTTCTGTGTGTATAAAAAGATCAAATTCTTTTAGCATCTTTTCAAGAAATCAACCAAAATTAATGCTGGGAAGTTCAAAAAGATTCAATCTTTATATTCCCTTCATCGATGTCGTTTGATATCAGTTAAATTCTTTAAAAGGGTTTGATCACAAGATCCACAAAAAGGGTCCATTTCTTTTTAGTTTCTTGATTCTCATTTCAAAGTTTTCTTGAATTCAAATGGTGGGTTTCTTGAATTGTGTGAAGATTTAATCTTTCTGAATGCCCATCTTATAAGTTTGTGAACTTGAGAAAAGATTGTGATTTTCTTTTGGGGTTTAGGGCTTCCAAGAAATTGGGGGAAATGGAGGGTTTTTCATAAGATCCACAAGAAGGGTCAAATTTTTAGTTTCTTGATTCTCATTTCAAAGTTTTCTTGAATTCAAATGGAGGGTTTCTTGAATTGTGCAAAGATCAATCTTCTGAAAAAGTTTATGAACTTTTGAAGAGATTGTAAGTTTCTTTGGGGGTTAAGGGTTTTCAAGAAATTGGGAGAAATAAATAAAGGGTTGATCTTGATCATAAAGATCCACAAAAAAGAAAAAAAGGGATCAAATCTTTAGTTTCTTGATTCTCATTTCAAACTTTTCTTGAATTCAAATGGTGGGTTTCTTGAATTGTGTAAAGATTCAATCTTTCTGAATACCCATCTTATATAAGTTTGTGAATTTGTGAAAAAGATTGCAAATTTCATTTTGGGGTTTAGGGTTTTCAAGAAAATTGTGGGAAAGATAATGGGATTAGATCATTTGCTTCTTCTCACAGTGGAGCCACCGATAAAACGGCGAGCAGGGCTACGGAGAAAGCAAGCAGGCAGAGGTTCTTACAGAGGCAGCTAGGGTTCTAAAAAAGGGTAAACAAAAAAAAAGTTATTAGGTTTTCAATTTTGGGGGTTTGAGAGTCATAATTCATTAGTTTGGTGGTGAATTTAATCTGGTGTCTTCACGGAAACAATTGCTTTACTTTTTGGAGTAGAGGTGAGGTCGAAAACAACCGGTCTACTCTTCTAGTTGCAGTACTGGTAGTTTGCATACATCTTACCCGATAGCTTGAATAGGGGTCAGTTCTGCATACATCTCACTAGACCCGGCTTTCAGTGGGATTTACTTGGTAAGTTTGGTTTTGGGTACTTGGTGGTGAAGTTATAGTGTGGGGTCTTCACGGAAACAACTGTTTTACTTTTTTGGGGCAGTACTTTTTGGGGCAGAGTCAAGTCTATAGTTAGGGGTTTCATGTTTTACTTTTTGGGGCAGAGCCAAGTCTATAGTTGGGGGTTTCACAGAAACAACTACTTTACTTTTTGGGACAGAGGTCAGGTTTGCCTGCATCTCTCCAAAGACTCAGCTTTCGAGTGGGATTCACTTGGTACGTTTGGTATTGGGTATTTGGTGGTGAAGTTATAGTTTGGAGTTTTCATGAAAACAATTGATCTACTTTTTGGGCAGATTCAAGTCTATAGTTAGGGGTTTTACAGAAACAACCGCTTTACTCTTTGGATAGAGGTCAGGTCTGCATTCATCTCACTGAAGACACCGCTTTCAGGTGGGATTTACCGGGTACGTTTGGTTTTAGTTTTTTGAGGGGGTGAAGTTATAATAGGAAGTGTTAGAAAATTGTTCACTTGGTAAGAAAGAAGATGGGGGTTAGTGCATTATACCAAGCACTCAAGGCTCTTTGTGTTAACACCAATTGGAACTATGCCGTCTTTTGGAAACACGATCCTCGAGCTCGAATGTAAGATCATTTCGTTTTTTTACATGTTTGTTTACTTGTGTTCTTTTGATCTAATTGCATATGTTATCGTTTTGGTTTCAATAGGTTCGATATATGGTTGTGATTCTTGATTGTAGATGTCTCAAAACTCGTTGTTTGATTGGCCTTAGGATCTTGTACACGATCGTTTTTATATCTTTTTTGATGTGGGATTTGTAGAATTTTTAGATTCTTGATTGTAGATTTCTCGAAACCATCCAACGAGGCGATTGATTAGTGGATTGATCGTAGGATTGTATAAATTGATTTTGTTTTATATTTTTGGTGTGGGATTTTTTGAATATTAGATATCTTAAAACGGACTCGTAAATTAGGGGATTGTCCCTAGGATCGTATGTAGTGATTGTGTTTTGTTTTTACGGGCAAAATGCAACAATGTTTGGTTTAGTTCTTATTTAATGTATCTCAATCGATGTGATAAAGTTTCAAAGTTTTCTATTTTGTACCCATTTTGACCGGTAACCTGTTGATTTTGTAACATTTGATGATGGCAAAGTGGATGATAAATTTGACATCCACGTCATCTGGGCTCCAAGATCAACAGGTTACCGGTCAAAATATGTAAAAAAAATAGGAGATTTCGAAACTTTATTACACTAAATAGAAAATTTTGTAACTTTGTTACATTAATGGAGAAAAAAAGTCTTGGTTACAGTAAATAGGAACTAAGACGAATTTCGTAACATTTTGTTCTTTTTTTTGACATGGGAATTATATTGTTTAGGTTCTTGATTGTTCATAACTCAATTTTGACCGATTAATTAGTGGGATTGTCCTTATGATCTTACGTATCGGTTGTTCTGTGTTTATCTGATGTGGGACTTACAGGATTCAGTCCTTGATTGTCGATAACTTCAAACTCGGAGGGTAATTACGAGATTGACCTTAGGATTTTATATACATTTAACATAATGTTGTTGGTTATTTATTGTTCGAGTCCCACGTCAGCGAGACCATTTCTCCTCCATACATGTTGGAACTTCCCTTTCTGCCCTCAAGGGCTTTTTTGGAAAGTAATCAAATGGGGTCCACATATTCCCGCATTTTTGATGTGTGGGATTTATATGACGATAAAAGTATTGACGTTTTGGGATTGAATCTAAGAGTTATGCATGAAAGGCGTACCGTTTGTGTTTAAAGATAATAATAATACGCCCTAGGTTGTTCACTATTGCCCGTGATATGAACTTCTTGTAGGATGTTGATTTGCGAAGATGCTTATTATGACAAAAATGAACCTTCAGGGAGCAAACGGTTCGATAATTTGCCGGACGAGCACTATGCACAAGATCTTCTCGGCCTAGCGGTTGCAAAGATGTCGTATCAAAGATATTCTCTTGGGGAAGGGTATGTCGATAAGTTGAAGGGTATTTTGGTCATTTGTCATTGTTTTGTTTCAATTCCGAAGCTACATTCTGCAAACCAAATTGACATTCCAATTCCTTCAAAAGATTCCATTCGTCCCAAAATAAATGTACACGATGAAAATGGCACATAGTTTTAGGAGTAATTGTTACACTTTTTAATTAACTAAATGACAATTTTACCCTTCATTAAAGAGGGAGTAATGAATTTTTCCATCTCATAATTAAGGGTAGAATTGGAACGGAGGCACTTGTGTTTGAAAGTGGACACTTATTTTGGAACAAACTAAAATAGAAAAAGGCACGTGGTTTTAGGAATGTGTAATTGTTACACTTTTTAGTTAACTAAATGACAATTTTACCCTTCATTATAGAGGGAGTAATTAATTTTATCCATCTCATAATTAAGGGTAGAATTGGAACGCAGGCACTTACTTTTAAAAGTGAACAATTATTTTAGAACAAATTAAAGCAGAAATGTGGACACTTATTCTGGGACCGAGGAAGTAATTCCCGTCAACCAAACGCATGGTCAAACCTGATTAAATTCCATGCCAATTCTTTTGACAGATTCCATTCATCCAAAAAACGGTATGCTAACCAAACGACACCTAAAATGTCGTATTTCACTTTGAAAAATCTCGAGTTACCTTTTCTAAATGAAAAAAAATCAATCGGTTGAATCCCTTCGTAAGATTTCCGCTTATTATGTTTAATTCCTTCATTTTTACTAATATTTCGTCTGGCAGAATCGTTGGTCGGGTTGCGGTTACGGATAAACATCTGTGGATTTCCGGAGATCAGATTGTTAATGAGCCCTGCTTGTCCCTTGAGGTACCAGAAACGTAATCTTATACCACGTTTTTGTAGTCTTTCAGCCCGGTGGTCAATGCATTATCCGTTACAATTCTATATTGAAATTTCGTTTTTTTTCAGGATTACGATGGACTGAAAACTCAGTTTGCAGCCGGGATCAGGGTACGTCATCAATCTTCTTCCCATGATTAACATTCCCATATGAACATAATTAGTAAATTCAAAACCGAAGCAAACAAACACAATACATCCCACTTGAAAATACTGTCTGGGAGTGAGATGTACGCAGACGTGTCCTTTACCTCTAAGAGTAGAGCGATTGTTTTCTATAAGGGTGTATTTGGTACGCAGACAGGATAGAACAGGACAGGACAGAACAACTGTTCAGTCTTTGGTAAAACAGAACTGGACAGAACATATAACATGACCAATTTACTCCTAATAAGTTGTTTATATATTATATTTTATATATATATATATATATATATATATATATAGGGGTTGTTTCATTTGCAACCCTTAAAAAGGTTGCAAACCTTGCAACCCACATCTTAACCGTCGGATTCATGATCGACGGTTACAATAGATGTGGGGCCCAATATTTTTAATTAAAAAAACAGAAAAATAAAAATAAAATAACTGCCGATCATGAATCCAACGGTTAAGATGTGGGTTGCAAATGTTGCAATCTTTTTCAGGCTTGCAAAATATTCTTCCACTATATATATATATATTGGATTAATTATGTAATTTATTAAATTATAACGAAATAAATATTTTTTATAACAAAAGTATTAGAAAGTTCTCTTCAAGATAGATTAAAGTGACACCAAAATAAAAAGGTTATATAGTTTCCAATTTTTATTTTTTAACCTTTTCTATATTTGTTTTACTATTAATATTTAATAATTTAAATAAATTAATCAAAACATAGTAGCTATATAAAAATAACATTTGAGGACAATAAAGTGAAAATTTAAAGAACATAAATAAAATAAATAAAATTTAAAGAATGAATAAAATATAAAAAAAAGGCGTATTTAATGTTTTAGAAGAGAATTAAATTTTATTTTGAGGTTATATTGGTAAAACATAAGTCTGACCCAGCTTGTTCCATGGGGTGGGGGTGGAACATGCATGTTCCATTCTGTTCCTGTTTGTTCCACCTAACAGTCCTGCCAAACGTGGGACAGTGATCCTGTTCTGTTCTGTACCAAACGCACCCTCAAGAACGAAGAACAAGAAAAAAGAACCCAAAACCACATATTCACCGTTTCCAACTCTAAAGACGAAATTCTCCAAGAAATCTTGGGCATTTGGAAAAAATGGTCCAAGTCACTTGACGATATGAATCATTTGAAAAATAAACGTATTCGTTATGTAGCAGATATTGAACCCTTTGACCTCCATGGAGTTAAGGTCAGGATTTACCGGTAACCCGAATACTGCTGGACCAACGACCATCTGGTTTCTAATACTATATTACTTTCATATATGAAATAATCTAGTCAAGAATATATATATATATACATATTTTTCGTTCTTGAATAGGTTTGTGATTCATGAAATAAATCGATGGCTTCTTGCTATGCAGACGATCGTTGTTGTAGCCGTTGTTCCTCACGGAGTAGTACAACTTGGCTCGTTAAAGAATGTAAGAAGATTTTCTCTTTGTGTATTCATCATTTCCGATCCCTGTAACCTTAAAAAACACTTTTTGACAAACCACGGGTTTTCACTGAAACAACCTATCGTTTTCCCTTTATGCGAAATGAGCAGATTTCCGAGGATTTGAAGCTCGTGAACCACATTCGAGAGATCTTTCTCGAGCTACAAGGTTCTTTAACGGGATGTATACCTAGTAGTACTAGTTCGTATAACGATACCGTTACTTCCGTGAACTTTAGAATCGACACGATCTCAGATCTCGATCGAAATAGGGAACCAGGCTTGCCCGTTTCTTCGAATCTCGAAATGCTAATAAGCTCGGACGAAAACCTAGAATCACAAAGCGAAACCGACACCATGAACGCCTTGAAAACGTCTTTTAAGTTTCCTGCCGGATGCGAGTTGTACGAAGCTTTAGGACCGGCGTTTTGTGAACAGAACGAGAACCCCGTTTGGCGAACCGCCGACGAGATGCCGGGAACGAGCGGTAGCAATCTTTTGACGCCGAACTCGGGCCCGGAACATCTTCTAGAAGCGGTTGTCGCTAATGTTTGCCAAACGGATAGCGAGTATAGTAACCTGGTGAAGTGGGTCGAGCCGGAGCCAGAGCCGCCTTTAAACGATATGCAAACCAGCGGTTCGGGTTGTTACTCGTTCGAAAGTCCGTTTCTTGTAAAAGAAGACATGTTGACGAGCACCGAAACTTACGGTTCGTCGCTCGGGTTCTCGTCAGCGAGCCATAGTAGGTGTAGTGAGCCGAGGTCACAAGAACCGGCTAACGTCGGAAAGAAACGGGCTCGACCGGGTGAAAGCGGCCGGCCTCGGCCCCGGGATCGGCAACTTATTCAGGATCGCATTAAGGAACTCCGTGAGCTCGTGCCCAACGGATCGAAGGTAACTTTCTTTGCACATACTATCGCTTTCAAATGTTACAAGATCAGTAACCTACATGTCAAAATGGATATAAAATAGGAAAATTTGAAACTTTGTTACATCTATCAGGAAAAAAAAATATATTCACATTTTGATGCATTTTGCTATTTTCGGAACTTAAGCGTACTGAAACGGGTCGTTATGGCACAGTGCAGCATCGATTCGCTTTTGGAACGAACCATCAATCACATGCTCTTCATGCAATGCGTTACTAAACATGCCGATAAAATCGATAAATATGCCGAATTGAAGGTACGGCTACGTTTTTTGTTCGATACGTGAAGTTAAAGCATCTCCAACAGTTTCTCTATAATTTCTCTTAGGTCCCGTATGGTTTGCGGGATTTGGTGGGATTTGGAATTGGATTCCATCCCAATCACAATGTATATTTTAAAGGAAAGTTTGGAATTAAAATCCCATAAACATTGGATTTATAAATCCTGTAGTTGGTATTTCGCAGGATTTCATAGGATTTGTTTGTAACGAATATTTTAAAATATGTTAAAAACATCAATTTGTTAATAATCAATTAATAAAAGGTAATTTAATTATTTTAGTATTTATTTATATTTATTTATTTTTATAAATTGTCGATAAATAATGGAATTCAATTCCTTTCCAACCGCTACAAACCAAAGATTCCAAATCCTTTCACGAAAAACAAATCCCTCGATATTCTGTTAGACCAAACGGGCCCTTGGTTTTGATTTGGGCTCGGCTCGTTGGGCTTTTGGCGTTTCGAATTCTGATTCGATAAGCAATTTTGTAGTTGCTCGGCAAGGAAACCGGTGTAAAAGGATCTTCGATTCACGAGCAGGGGTCAAGTTGGGCGATGGAGGTCGGGAATCACCTGAAAGTTTGTCCGGTAACCGTGGAAAACATTGGTACGAACGGCCAAATGTTGGTGGAGGTATGGCGGCGATCGGTGGTGCAAATTTGAAACAACAGTGCTTTTCGGTATCGTGAACTAAAATGGAAAATTTCGTTTGCAGATGATGTGCGAGGAAGGCGTTCATTTTCTCGAGATAGCGGACGCCATCAGGAGCTTGGGTCTCACGATTTTGAAAGGCGTAACGGAACCTGATGGCGATAAAAACTGGATGTGCTTTGTGGTCGAGGTATTATTCTGAAAAGTGCATGTCTTAAAACATAATAAGCAAAGCAAAATGCATCAAAATATAACGTTTTGCCTTTTAAATGTCCACGATGAAAAATGCACATTATTATACTTTTTAATTAAGAAAAGGACAATTTTACCCTTAATTATATGGAGACTGGAGAGAAATTTTCTCCTAAGAGTAGAATGGGAAAATAGATTTTAATTTTGAAAGTTGATACTTATTTGGGACAAACAAAAATAGTAACCTAGACACTTATTTTTTGGGCTGATGGAGTTTTTTTTTTTTTTTTTTCCTAAAGTAAGAGTAAATTACGTTTTTCGTCCCTTTGGTTTGTTAAAAATTGCGATTTTTGTTCTTACGGTTTAGAAATTATGGTTTTCGTTGCAATGGTTTGTAATTCATTGCTATTTTCGTTCTTATGATTTGCATTTTATTGTTGTTTTGGTCCCTGTGGTTTACAATTCTTTATTATTTTAGTCCCTCTTACTTAAGAGTAGGAATTAATCTAGGGACGAAAATAACAATAAATTGTAAATCATAATTTACTCCTAAATTAATGTGAAAGAGTTCCAAAATTTCTATTTTTATTGATCTTCTAACATTTGATGACATGAATGTCATGTTTATCGTCCACTTTGCTTTTTATAAATGGGTATACATGCTATCAAAGTTATCGGTAAAAATGTATACAAAATAAAAAATTTAGAACTTTGTTACATTGATTGTGAGGAAAAATAAACTAAACTAAACTAAACTTTGTTGTATTTTAATGCATTTTACGTCTGTTGATATGCTTTTTTGTTGTATTTTAATTAATTTATAACGTCTGTAGGGACTGAATAACAGAAACGTTCATCGTATGGATATACTTTGGTTACTCGTTCAGATATTGCAATCGAAGACAAAAACTTAAGCGTTATTTTACACGTTTTTGTTAATAATAGTATTTCAAAAAGACGGTTTTTTGTTATCGTTATTGTTGTTCTTTTGTCTCGATTTATTTGGAATTTGAAAGCCTTCGAGTTTAGGTCTCTTGGTATATCGTTCTTTATAATAGACAGCAAAATTTAAAATCTTAAAGGAATTATTGTATTTTAGAGAATTTAATATTAATTACATCGTTGAAATATTAGATAAGTCGTTCTCTCTATTTTTTTTTTTATTGACTTACGTTAGAGAGTTTTTCTCAGAATGGACAAAAAAATATAATTCTCTTTTTTTCTATCTATATCTATATCTATACTATATTATTATATTATAAAACATGGATAAAAAATTATTAAATAAAAATTATTAGGCACAAAATATGCAAGATTTTAAAAATAACACAAGATACATATTCTAAGGGGTTGTTTGAGATTGCTTATTTGAGGGGCTTTTTAACTTATTGCGATTTAGCACCAGAGATAAGCCCTTTTAAGTGTTTGGATGGAAAGGTAAGAAAAGAGCTTATAGCGGTGTCAAACCGCTGAAAAACCATTTTTGATAAGTCATTTTGTTTTAACTTATCAACTTATTTCAAAAGTGTTTATGACTTTTTGAGTTCTTTTATATGTATAAGCAATTTCAAACACATTTAAATAACAACTTATTAGCTTATTACAATTTGATACCATAATAAGCTAATCCAAACACTTTTTAAAAAACTCCGGTTTGATATCTCATAAGTTGATAAGTTTTTTTAAAATAAGTATAAGTTGTTTTAAATAAGCAATCCCAAACACCCCTAACACCCACCAATTTAATATATACAGAGTCTTCTTTTTATGCAAACATTTTCATGTATCACTATTAATTAATATAGTATATTATTATAATTTTATTTTAATTATATTATTAAATATATAATTGGTTATTTTTTCTAAATATCATTAAAATATATAATATAATCATTGAATTCTAATAAAATATTTAATTTTTTTATATAAAAAACATTATATTATTAAGCCTAAATTAAACAAATTTATAAAAAAAAATTATTATTTTCTCAAAACCATTTAAAATCGTACTGTAAATCGACAAAAAAAATAAAATGAAACATTAAAATCATGATGTATCTCACTACATTACACAATTCGGTTCTAGTTTAATTTTAAATAATTCTCAAATTTGTTGAGATTTTCTCTCATTTTCTTCAATTTATAGAAAGCATTGGAAAAGCTATTGAAAAAAAAGGGCAGTTTTACGTTCTATTGACATGTCTTCACCTATTTATCAATGTTTTGTTTAATATTGTTCGTTATGTTTTTAGCGGATTTTTTAATTGATTTCGTAGGGTTTTTTTACTGATTTTAAGTTTTTAAAGTTTTTTGGTTTGGATTTTTCAGGGTTTTTTTAATTGATTTCGTAGGTTTTTTTTACTGATTTTAAGAGTTTTTTAAAGTTTTTTGGTTTTGCACCTTCCAAAATAGATAACTGATAGCACAAGGAGTTGTTTGGTTCATAGATTTTAAAGGATTGGAATGAATAATTCCTTTAACTAAATTTTAATTCCTTTATTTGATTCACGAAATCAGAATTCATCGTTCCTTGACTAAAGTGAAAGAATTGAATTCCATTCAATTCCTACCAACCAAAAGTGTTGTTAAATTTCATTCTAATTCCTTCAAAGTCAAATTTCCTTTCTATTTTGTGAACCAAAACGCCCCTAAATTTCTTTTTACCCTTGGTCGCCAGTTTGGAAATGTTTTCATTAAAACTTGTTTTATTAGTAATCAAATTAAACTTGGCTCCAATACAAGTTAAACAACATCAAGCAACAAATCAAATAGGATAGAAGCATCAGTTTTAAAAAGCTCGATTTTGGAGCCTCATGGTTTAAATCAGCCCAAAATATCAGATTTTTCATCATCTGCTCCTTCTCCCTCAAATTAAAACAAATAAACATGAAAACAAC
The DNA here is from genome assembly GCA_023525745.1 of Arctium lappa. Classification (NCBI taxonomy): domain Eukaryota; kingdom Viridiplantae; phylum Streptophyta; class Magnoliopsida; order Asterales; family Asteraceae; genus Arctium; species Arctium lappa. The sequence goes on from CM042063.1 coordinate 54,870,575, forward strand.
ATAAAAGTACCAAAATGAATATGTTAGTTTTTTAAGATAACAGACCAGTTATCTGAACGTAAATTGTTCAGATCTCCATTGCCAATCTTCAGATGGACCTTATCTTCAATATTCAACAAATATTACTATTATTTTGTTTCCACAAACATCATCTCAAGCAACTTCGAACGTGTAGCTGTAAAAAAGTTTAAATTCCAGTTTCGAAAGTTTGGTTTAATTCAAAAGAAATTTCAGATCTAAAGCCAAAAACAGGCATAAAACACCACAAAGAATCGATGAACACAAAATCTAACAAAATTGTTGAGATCAGTGACCTTCAATCAAGATGTTCGAAGTACTGAAATGATTCCAGAAAACGGTAAATAAAATCAGATTTGAAAGGAGAATGATCAGATAGACTAATTCGAATTTCGCCATCATTCTGGACAATCAAACCAATAGGGAATCTATTGATCATCACTTCATTCTCCGCTTAAATCAAAAAACACATTTTCATATCTCAAAAGCTTAAAAAACTTGATTCCATCGAAGTATTAAATCGAGAGAGATCAGATAGAACTGGTACACTAGTTCAGGTCGACCTTATCTTCAATATTCAACTAATATTAATCTCAGCAACTTTGAACTTGTAGCTATAAAAAAGTTTATATTACATTTTCGAAACTTTACTTAATTTCAAATAAAATTTCACGTCTAAAGCCAAAAACAGCACAAAACGGCATGAAAAATCGACGAACACAAACTCTAACTTCAATCAAAATGTACGAAGTACTGAAATTATATCAAAAACAGTAAATAAAATCAGATTTGAAAAGAGAATGATCAGAAAGACTAATACAAATTTCGCCATCATTCTGGCCAATCAAACCAATAGGGAATCTATTGATCATCACTTCATTCTCCGCTTCAATCAACAAACAAATTTTCACATCTCAAAAGCTTAAAAAACTCGATTCCATCACAATATTAAAATCGAGAGAGATCAGATAGAGCTAATACATTGCTGCCATCATATCGACAGTCAAACAAAAAATTCATCATCATTTCAATCTCAAAAAGGTTCAAAACAAACAAAAACAAAACAATTATCGTTGAAAGCATTACCGTCGTTCAGTGATTCATGGTTATCGATAGCTTCGAATCAACGAACAATACATAGAAGAAACTAAAAACACGATTAAATTCATCTTCTTGCGGCGATGAATAGAAGAGACGTGCTCTTGATGTGTAAAACCCTAGAAGACGGGTTGGTTATATAGACCCGAGATCCAGATATAAGTTTGGTATATTACACAATTGGTACGCAAGTATGTCCTAATTACATGTTCAGTCCCTTGTGATTCAGTGAAATAATTTTTGTTTTAAGAAAAAGGTAAACAACATTTGAAACATTTCTAACGAAACGATCAATTAAATTGATTTATTGACACTTTTTCAAAAAATTAGAGTAAACTACTATTTTCGTCCATGTGATTTAGAGGTGTGTATTAAGCGAGTTAGTCGAGTTTAGTGGACAAACCAAAAACCTAATCGAATTTCATATATGGAACCAATCCTCGAATTTAGGCTATGTTTGGCAAACTAGCTGATAAGCTAACTGGTAGCTGATAAGCTAACTTTTTAAAAACTACTATGAGTAGTTTTTCAATTAGCTAACTTATAAGTTAGTTTATAATCATCCAAACATGTACAAAAAAAAAACTAGCTTATTTTGCCAAACAATACCTTAGTGTTTTTGGATTGCTTCGAGTTTGGATTGGTCAGGTTTCGGGTTGGGATCGATCATGATCATTTTTATAGGATTATGCTGAATTGTTAATTGATTTTAATGGATTATTTTATCGAGGTTGCATGCATAGTATATTAGTAGTCGGTATATATGCTTTGTTAGATTTGTTGATGCTACTATGTGGTCTAACTTGTTGATTTGTACGATAATATTGACATATAATATCATCACAACAGTAATAACATATATGGGTTACGTCACATGTGAACAAAATCATGTGTTGAAATATGGATAATTGATTCGTGGTCCATAAAAAAAACATAATGAACTATATTTGATCTCATCACAACGTTTATTTTGAAATTAGTAGTCGGTATATCTATTCTGACATATATTCTCATCACAACGTTTATTTACTACACATAATGAACTATAATTGATCATTGCTAGGACAAAATTCTTGGTCCACACAAGAGTAATTGAAAAATAAGCAATTCACACGGTTTATTTAACACAAAATAAACGAGTAAGCATAAGTTAGACAAAATTCTTAGGCCAAACAAGTATAATAAAAACACAGAGTATTTTGCGTCAGGGGCGGAACACAAGTTTTCCAACCGGAGGGGCCGGACCGAGGGCCAGACCTAAAGAAGGGCCACCGATGGCACGTGTCACCGTATTATCTCTCCGTCGAAAGGTGTAAAATTTTACGTTTATAAAATGTGCAACCCTATCGTTTTAAAAGGTACCACCGTAAGATATTCAAAAGTTGAAAAAGGTGCAACTGTACTGGTAGCAAATTATCGTGTATTGCACAGCGGAGACACAATATTACCTAGTGAGAGCACAAGTATATACTTTCACTGGAATCGCTACAAGTAGTATAATGGTAAAAGTATCAAGTATCGTTCTCACTGTCACAGAGATTGAACTACCGAAAATTGTTGATTTTCGCGGACTTCTTGCACAAGTTTCGAGTGTGGGAAAAATATTGTTTTTGATGGTGGAATCATGGAAAATACGAAATGAATTTTATAATTAAAAGTTGGATACGGGTGTAAGTTTTTCTTGGGAGAACCGTAGTAACAAGATGATTGGACACTTTGTAGTACATAATGTCTATAAAAAAACCGAGCTCTCAAAAGTGGATTTTTATAGACCGGTCCTACAAAGTGTTCAAAAAGTGTTCATCTTTACCGACTATTGATATTGCCGATTTGACTAAGTTGATAAAAATAATCAAGTTCTACCAGTATGGAAATTTTTACCCAAATCTCTTTGTGATATAAATCTCGACCGACGTTTGAACCTTAGTAAATCATACATAACCCGTATCTCTAAGTGGTTAGCAAAGATTCTCTCAAATATTTGTGCATCACTTAAGCCGTATTTCGAATCCGCCCCTCTCGAGGTCAATATTTAATATTAACACGTCAAAGTGATCGACTTATCTGCGCTGAGTTGAAGTCCCGACTCAAGTGACTAAGGTCAAGGGTTAGTAACGATGGCCACACCCAAGTGTTGCCTACAAGCCCCAAGTTGGCTTACACCCGTACCCTATAGGGTGCTTAGCTCATGACGATAATAAAATACATAATGTAATAAAGGAAATACTCGTTAACTACTTGCATTAATAAATGTAAACTACAAACGTAAATGGAAAGTGCGGAAATTAAATACGAGAAATAAAAGTACGGAAATTAAATACATCAAAGTAAGTACGGAAATTAAATATTAAAATGTAAAAGACAAAACGTAAATACAAGAAATAAGTGTAATAAATAAATCCTATACTTCAAGTCAAAATACTCAAGTATTTAGACTTGAAAGAGGAGAGAATGATGGAGATGATGGGTGAATGTTGATGAAGTGGTAGATGAGATGTTGATGGATGTTGTTAATGCTTCCCCAAAGTCTTGCTTTTATAGATGGAAAACTTAAGCATCCAATGGTCTTGATTGCATCTTCAATGTATGGTCAATATCAACCCAACAACATTGTATGTCCAACCCATATTTTCAGCCCAAATTTTCTGCTGGCCCAAACTTTCGGGTGCCCACAGTGGGCACACAAGTGCCCACAAATCGATCAGCAGCACCAATTCTCACAAAGTTGAACAAATTGGTTAAATTATCATATATTGGAATACAATGTGGACCAAGTAAAAGAGTTAGAAGCAAAATGGGTAAAAAGAGGGATATAACCTATAAAAATAGCAACAAATAACACTAAAAAATGAGAGATATCACGTACCTTGTAATCAACAAAAAAGAACTCTTGAAATCAACTCAAAAACCCGGAAAAAAAAACTTCGAAGTCGATAAAAAAAACTTAAATATCCGTCAAAATCAAGCAAAAAACTATAAAACTCCCTCGAAACGATGGAATTAGGCTAAAAACACGTCGGATGATGAAATGAATGCCATTCTATGTAACACCCTAAAATTTCGGGAAATTTTTAAAATTTAAAATTCGGCAATATAACGTTTATAAATAGGGCAAACCACCCATAAAGGGGTAAAGCGTAAGCATTTACAAAAACCTGCAATAATGTATGGGGAAACGACAACAAATTAATCTATAACTACATCTAGCTAGATTACATTGGTTGTCAACCCAATACCAAAAATAAATAATTGTTTCAATGCTAAAGCTTCCAAAAGTTCTATCATTCAAAAATTCCCTCAAGAGACCACGCTCTTCTCTCAACCCCTTGACGGCCCGCCGCTAAGGGAACCTGTTATACACATCATTTGAGAAAAAGTGTTAGGCTTAAAGCCTAGTGAGAACATACAGTTTATATGAAAGACAGTAGAAGATTTAGATGCAAAATAAGTAAACTTGTTTTCATCAACATCCTTGTAAATGGTTTGGTAAACACATAATGACCTTCCGGTCCAGACTTCATCTTGCGATGACGGGTGTAAGCCCGAATTCCAAGGATTGTGGCGAAACACAAAGTAAACCACTTTCCGAGTTTTGAGCTCACCATACTAGGATCAAGGTCGTGAACACGCCGGCTCAAATAAAGATGTGGGGGGATGGCACCCAATGATCTTAGTCATACTCATTCACTAGGATTTACATTTACGACCCACGACTAGTAACCGACCCAACATAACCGTACCAAGTTGCCCTCTAGGGTCCAATGTCTCAAATAGCTACATACGGAAATTACCCCCAAATAATAAGTCAACTAAATACCTATGGATCCATTTGTAATAGTTTAGACTCGTCACAATACACTTGTGACCAACTATAATCAAACAGATAGTTCATAATGCCATATAGTTCCCAAATCGCATTTTAATGGTTAACTGTTGATAAGAATTTCAAAGCCCAACAATGAAACATAAGGCTAACTTTCCATTTCCAAATATATTTCTTTACCAAATAATCTTTCAAGTGTAAAAACCATCTATATGAAATAAGGATTTCTTCAATATTTAAACCATTCATTTCCCTTTCACAAGATAACCCTTTTCAACCAATTTCCCCAAGGTATGTTAAATATGAACTTGGCTAAAAGCCATAAATTGAATATTTACTCATCAAAATATGACAACAACATAATTATAGTTCCAAACAGGGATCATATTTTCATTTTTACAAAAATGGTAAGGAACCCTAAAAATCTCCAAAACCCCAAGTTAGGTCAAAATATCATAAACAATAAAATGTAACCAAGGAGATGTTTAGAAGTCAAAATATACATTTTGATGTGTATAAAGTTTAACAAAAGAGGAGTATGAACTCACATTTGGTTAAATACCAAAACCCTAGAATTCCTAGTTGGAGAGACTAACACTTGAGCTTGAGATCTTCACAAGGATACCTTAGATTTACCTATACCAACACCATTAATGAGGAGGAGGAAGTTGGATGGAGTAATCAATGCGAAAGGGAAGACTAGGGTTAGAACCTTACCACTTACTGCAGAGAGAAACGAGACCACCTCTTCTAAAAAAATAGATAAAATGAAATAAATTCGGAGTTGTCTGATTTATGGCACTGTGCCCGCTCGCGATAGTGACATTGTCACTATCGCGGGCAGGGTCGCGCCATATGTATCGAAAGTCGTAGGACTTTCCGGGATAGTGCCCTAGCGATAGTGACACTGTCACTATCGTGGGGCAAGGTCGCGCCAGAGGTACCGAACCCGAAAACTCGAGATTTTCGAATCCGCGACTTACGAGACGACAACAAGGGGATAGATGCAACTAATAGGAGTGGAATAAAACGAATAAAGGTCACAAATACAGACAAGTTGGGATTCTAGATTTACACAAAATTACGGGTGTTACAATCATCCCCAACTTGGAATCGATTTTGTCCCCGAAATCCCAACTACTCGAACAGATGAGGATATCTTCGCTTCACATCCTCCTCAGCTTCCCACGTCACATTGGCACCTCGATGATGCTTCCACTGAACTTTGACCATGGTGACTTCTTTGTGGCGAAGCTTCTTTGACTTTTTCTCCAAAATAGCTTCGGGCTCTTCAACACAACGGTTACCCTCGTCCACTCTAATCTCAGAAAGAGGGATAACACTCTCCTCTTCCGCCAAGCACTTTCGAAGATAGCAAATATGGAATGTGTTGTGGATCCCGTTCATTTATGGAGGAAGTTCTAACTGGTAGGCTTGCAAGCCCACACGTTTAAGTACTTTAAATGGTCCAAGGAAACGGGGACTCAATTTCCCGCGTTTTTCGAACCGTATAATGCCTTTCCATGGCGATACTTTCAACATCACATGATCGCCTACTTGGAACTCCATCAGTCGCCTCTTCTTATCGGCGTAGCTCTTTTGCCGATCTTGGGTCGCTTTCAATCTTTTCCGAATGCCTTTGACCTTATCGGGCGTCTCTTGTACGATTTCAGGTCCGGCGAATTGTTTTTCTCCCGCCTCAAGCCAACATACGGGAGTCCTACACTTCCGACCGTATAAGGCCTCGAATGGAGCCATTTCGATACTCGAGTGGTAGCTATTATTGTAAGCAAACTCCACCAAATGTATGTGAGAGTCCCAACTACCCCCGAAGTTGATAACGCATGACCTTAGCATGTCTTCAAGCGTTTGGATTGTTCTTTCGCTTTGACCGTCGGTTTGAGGATGGTAGGTCGTACTCAACTTCACGCACGTACCAAGCTCCTTCTGCAAACCATCCCAAAAATTGGAAGTGAACCGACAGTCGCGATCTGAAACAATAGACAAAGGTACTCCATGCCTCGAAACCACCTCATCGATGTAAAGCTTTGCTAACTTGTCCATCGGTAGTGTCTCACGCATGGCCAAGAAATGAGCGCTCTTGGTCAACCGGTCAACTATTACCCATATGGTATTGTGACCTCGAAGAGTTTTGGGCAACTTACTCACGAAGTCCATGGTAATATGCTCCCATTTCCACTCGGGATCTCTAAGAACTGAAGACTCCCATACGGTCGTTGGTGCTCGGCCTTTACTTGCAAACATGTCACACAACGCTCTACGTAACGTGCCACGTCAAGCTTCATCACCGGCCACCAATAATGTAGTTTCAAGTCCCGGAACATCTTCGTACTACCCGGATGAATGAAATACTTGGACTTGTGAGCATCCTCGAGAAGAAGTTCCCGATTGTCACCAACCTTGGGCACCCACACACGGTCGTTGAACAATTTCACTCCACGGCTATCTTCCATTAAGAGTAACCGTTGTTTCGTCATAACTTCTTCCTTGAGGTTTTCTTCCAACAAAGCTTCTACTTGAGATGTCCTGATCTTCTCAATGAGGCTCGACACAAGCTCGATTCTTGAGAGGGTAGCCCGAATGCTTCCACTATAGTCCTTCCGACTCAAAGCATCGGCTACCACATTTGCCTTACCGGGATGGTAAAGCAACTCACAATCATAGTCTTTGAGTAACTCGAGCCACCACCTTTGCCTCCTATTCAATTCCTTTTGATCAAAGACGTACTTCAAACTCTTATGATATGTGTACAGAGTACATTGGTGTCGTAGAGATAATGTCGCCAAAGTTTCAAAGCGAACACCACCGCCGCCAAATCTAGATCATGGGTAGGGTAGTTCTTTTCGTGGATCTTGATTTGTCTCGATTCGTAAGCGATTACCTTGCCTCTTTGCATCAACACACAACCCAAACCCATCTTCGAAGTGTCGCTATAAACCATGAAGTCTTCCGACCCTTCGGGTAGCGACAAGATTGGAGCTTCACACAACTTCCTTTGCAAAGTCCGGAACGCCTTCTCTTGCGTTTCGGTCCAAACAAACTTCACATTCTTCCTCGTCAAAGCCGTCAAGGAAGAAGCAATCTTGGAGAAGTCTTGTATAAATTTACGATAGTAGCCCGCCAAATCCAAGAAACTTCGGATTTCAGACGGACTCTTGGGAGGCTCCCAATTCATCATTGCTTCAATCTTGGAGGGGTCTACCTTCACCCCGTCTCGAGTGACAACGTGACCCAAGAATTGAACCTCTTCAAGCCAAAAGTCGCACTTGGAAAACTTGGCAAACAAACTTTCTTTTCTCAATACTTCTAGGACTTCACGTAGGTGTTGCTCATGTTCTGATTCGTTCTTGGAATACACGAGTATGTCATCAATGAACACAATGACCGACTTGTCAAGGAGGTCGGCACACTCTATTCATCAAATCCATAAACACCGCCGGTGCGTTAGTTAGACTAAACGACATCACAAGGAATTCGTAATGGCCGTAACGCATTCTAAAAGTCGTCTTCGGAACGTCTTCTTCTCTCACCTTCACTTGGTGATACCCCGAGCGCAAATCGGTCTTCGAGAAACAACCTGCTCCTTGGAGCTAGTCGAATAAGTCATCGATCCTTGGGAGTGGATACTTATTCTTTACCGTGACCTTATTCAATTCACGATAATCGATGCACATTCTCATCGTGCCATCTTTCTTCTTGACGAACAAAACCGGAGCTCCCCAAGGCGACGATCTCGGTCTTATAAATCCTTTCTCTAGGAGTTCTTGGAGTTGAGCCATCATTTCTTGCATCTCCGATGGTGCCAACCGGTAAGGAGTTCGCGCAATTGGAGTCGCCCCGGTATAAGATAAATCCGGAACTCCACTTGACGATCAGGTGGCAAACCGGGAAAATCATCCGAAAAGACATCGGGAAAATCGCGCACCACCTTCACGTCCTCGAGCTTATTCTTCTCGAGTTTTGCGTCTATCACATAAGCTAGAAAGGACGAACATCCTTTCACCAAGCACTTTCGTGCCTTAGCCATGGTGATAACCGCCACATCACCTTTCCTTCTCTCACCAAAAACTACCACCATGCCACCATCCGATATGGGGAGTCGGATTAGTTTCTTGGAGCATAAGATCTCGGCATGATTGTTCGCTAACCAATCCATACCGACCACCACGTAGAATCCACCAATGACCATTGGCATCAAGTTGATTAGGAACTTCTTTCCTTTAATGCTAAGGGTACAATCCTTCAAGACGTCACGGATTAACACTTGATCACCATTAGCTATCTCTACCACTAAAACATTCTCTAGACTATTAGTGGGCATGACAAGTTTTTCACGAAACGCAACAGATATGAAAGAGAAGTTGGCACCCGAATCAAATAGCATACGAACGGGTACGGAGTTTAGAAGAAACGTACCCGATACCACATCGGCGGATGCCTTGGCCTCATCGACCGTCATCTGGAAAGCTCAGTCCGGAACCCTAGGAGGGTTCTCTCTCTTCTCCGAGGTGCTCCCCGTCTTCCACTTTGGGCAATCCTTTCAAAAATGCCCCGACATCTTGCACTCGAATCAAACAATTCCCTTGATCAGACAGTCTTTAACCTGATGACCGGTCTTACCACATTTGGCACAAGAAATGGAACTAGGATTACAGTTGTCGTAATGCTTGCTCTTACATCTTTGGCACCATCGTGCCTCCTGCCGGTTGTTGAAACTCCTATTCCCAACAAAAGGTTGATTCCTCCTAGGAGGTGCAAAACTGCTCTCCCATTTTCTCTTGTCCCCAACCACTACTGTTTTCTCCGCCTTGTTTCTCGCAAAAATTTCTTCCATGAATTGAGCGTCCTCAATTGTCTCGCGAAGATTGGAAGCCTTGGAGTTGTGGACCATGGACAACATGTCCGTCGGTAGGCCATTGAGGTAGGCCTTTATCTTCTCTTTCTCCGTTGGGGCCACATGCCCCACCAAATCAAGCTTCTCCATAAATTAACGGGTGTACTCCCTCACTGTCAAGTTCCCCTTTACTAGAGACCGAAACTCCTTTTCGATGCGGTCCATAGATCTCTCGCTACAAAACTCTTCCATAAGCTTCCTTTTAAACTCGGCCCAAGACAACTGAGCCAATACGGTAGGAGAGAGAGTGGATTGAGTAATATTCCACCATGTGAGCGCCGAATCTCTCAGCAACTGGGTGCCAAACCGCACTCTCTGATCGTCTCCACATTCCGAGGAGCCAAAAGCTTGCTCAACAGCTCTAATCCACTTTACGCATAAAATTGGGTCGTCAGAACCAGAGAACTATGGCGGCCCGCATCCCATAAAGGATTTGTATGAGCAACTTCTTCCACTTTTCTGAGCATCCACAACTTTGTGCTCTTCCGTTCGGATACCCGGACCGGTGCCACCAGAACCAAACACAACGTTCTCAACAACCGCCTCATTTCTCTTGAGGCTGGCATCGCGATCCTCCAACATCTTCATCAACGCCTCTTGTTGCTTTTCCATCGCCGTCGATACCATTTGCATGATGTTGGCCATCATGTCAATTTGAGGGTTCGCTTCCTGAACCACCGGGTTTGTGGATGCCAACTCCACTCTCGGCACTTGCTCCACTTCACCCATTAATATAGGCGGCATACCCGGAGGAACGACAATCGCTGCCCGAACCACTGGATTCCGCTCAGGCGAGCTGTCTTAACGCAAATCCCCATCGACTAACTGTCGACTACGAGTGTTCACCATATTAGAATAATGGATGCCACACAAGCACGAGAAAGAGTAAGGAAAGATTAACAGACTTGGACACGAAAGAAACGTACTACAATGTCTACCAAATGTCATAACATTAGCAAACCAAGCACACTCACGTAAAATATCCTCATAATAACATTAGCTAAGCGAGATTATGAACATATAACACATAAGGGTTCTTGTTACCATCATCACAACGCTTTATAAACATAACTTCCATCGACTCTAAGACTAACCCATCTTAGAAGTTATACCCAACTCACAAATCATTGCCTAACATACTCAGTCTAAGTCTAGACATCTTACATTCATGCCTAGTTCGCTTAAACTAGGGCTTTGATACCAACTTGTAACACCCTAAAATTTTCGGAAATTTTTAAAATTTAAAATTCGACAATATAACGTTTATAAATAGGGCAAACCACCCATAAAGGGGTAAAGCGTAAGCATTTACAAAAAGCTGCAATAATGTATGGGGAAACGAAAACAAACTAATCTATAACTACATCTAGCTAGATTACATTGGTTGTCAACCCAATACCAAAAATAAATAAGTGTTTCAATGCTAAAGCTTCCAAAAGTTCTATCGTTCAAAAATGCCCTCAAGAGACCACGCTCTTCTCTCAACCCCTTGACGGCCCGCCGCTAAGGGAACCTGTTATACACATCATTTGAGAAAAAGTGTTAGGCTTAAAGCCTAGTGAGAACATACAGTTTATATGAAAGACAGTAGAAGATTTAGATGCAAAATAAGTAAACTTGTTTTCATCAACATCCTTGTAAATGGTTTGGTAAACACATAAAGACCTTCCGGTCCAGACTTCATCTTGCGATGACGGGTGTAAGCCCGAATTCCAAGGATTGTGGCGAAACACAAAGTAAACCACTTTCCGAGTTTTGAGCTCACCATACTAGGATCAAGGCCGTGAACACGCCGGCTCAAATAAAGATGTGGGGGGATGGCACCCAATGATCCTAGTCATACTCATTCACTAGGATTTACATTTACGACCCATGGCTAGTAACCGACCCCACATAACCGTAACAAGTTGCCCTCTAGGGTCTAATGTCTCAACTAGCTACATACGGAAATTACCCCCAAATAATAAGTCAACTAAATACCTATGGATCCATTTGTAATAGTCTAGACTCGTCACAATACACTTGTGACCAACTATAATCAAACATATAGTTCATAATGCCATATAGTTCCCAAATCGCATTTTAATGGTTAACTGTTGATAAGAATTTCAAAGCCCAACCATGAAACATAAGGCTAACTTTCCATTTCCAAATATATTTCTTTACCAAATAACCTTTCAAGTGTAAAAACCATCTATATGAAAAAAGGATTTCTTCAATATTTAAATCATTCATTTCCCTTTCACAAGATAACCCTTTTCAACCAATTTCCCCAAGGTATGTTAAATATGAACTTGGCTAAAAGCCATAAATTGAACATTTATTCATCAAAATATGACAACAACATATTTATAGTTCCAAACAGGGATCATATTTTCATTTTTACAAAAATGGTAAGGAACCCTAAAAATCTCCAAAACCCCAAGTTAGGTCAAAATATCATAAACAATAAAATGTAACCAAGGAGATGTTTAGAAGTCAAAATATACATTTTGAAGTGTATAAAGTTTAACAAAAGAGGAGTATGAACTCACATTGGGTTAAATACCAAAACTCTAGAAATCCTAGTTGGAGAGACTAGCACTTGAGCTTGAGATCTTCACAAGGATACCTTAGATTTACCTATACCAACACCATTAATGAGGAGGAGGAAGTTGGATGGAGTAATCAATGCAAAGGGGAAGACTAGGGTTAGAACCTTACCACTTACTGCAGAGAGAAACGAGACCACTTCTTCTAAAAAAATCAGATAAAATGAAATAAATTCGAAGCTGACTGATTTATGGCACTGTGCCCGCTCGCGATAGTGACACGCGATAGTGACATTGTCACTATCGTGGGCAGGGTCGCGCCATATGTACCGAAAGTCGTAGGACTTTCCGCGATAGTGCCCTGGCGATAGTGACACTGTCACTATCGCGGGGCAAGGTCGCGCCAGAGGTACTGAACCCGAAAACTCGAGATTTTCGAATCCACGACTTACGAGACGACAACAAGGGGATAGATGCAACTAATAGGAGTGGAGTGGAATAAAACGAATAAAGGTCACAAATACAGACAAGTTGGGAATCTATTTTTACACAAAATTACGGGTGTTACATTCTATCAAACAACATAAACTCTACTTGACCGCTTCTATAAAAGTGGAAGTTTTTTTTTTTTTTGCAACCTAAACTCCATTGCTAAGTTCAAACAACATCTACTTCTAATCATCTTTATTCTATTAAACAACCTAAATTCAGTGGTAAACATTTCATAAAGACCCAATTACCCAATCAAACAAATCAAAATCCAATCAAAGTAATTAAACAAATTTAAACAATAAACGGTTAAACCTAATCAAATAATTTGAAACAAATATAAACAATTAAACGGTTAAACCTAATCAATCAACTTCACATAATCAATCAAACTCAGACAATTAATGAGATTGGTGGGTCATCTGAAGATTTGAAGATGACCTCCTGATCTTCCATCTTATATCATCTTACTTAGAATATGTTTGAGGTTCTTTTAGCAGCTTGGTTTCTATACAAATGTTCGGTGAAGTCAAAGATCAGCCGAAGAAGACAAAGAAGGAGAATATCTCTCAAAGCGGATTGAAAATAGACTCCTCAGCCCAAAGCCAAGTATGCCTACTTGATCAACACCATTGGCCAAGGATGGTGCCGATCTCAGTCTTCAGGAGCCGAAGACCTCTCAGTCTTCAGGAGCCGAAGACCTCTTCGGCCGAAAACTTCTTCGGAAGCCGAAGATTTCTCAATCTTCGGAAGCCGAATACTTCTCAATCTTCAGGAGCCGAAGACTTCTTAATCTTCAAGGCCTGAAGATTTCTCTCTTCACATTGTACTTTTCTGACAAAGTATATTTGTGATATCTTGCATTGACGTGGACCTCATATGAAGATCAGATAAAGTAAGCTTTGTCTTCTACACCATTTTAAGGAAAGGTCTACACCATCCTGCAGGTCAACACTTCAAGCCAAAACACCTCAAGACAAAAGGTACATCCTGTACCTTGCTGAAGACCTGTGTCCATCCTTTGCTCAACAGGTGTCCCATGCATTTAATGCATGAGGCACTATAAATATGGAGGATGGTTCAACATGCAAGAAACCTAGCAGAACCAGCTCTCTACCTTCAAGTTCTCTAAGTGCCTGGCAACTTTCTATCTACGAAGATCTTATTGTTTTCTAAGTGTTTAACAATTGTTCTCCATTCTCTATGTGTAAGATTGTTTGAACATATCTCATATGTTCTCTTCCGCAACAATCAAAGTTTTCTATGTGTAATTCTTGATTTCAAATCAATAAGAATTAAATTAAGTGAAAAACTGTGTGTATTGTATTCAACCCCCCCTTCTACAATACTTTTCTTATTTACTTACTGCTATTTGGGACCAACAAGTGGTATCAAAGCGGTTCAGTTTAACTCAATAAACTAGATCCGCAATGGCAGCCTCTTCTTCTTCTTCTTCCTTGAAAAATGATTCTTCTCAAAACACCACTGTTGTATCATACGACAATGGCTCTATAGCCAAACCACCAAAGTTTAACCCCAATAACTTTTTCCTGTGGAAAAGTCGTATGATACTCTTCTCAGAAGGAGTTGACAGCAGATATCCTACTATCTTACATGAAGGTCCTTTTCTTCCTAGGGTTTGGGACCGGTACAATGCCAAAAAGGCAGATAAGGGAAATGCTGATGAGGACTCTTCTGAGGAAGAAAGAACTCCAGCAAATGGGAGATACATTGTAAAGGATCCCAACAAATATAATGATGAAGACAGACGTCTTATAGCTCTTGATACTAAAGTCAGAGCCATCATTGCCCTTTCTCTACCTGATGAGGTCTATCACTCCCTTGTTAACCTTTCTACCGCTAAAGAAATGTGGTCCACTCTGTGTGTTCTCTATGAAGGTACGTCTGAAGTGAAAAAGAGCAGAAAGATTGATCTTGTAAGAAGGTATGAACTCTTTTCTCATGAAAAGGGTGAATCTCTCTCAGACTACTACAACCGTTTTAACGGTCTTCTCAATGATCTAAAACTTGTGGGTCGCATTTATGATAATGAGGAAGTCTTGTGCAAGTTCATGGACTGTCTTCCTGAGTTTTGGGAAAACATTTGTACTTACATCAAGTCTACCAAGGATCTTGACTCTATGCCACTCACTGCTCTTTATGGCACTCTCTTCAACTATGAGCAGACTAAAATGCTCAGGAAGTCCATCACTAAAGACATCAAAAGCTCTTCTTTAGCTCTTGTCGGTGAATCTTCCAAAAGTACTGTGTGTGTCCCTAGGATCACCTATCCCTCTGATTCTGACAACAATAGTCAAGAGGACCCCAATGACCCTTCAGAAGCCTACCTTAGTGAGGTTGATGATGAAGGTGAGGAAATTTCCAGTAACTCTCGCTTCTCTTCGAGAAAATCCAAGTTTTCAAGAAAATATTCTTCTACTTTTTCTAAAACCACTCCATCTGGCAAATCAAATGAGGAATGTTACAGGTGTGGGAGGAAAGGACACTTTGCTTCTGAATGCAGAAGCAGGTCCTCTGATAAATTTAGACTGCCCTCCTCTAACCGTACATCCTCTAGGTCTGTCAGAACCAAGTCTCATTCTTACCAACCTTCTTTCCAAAAGACAAATATGTCCGTCTCCTCAAAGTCTGACTGGGCTGAGAAATACAAGGCAAAATATAAGAGAGAGAAGGAGAGAAATGAAACCTTGCTCAAAAAGGGAAAAGGTCAAATGACTGAAACCCATGATTGGGCAGATGAACCCACTTCTGAAAGTGACAAATAAATGGCCAACCTTTGTTTCATGGCTAAAATAGATGATGTTGATGAACAGTGAAGCTCAATTTTTCTCTATAGCCCTTGTGTCTGCTGAGTGTTATACCTCTTCTACCCAGGTACATCCCTTTTTCTTCTCTTTCTCTTCTCATCTCTCTCTTTCGGTCTCTTAAACCTACCAAAGAACAAACCTCCCTTATACCTCCCTTCCCTTTCTTCGGCCCTCAACCTCTCTCACTATCTTCGACCCCTCTCTCTTACTCTTCAAAAGCCTACCGAGTCCACCATCTTCGGAGAAACTACATCTACTCATGTGAAGTTTGATGATCTTAAGTCATCATCTCTTCATGAGATGATGATTGGTGGATATCATCATGTGTTGGTGAAGATTCTCATAATCCTTCATCTAACTCAAATCCATATGTTCCTTTCTTATCAAGGCACATCTCCTCATAATGGTGAACTACCTATCTTCTCATCTCCAATCCCTAATCTTCAGATAGTCTTCTCTGAAGATCAAGATCTCTCCTTTCTCCTATCATTACATTTCACACCTACCGATCTCATTTCTCATCATATCACCTCTCCTTCCTCCATCATTAATATTGGATATCTCATTCTCGTCTCAACCTCAAACTTCACCACAAATCATCCCACTTTCTCAACCATACATTCCTTCTTTACATATTCCTGTCGATTTTCCATCTATCTCTCTCAAAGATGTTCCATCCAACTCTCACCTACAACATTCCTTTCTTCCTCATCTAACATTAAAAAAAAACTTCGGCGGTACTGTTCATCCACCGAATATTAAAAAAAAAAACTTCGGTGGTACTGTTCATCCACCGAACATTAAAAAAAAAATTCGGTGGTATTGTTTATCCACCGAACATTAAAAAAAAAATTCGGTGGTACTGTTCATCCACCGAACATAAAAAAAAAAATTTGGCGGTACTGTTCATCGGCCGAACTTAAAAAAAAAATCTGTCGAAGTACTGTTCATCGGCCGAAATACTATTCATTAAAAAAAAATTCGTCTTCCAACATGTACTGTTCATTATAAAAAAAAATGTTTTTTTTACTCTCTCCCTCTATCTTTCGGTAGTTCTCTCTCTCTTCCCTCCTCTTTCGGTCTCTTCTCTCTCTCTAATCTCTTTCTTCGGCTCTCTATCACTCCTTCTATCCCTCCAACCCACCGAATCCCTCGCTCCCTCCCTCTCCACTTAGCCGAACCCCCCACCTCCACCCTCTTCTTCGGCCGCCAAACACCCCCCTCACCCCTCTCTTCGGCCGCCGAAAACCCCTCCCTCCCCACACCTCACTTTCGGCCTCCTCTCTCCCTCACCGAAAATCCCTCTCTTTCTCTTTCCCTCTCTTTCGGCTCACTCTCTCACACCCACCGAACCTACCGAACTACCCCCCCCCCCCTTCGGCCCCTTCTTCGGCCTCCCCCACCCACCGAAACCCAACACCCTCTCATCACCCCACCAAAGCCACCGAACACCCCCTTGTCACCCCTCTTTTTTTTCTTTCGGTCCCTCCTCTCCCTCTTCTCTTCAGCTCTCCCTCAACCGAACACCCTTCCCCTTAGCCGATCCACCCCTTCCCCACACCCCCTTAACCGAAACTCCCCCCTCTCTCATTTTTTTCGGCTCACACACCCTCCCCCTACCCTCATTCTCTAGACGAACCCCTCCCCTCCCTACTCCCCTCTTTCGGCTCTCTCTCTCTCTCTCTCCTTCTCCTTTCGGTTCTTCCCTTTCCTCACCAAGCCGAACCCAACACCTCCTTCTATCCTTATTCCTTCAGCCCTCCAACCCCAAGTCGAACTCCTCTCATTCCTTAATCCTTCCCATTTTCGCCCCCCCCTCCACCGAATACAAACCAAACAACATTTTTGTTCTCACCCACCGAAAACACCAAAACCCAACCCCCTTTTTTTTCGGCTTCCTCCACCCCCCCCCCCCCAAACCTCATTTTTAATTTTTTTTCTAACCTCTCTTTTCTTTCCTTCTTTCCCTAGACTTCCCCCTACTCACCCATCCCATCCCTTCCTTTTTCCACCTACTCCCAAATATTCCACACCTCCCTCCATTCCCTCTCCTTACACGCCTCCCTCCCATTTCTTCTCCTCATTTATTTACCCATCCTTATTTTTTTTTACCCACTTCTATTACATCAACTCTCATCTCTCACCTCTCTTCCCATATTTCCTACCTTTTCCTCCATTATCTCTTCCTTTTTTTCTCTTTCCCAAAAAAAAAAACAAAAAAAAAACAAAAAAAAAAACAGAAAAGAGCCTCCAAAAATAAAAAATAAAAAAATGGGCCACTGAATTTATGAGTTCTTCGTGTCTTGTAATTTTTCTGTGTGTCGGTATTTTTTTCTATGTGTTGATGTCATCATCAAATAGAGGGAGAAAAATATTGTTGGTTCTCTGGTTGATTTGGTGATGACTCTCCAACCAACACATAGAAACTCAAGAAGACCTCTCTCAACAAGGGCTCTCTATCCACCAATCAAGCTCTCAGCCCAGGTATGTTTTCCTTCATAAACTCTCCCGATCTACAATGGGGTGATACTAAAGACACTCCGGTGTCCAAAGGTCCCTCAACTGTAGTGGACCCTTCTTCCCCTTTCTTTAGTGACGCCGGCTAACACTAAATCCTCAACTGCTACTGGCACCGCCGCACTTGCCCAAATGGCCATACCACCGAAAGAACCTTCGGCGGTTACCCAGGTCACACCCCATATCTCAAAGCGGCGGCACTTTACCTCTTCCCTTCCCTCTCCTCTCAAGAGGCTAAGGAAGGTTTCAAGGGCCAAGCCACCTACTCCACCCACCGGTTCTTCAAAATCGGTAGGTGTTGAAATTTTCCCATCTGGGCCCGGGGACTCTGCTAAACCCAAAGCCATCTCCTTTGTATCTTCATAAAAGGATACAATTGTAAAATTGGGGACCCCTATTATTCCCTCATCAACCTTTTCCTTGGTTGATAAGGATGACTTGGACTCCTTCCCTATCCAAGGTGCCTCTTCTCCACCTCACAGCCTATCACCCAGGATTCTCAGTCCTGATGCTTCTGCATGATCCAAGGATGAATCTGCCCTTCCAAGAGCAGGTTCGGAGGATCCAGAAAATCTTCTGACTTCTTAGTTAAGAGGGAGTATGAGTTGAGGGGGAGCAACTTACCACTCAAGCTTAAACTCTGCTTTTGCAATGGACTATGTGATCAAAGCCACCTGACATTAGTTGAGGGGGAGTATGAATTGAGGGGGAGCAACCAACCACTCAAGTTCAAACAATCCCGACTACTGTCTTCTATATCTTTGTATTTTTTTCTCATTCTTTATTCATTGTATTCATTTATTCGTATGTATAGCTATACTTTTTCATTTCCTTTTAAATGTCAGATATACAAAAAAAAAGGTCTATATGAAAAGAACCCAAAAAGAGTAAAAATGGGTCAAAATGTATTTATTCAGTACACTCTTTGTTCTATTCTTTAGTATGGATGTCATCCTCAAATAGGGGGAGATTGTTGGGTCATCTGAAAATTTGAAGATGACCTCCTGATCTTCCATCTTATATCATCTTACTTAGAATATGTTTGAGGTTCTTTTAGCAGCTTGGTTTCTATACAAATGTTCGGTGAAGTCAAAGATCAGCCGAAGAAGACAAAGAAGGAGAATATCTCTCAAAGCGGATTGAAGATAGACTCCTCAGCCCAAAGCCAAATATGCCTACTTGATCAGCACCATTGGCCAAGGATGGTGCCGATCTCAGTCTTCAGGAGCCGAAGACCTCTTCGGCCGAAGACTTCTTCGGAAGCCGAAGATTTCTCAATCTTCGGAAGACGAAGACTTCTCAATCTTCAGGAGCCGAAGACTTCTTAATCTTCAAGGCCTGAAGATTTCTCTCTTCACATTGTACTTTTCTGACAAAGTATATTTGTGATATCTTGCATTGACGTGGACCTCATATGAAGATCAGATAAAGTAAGCTTTGTCTCCTACACCCTTTTAAGGAAAGGTCTACACCATTCTGCAGGTCAACACTTCAAGCCAAAACACCTCAAGACAAAAGGTACATCCTGTACCTTGCTGAAGACCTGTGTCCATCCTTTGCTCAACAGGTGTCCCATGCATTTAATGCATGAGGCACTATAAATATGGAGGATGGTTCAACATGCAAGAAACCCAGCAGAACCAACTCTCTACCTTCAAGTTCTCTAAGTGCCTGGCAACTTTCTCTCTACGAAGATCTTATTGTTTTCTAAGTGTTTTACAATTGTTCTTCATTCTCTATGTGTAAGATTGTTTGAACATATCTCATATGTTCTCTTCCGCAACAATCAAAGTTTTCTATGTGTAATTCTTGATTTCAAATCAATAAGAATTAAATTAAGTGAAAAACTGTGTGTATTGTATTCAACCCCCCCTTCTACAATACTTTTCTTATTTACTTACTGCTATTTGGGACCAACAGAGATTATGGGGCTATTTGAAATCCAATCAAAGTAACTAAGTAATCAAACAATTTCAAATAAAGTTAAACCTATCTAATCAAACAAGTTCAAATAAAGTTAAACCTAGATAATCAATTAATCAAATAATTAAAATTAAATTAAACCTAACTAATCAAAAAAATTAAAACTTATAATGAATTGAAACAAAGGCTAAAACAGTAAAACAAACTATAGATTTAGAGATAGAGATCAGAGAGGGTCAGAGGGATAGAGCCTAAAAGGCTAAAACAGTAAAACTTACCGACTACTGCTTCCCGTGAAGGCGTGAAGCACAACTTAGTCGTCGACAGCCGGGATTCGATGGCAGATTGGTAGCAGGCAGGCAACAATCAGCCAATCACAGTAGGTAGGCGACAATAGGAATTGGGAAATCGCAGCAGGTAGGCGGCAATAGCAATGGCAAATTTGTTTTTTGAGTTTTGATTTTTGAAGCGTAAATCGTAATCGATGAACGATGATGGACTGCTCACTCTTTCAATTTAATTTTGGACTTCTCTTGGAGTACTGGCCTGACTTATGGGGGGGGGGGGGCAAATAACTTTTTTTTTAAACACTACAAAAACATGGGTTGCTTCTTGCAAATTTTTAAAGCCCAGGGGCCATGGCCCCTGGTAGCCACCACAACCCTCCGCCACTGTTTTGCGTCCATGTGGTGTGATGTTCTTAATGATTTTGTCCCTATTTTTGAAAAATTATCGAATTGGGTTATCGTGTTTGCATTTTCTAATGACCTAGGTCCCTAATGCAACCACAAGACCCAACTCGTTAGCTTATTTAAGGACATAGCTTGTTAAAAAACCGCAACCATATAGACCTAACTTGTTAAAAATACAACCACATGGACTAGTTTTTAAAAATAGAGATATAATCCGTTAAAAACATCAAATCAAAGGACCAAATTTAGAGGGTGTTTGAGATTGCTTATTTAAACTTCTTATTGACTTATAACTTTTCCCCACCGCTAATAAGCTATTTTTAATGTTTGGGTTGGGAAAAAAAAGTTTTTATAGCTTTTACACACCGCTAATAAAAAGTTTTTGATAAGTTAAACCATTATAACTTATCAACTTATTTGAAACAACTTATGAATTTTTTGGTTATTTTAAATGTATAAGCAATCCCAAAAACCCCTAAATAACAACTTATTAACTTAATTATCACGTTTCGGTACCACAATAAGCTAATCCAAACATTTTTTTTATAAAACTCTTTTTTATCACCGTATAAGGTGATAAACACTTAAAAAAAGCATAAGTTGTTTTAAATAAGCAATCCCAAACACCCGTTAGTAAGTTACTCTTAGGGGCTGTTCGTTTGTGGCTTAATGAGTTGTATAGTGGATATGTCTGATTCGCACAACCATATCCAAGTGTTCGGTATTGGCTTATTCGGTCAGCCCATGGATGAATCGGTCAGCTAGAATTTATTTGTCCTCTACATTCAACCATCCAAAAGACACATCATACCCCTCATTACCTTAACCCATTTCCCACCCTCTCTAGAAAACCCTCAATACCCACAGACGCCCATTTCCCACCCTCTACCTCGCCATCATCGTCCCACTCGCCGCCATCGGAGCCACCACCACCGACGTCGCAGCCGGAGCCACCACCACCACTGCCACCGCCAGAGCCACCACCACCGCCTGTAATTGCTGGAATGAAGCTCCTTCCAATTGAAGCTCTCCATCCAGCAGCGACAATAACAGTTTCGATCTTTGTTGGGTTTCCTTCCTTCCCTCTCAAATTCTACCAACGAGTAGCACACAACGACAGTAACAGTTTAGAGACGCCATTGAAATGTCGAGCTTCATTTTATGATTCTGTTGGTGACAAATACCTCAACAATCTCCATTTCTGTTTTTTTTTCTTTTCTTGTAGAACTTGAATGAACAGATTTGGTTACTGTTCGTGACAGATCGGAAGCTTATTAATTTGGTATGTGTTTTTCCCTAGTTTTTTTGATAACCTGCTTTGAATTGTGTTGATCTTTTGAAGGATTATTGTGTCAGTTCTTCCTTTGTTTGATTTATGTTATTTTTTAGGTTTTTTTGGCTGATCTTGTAAAAGTCAGATTCGATGGAGATATGTTGGTCTCGAAGCTTTCATTGTTTTCTCATAGTTGACTTGTTCGAAGTGTGCCTGAAGATGAAGAATTTCTTACAGAATACTTGATTTGTTGATGCTTTTTAATTTTCTCTTTTACTTATTTTCTAGATATCTTGTAAATGCGATATTTGATTGTTGTTCCCGAAGGATTAGTTTATAGGTTTGAATTGTAAATGCAATATTTGATTACTATCTGTTTGTTATTGTTTAATCTACATTTTGTTGTTGTTTTGTAAACTTTCATCAACAAATGTTTAATGTAAAACAAAAGGGTAAAATGATCATTTCTGACATTCAGACTGTTTATTCAGCACAACAACCGAACAACAACTTAGCTATTAACACACAAACAACTATATCCACACATGTCTTAACAGAAAACGAACCGAACAACACCTTAACAAAAGAAACAAACACCCTAAATTAGGGATAACAAAAAATCCGAAAAACGGACATGCGGTATTTAAAATTGCCAAAACAAGAGCCTCCCAAAAATGGGGAAAATACACAAACCTGTTTAAATACAATCGTAAATAAACGGACAATAAATAACAACCAACTAATTTAATTTCTATAACCAGAAAATAGATTACAATTAAGGGTGTCATTTATAGACCCAAAGGTTCTCCTACCAAAAAGTAAGTCCAAACGTGATATTCCCAAGTCTCTCACCCAAGCACCAAGCCAGCTTAGAACCGATGCCGCTAAAACCTGAGATACACATCGATACCAAACAAGTGTTAGGCCAAAAAGCCTAGTGAGTTGAACAATAAATAGCATGGCAGAACATATACAATTCTTATCAGCAGTTAACCAATCTTCAACATGTATGGAGTCAACGGGGGAGACCCATAGCACCAATCAATTCCACTCCAAAGAGTCGATGTACCTTGATGCCCTTAACAAGGAACACCCCAAAGGCCCGACACACCCGAAGATCAGACCGTAAAGGAAACTTTCCGAGTGGCGGAGGTCTTCTGGGCACATACCATCACGGTGGCGCCCCGAGACTACATCCTCCTAGTGAACTTGCCTTGGTTCGTCCAACATAATGCATTTAGGAGGTCCTTAGGTATATTTCAACCAAATATAATTCAATACCAACCGCGGGTACAATATCACCCTCCCAATAGCATGAGTCCAACATAAGACTTAAATATCCATATAGCCACATTGTAGATACAATATCACCAAGAGAGTATTCCAAATGGAAATCATCGTATTATCCAAACATGTACTCTTTAAACATGTCAAAATACCCATATTGATTACACATCATGGAAACCCCAAATAATTCCACAAAATAGGATAAGTCATGGGATGATACTTCTATATCATATTTCTCACATAATCTCATGAAAATACCATCAATTACTTAAACCCGTAAAGATGAACAATTTGAGCAATTATGTGATAATAAACAACAAATAAGCAAATATGATGTGTATCCAGTTTTAACAAAAGTTTAGTAAACTCACCTTGCTAGATTTAGACTAAATCTAGATTTTACCCACTTAGAACTTTCCTTGAAGAACTTGATTCTTCAAATCAAATCTTCCAAAACCTAGATCCACAAGGTTCCAACCATAAATATACATATTCCACCATAAATAATTGTTCCCCAAACACTTAACATCAATATCTCTATTTTGGGCAAAACCCTGATTTTTGACCCAAAACTCCCAAAAATTAACCAAACCGAAATTTATAGAAATCAAACACTAGGAAACCATCAAAGGGTCATTTATAACTTACTTAATGGTTTAGAAATGGAAGGGATACACTTACCACTTAGGTTTTGATGAAAACCTAGAAAACCCAAATTAAGCTTGAGGTTGAAGATGAAGATGGAGATGGTGAATCCTTGATCAAAACTTTCCATTTTTACCACTTGATGGTGTTCCCTCTTCATGAAATCCAAGGAATTGAGCCATAATTAGGCTAGGGTTTGAAAGGGGAAAAAGGAAAACGAATTGGGAGAGTATAGAAGAAGTTTGGGTGTGAAGAAATGATGAAATAGCTGATTTTCGTGACTTAACAGCCCCCTGGACTGTTTGGACGACTTTGCCAGGCGACGCAATGTCGCTGGTCATAGTCGTAGCCAGCCATCCTTCTTCTCGTTCACTGTTTTGGCCGTAACTTCTTCGTTATAGCTCCGTTTTTGCTCCGGAAAGAACCGTTGGACTCGTAATTGAATCCTTTATCCATCAAGACTATAAAATCTAGGATTCAAGTCCAAAATCAAATACCTTACTTTTCTTTAATATATCGGTTTCTGTAAAAACTTGAAATTATACCTTTCGAAAGTCGGGGTGTTACATATATGTATTGTTTTGATTTTGAAAACCTTATAATACTAGAGGGACTAGATATTTCAATAAGCAAAAGTTTAAAATTAGGGATAATCTCATACATGGTTGGCGGCCATAGGATTACTAACCAAATTAGGATTATAGAGTATGTTTATCCTTTTGATTGAATCAATAATTAGTTTGATGAAATCATAAGAAGAAAAAAAAGTTGTAGTTGAAATAATTGGAGTTTCAAGCATCAATATTAGGGTTTGAGGTTACGCGTGTGTTAAGTCCAAATATTGTATACAAGATTTAATAAGAAAAGTCAATGTGTAAGTCAACAATGTCAAAGTCATAAGCAAGTCAAAGTTGTATTGTCAAAGTCAATATTGATTAGTTTTACTTAGTTGTTAAGTTTTAGTTTAGTTAGGTGATATAAATAGAGTTTGCTTTGTAATCTTTAGGTAAGAACTTAATTGTAAATCAGATATGTGAGATATATGACAAGAGCTTTTAAGATTAACTCTCTCTCTCTAGCTTTCTCTCTCTAGAATCTTAAGATCTTGAGTTCACAATTGGTATCAAAGCAGGTTAGATTTTGAGAGATTTGAGAGAAGAGTTCGTGTTAATCAGATCAATCGATTTTCTAATTCGTCAGAATTTTTTTTTCAAGAAAATCGTTTTCTGGACATTTCTCTAGATCTATGTTGACTTTCTGAGCGTTTTTCAGTGAATTTGAATTCTATTGCTTCGGAATTCAGTTTAGAACATGTTTTGTTCTTGATTCGAGCAAAGATTTGATCATTTTGTAATCGAATTTGTCAATTTTGTAATTTTCCAGAAAAGTTCTCGAGTTCTCTGTTCTTCACGAATTCTTGCTGAATTTGGATATTTGATCTATATTTGGATTAGTTTTGGTTTTTGAACCTGTTTCTAAGTGAATTCCGTGAGAGTGTTTTGAGAAATTTTGGACTTGTGTGATTTTCTTCGTTCGTAAACTGGATAGAATCGATTTTCAGTTCATTCTTAAGAGTTTTCGGGTTATTCATCAGAGTTTTCGGTTCTTTCTTCAAGTTTTTCGGTTCATTCATCTGGATTTTGTTCTTTTCGGCTAAGGTGTTCGAATAAGGTTTTCGGCTAAGGGTTTTCGATCTTTTCAGTATCAATCTTAGTATTTCGGTTTCCTCTTCAACCGAGAAGCTAAGTTTTCGGTATCTTATACAACCGAAAAGTTTGGTTTTCGGTTTCTTCAACAACCGAGAAGCTAGGTTTTCGGTCTCCTCTATAACCGAAAGGTTTGGTATTCGGTTTCTTCATCAACCGAAAAAGGTGGTTTTCGGACCTTATTTTCTTCAGCCGAAAAGCATTCTGATTCTATTCAGCATGTCTCTTCAATCACAAGTTTATAAGAATGAGTTGATAATGTATCTCGAGACAGATACATGTCTCCTTGTGCTTATCAATGAGAATGAGTATTCTCAATGGAGAGATCGATTTATTAATTTTCTTGAGAGAAAACAAAATGGGGATTACATGGTTCGTGCTTTAACCTATCCTCCTTTTGAGAGACCTGTCAAGATCATTCCAGCCACTGCTAATACTGAACAATCCACAATACTAAAGCCAGTTGATGAGTACAATGAAGAAGAATCTTTAAAGTACAACGGAGAAAGAATTGCTAAGTCTAATCTCATTCTTGCATTGCCAAATCACATATACAAGCGTGTAGATTGTTACAAGAACAATCTAATGCTCATGTGGACTCATTTGGAGAAAATCATGCTTGGCTCAGTGGTTAAGAAAACTATAATTCAGCAGACAGTCTCTGTTGAGAGCAATGAGCAGAAAGTTAAGAAATTGGAATCTGAGAACTTTGAGCTTAAAAGGAATTTATCTGATTTGGAAAAACAGCTTGTTGCAAACAAAGCTGAGTTTGAAAGTGAAAAGAAAATATTTTCCAAAAAGTTCTCAGATTTTTCCAAGAAATGCTATGAAGAGAAGAAGTCGTTTGAGCTTAAATGCATAAAACTTTCTCAACAAATCTCCGATTTTGAGAAAGTACTGATTTTAGAAAGAGAGAAGTTTGAAAAAGAGAAAAAGGCCATAGAACAAAAGAATGTAGGATTTTTTAAAGAATTATCTGGCCAGAGAACAGATTCAGAAAAAGAGTTTGAAGAAGAACGTTTAATCTTTGAGAATGAAATTAAGAAATTGACTTCGAAATTGTCTGAACTGTCTGCTACAGGGCTGAAAGAGCAAAAGACAAAGTCTGAATTCAAGACAAAGATTGATCTGCTTGAGAAAGAAAGAGACATCTTTGCGTCAAAGATCAAAGATCTTGAAAAATCTATTTCAAGTTCAAATCATAAATATGTCTCCTCAAAAAGGTCAATCAATTCATTCAATCAGATTCGTCGCACTAACCTGTTCTTTGATGAATATTTAGATGGTTCAGATTATTATCCAAGGAGAAAAAGTTTCAAGAACGAGAAACTGGTCTGGATGAAGAAATCAGTAAAAGATGACAAGACTGATGAGCTGAAAGAGAAGAATTCATGTGTACATGTACACAAAGCAAAGAAGAACAAAACACCCAATGGTAAGAAATATTATTGTTCTATTTGTTGTACACATGATCATTTTCATAAAACAAATGATCATTTCTGGTATGGTTCTTACTCTGTGACCCCCACACGCACTGCAACTAACATTTCTGGACCCAAATACCAGTGGGTACCAAAACCGAAACCTGAATCTGTGTTGCAGGCACATCAATCCAAGGGGGAGTAAGAAAAACAAAATGGCTCTTGAGTACATCAGCTCAAGACCCGGACTTCAATGTCAAAATGGCTCTTGAATATTACAGTTCAATATCCGCACCTCAATGTCAAGAAAATGGCTTCTAAGCACAACAGCTTAGGACCCGTACCTCATCGATCAAAAAGACCTTACTCCTGTATGCTTGCATCAGATGGATATTGATGGTCTTCATCCCAAGAGAATTGATCTGATCTCTATCCTATACTTTTTCACTGACAAATTTTTCTGATATTGATGGTCTAACAATTCTAAAGGGAATGTTTGATCTCTATCCTGTTTTAATTGACATATTTCAGATGCTTAATTTAAGGGGGAGTAAAGGTGATGACTTCTGATTACTTTAGATCAGAACTCATTTTATAATCGTTTTACTGCTTTCTGTCTTTTTTTTTTTGAATAAATAATATGAATAAAGTGGCTTTTGATCACATGACAGATCAGGACCCGTTCATCAATGATCAAAGAAGGATATTATGCTAATATCCAGGGGGAGCTAAAAAGATATAAATCATATTATCATGATTTGAGGGGGAACCGGAAAGGTAAAAATCTTCTGATCCTAGATCTCTGATTGTTTGAAAGAAGGACAACTTTCAAACATGAAAAACAATTTCTGAAATGTTCAAACCACTTCTTATTCTCAAAACGATTTCATGAGTTTAGAAGTGTGATTTTTAAATGTTTTTCAATTTTTGCGCTTTATTGTTTAACTGATAGTGTGTTTCCAAAGATCAATACTTGTGTATTATCTTGTCCATATACTGTCAAGTATTCACACACACTGGTTCAGTATTTTATTTGAAATTGTTATTACCATGTCTCAAATTCAAACAATTTTTCGATGGTAATACCCCCGTTTGAAATTCAAAGTTGATGAGCATCATTCATCTTTTTCATATGTGTGCGTTCATTGATAAATTGTTTATATTTGTTCATATAAACAAAATTACCAATTCTTTGATACCCTAACCATTTGATTTGATCTGATTGATTCATTGTCAGATTCTCAAAACAATTCTCTTGACTTCATATTCATTCATTCAATATCCTTGTTTTGAGAAATCTTCAAAGAACAAATGCTCACATTTCATTCATATTTTTCAATGAGCATACATACTCTGACATACGATTTCTTGTGCTTTACATGTCAAGAAAATCATTGACCAGCATGTACTTTTTTAGGAACATGGGATTCAGTGTGAGTGCTTAATAGATCTTCCATGGATTCACGATAACCAGTGTTTCCTACCCCGGAAGAAATCCTTTGATTGATTGAGGGGAGAGGAGTCTAAAAGAATTGAGTGTGGGAATGAGCAGAGGTAAAATGGAAATGAGAGATTGGTTAGATGTGAGCTTATATGTTTAAAAGAAAGAGGGTGTGAGAACAGAGTTAAAAGAATATCAGAACTCTGCACCAAACATCTTTCTGAGCCGGGCAGCCACATTACTGATTGGTTCACATTTCTTTGGTGACCATCATTGAAATAGGCAAATAGCCCATGCCATCTCTTGCATACAACCCCACTAGCTACTCATTCTTTTCTTAAAAAGAGAATGTTTCACATTTTCTGGGGAAGCAGCACATTATCTATCAGATTTTCTCTTGGAAGATACTGATATTGAAAAAGAAGGAAAGTTGCCCCACCTTCGACCCTTTCTCATGCACATTGAGTCCATGTATTATCATTGTTGTCTCAGTGATTTACATACTTTGAGCCTTTATGAAACACAATCATTGTGCTAAATTCTTTCATACACAAGCACGAGCACACATAAAATTTGTTTTTTTGTCAGAACATTCATAGATAAACCTTGTGTTTTTTCGATGATTGAATGGAAGTCCTGGGGAGTCAACATCAAACCAACTCCTTTTATTGTACATTCGTTGTACACAGTGACTCCGTGTCACTGACAGGCACTTCTAACTGTTTCATTTGTTGAATCAGGGTTACACGCTCATTATGTCTGAATTTGAAAAGATTCGGATATATTATGTTCATGATTCGGCTCTTTCAGATCAAAGTACGACATTTATCAAAAGGGAAGATTGTTTGTTGATCAAAGGGGGAAATCAAAGCCTATGCTGAAATTGATGATATTTTGATGATATTGATGCTCACATCATCAAAAAGGGGGAGAATTATTCAAAGATCAATTTCAAGAGTTCAAGTTCAAAGTTCATGTCTAAAATTCAAAATAGCTTCCGCTGCTGTTTCAAAGACTAATTCAAAGTCAAAAGATTCAAGAAGGTTTGTTCTTCCAAAGATGATTAAGAGATCAAAGTGATGAAGATACAATTTTTTCAAAGATTCCTTAATCAAAGCTGTTTCAAAGTTCAAAGCTGAAGAGTTCAAAGATATTTCAAAGATATTTCAAAGATGTTTCAAAGTTGAAGTTTCAAAGAAGTTTCAAGAATTACGTTTCGCATTTTCAAGACATGTTGACTTTCAAAGCCTCAAAGTTAAAAAGACTTTTCAAGATTCTTCAAAGGCTGAAAGACTGAAGATTGTTAAAGCTTCAAAGTTCAAAGTTGCCAAAGACAAAAACTGAAGAATCAAGTGCTGAAGATCTGTATCAAATTTTTATTAAATCTTGAATACAAAGGGGGAGATTGTTAAGTCCAAATATTGTATACAAGATTTAATAAGAAAAGTCAATGTGTAAGTCAACAATGTCAAAGTCATAAGCAAGTCAAAGTTGTATTGTCAAAGTCAATATTGATTAGTTTTACTTAGTTGTTAAGTTTTAGTTTAGTTAGGTGATATAAATAGAGTTTGCTTTGTAATCTTTAGGTAAGAACTTAATTGTAAATCAGATATGTGAGATATATGACAAGAGCTTTCAAGATTAACTCTCTCTCTCTAGCTTTCTCTCTCTAGAATCTTAAGATCTTGAGTTCACAGCGTGTGTTGAAAGTTTTGATCGTGACTCTAAAGACTTGTTGAAGAAAGCCAATGGAGTTTTCATTAGCGATTTTTTGATGTTAACTAAGGCACGGATTCCTTATTTTTCCCTCATTAATTTGTGTTTATTTGAGTCGTTATATATATATATGTGTACGGATTCTTTATGTTCCCCTCTTTCGTGCTTATTTGATACGTTATATATGTGTACAAATTTCTAACTCCATTGTGTTTAGTTGATTCGTTGAATACGTGTACGGTTCCTTTTGTTTTTCTTTCGAGTCGTTTCATTCAGTTCGGGAATGATGTGTTTTTACTTCCATCAAAATTATTTCGTGTTCCCGTTCGATCTGTTGATTGTTTAATCAGGTGTTAGTCGATCGT
This sequence comes from Arctium lappa, assembly GCA_023525745.1. Taxonomy (NCBI): domain Eukaryota; kingdom Viridiplantae; phylum Streptophyta; class Magnoliopsida; order Asterales; family Asteraceae; genus Arctium; species Arctium lappa. The sequence goes on from CM042063.1 coordinate 54,901,263, forward strand.
TTGATCATGTGAATTATCGGGTGAGTCTTCTTTTGGTTTTACATATGATAAATCTATATTTGAATATGCTAGAAACACCAAACTTTATTTATAAGTTTGTTGAATTTCCTTTTGGAAATTTCGTGTTACTTGTAAAAATCATAACAAATTGCTCGTTTATCTGATTAAGGCATACAATATGTTTTTTGAAACTTGAAGATGTCTTTTACAAATTGTTGTCACATGAGCAATTTGTGATTTTTATTTTAAGTTGTCTAAAATTGCGGTTTTCCGAATCTGGTCTTGTTCTAAACGAGAACAACGCAACTTTTTTCGAAAATTCGTATAAAATCTATTTTAAATCCGATTCAGTCCATTCTTGATTCGTTGGAACCCTAAGACGTTTATTCAAAACTTTTGTTTAGATATAGTTTTCTAAAACCTCTTTGAAGTATGAGAATATGTTGGGTTTGTAAGCGTGTAAGCGTACAGGCCCGTGTGGCCATATGTCTGACACTTGTCACGTCGGTTGATATGCAAGTGTATGCGTTTTCGAGCTCGATATGCAATCTTGTGATATGATTTCGATTTAAGTTTCTCAGGTCCGTTTGGTATTTAGTTGACAATATTTTTTTTTTGATTTGACAGTCCTGATATTTCACAAAATTTACTGTCTCAATATAATGAAGTTGGATATATTCATTTTGTTATGACTTTTGATTAAACAATTAATTTGAGTTATTTGGTCTTGAGTTCTTTTGGTTTCGTTTTATTTGTTTTGGAGTATTTCGGACTGTTGTTGAAGTTAGATGTGGAATGAATTATACTCAACACAACTCTCATGAACACTCAAAAATTCGAGTATCGTGTCCAAAATTCAGATTTTTATTATATTCGGTATTGGGTTCGATTATTCGTTTGTTATCTATTGTATCTGTGTACTGAGCGTTTGGCTCAGCCGCATTTCTTTCTTCGTGTCAGGTATTCGAAGGGAATCTAAGGAGTAAGAGATTCGAAGTAGCCTCATGTCCAAGAGGTCTGTTGGTAATAGTTTGTAGGATTTGATGCTGTTGTAAATCAATTATTGGAGAAAAAAATGCATCGTTTGAGACAATTGTTATTTGATGGTGTTTATTTTATATTCTATAGTGCTCTGTATGCTTAAGGTAGCGTTTGATACGCAGACTGGATGGGACGGGACGAGACAGGACGAAACATGTAACACCCCCATTTTACCCTTGGGTAATGTCACATCTTTCAGCCCAAATATTACCTTATGTCGTCGAATATGACATCAAGATATAAGCAAATCACCATCACAGCGGAAGTCTTAACTTAAAGTAATACAAGTCTCCAACATTAGTCCGTCCCATACCGGACTATATTACATAACGCTCCAAATACATAATAATTAAGTTGATAACTAACAAAGCATTAAAGAACATAATAAAAGTAAATCTAAGGGGCTGTTTACCAACTCTTATCGGGTAAGTGCTGTCCTGGTAAGAGTGCTGACCCGGGTAAGTGCTGTCCGGGGAAAGTGCTGCCCGGGTAAGTGCGTTTACCAAATACTTTATGGTAAGTGCTTACCGACAACAAAATAACCATTTAAACCCTTTTATTGTTATATGATAAATAAAATGTAATTATTTTTTATTATCAATCATTTAATGGGAGATTTTTTTTTTGTATTTAACAATAATTTAAATAATATTTCATAACATGTATTTAAATAATTAATAAATATTGAATAATAAGATACTATTTATATATTTAATTATTTTGTTTCTTTTGTAATATTTAATTATTTTGTTTCTTTGATAATAAAAATAATAATATTAAATAATAGATTTGTATGAAGCCAAAAGGTCAAAAAGGTGAATTGTGAATTGATGTCTGGTATACATATACATGCGTCTCTCTCTCTATGTATCTATATTTATATATCTATATCAAGAAAAGCTTTAAAGAATACGCAGAAACACATTATAAATCCTTTATACAGATTTGCTGGCCAAATGGGCAAACGAAATTAACGATGGAGTTGGCGGCGGAGGAGCGACCGGAGGAGCAGCCAGAGGAGCGGCGGTCGGAGGAGCATTGGGCTTCTCAAGACAAAAACCCTAATCTGTTCTCACATTTGAGAAGGGTGGATCTGGAAACGTGGGTCTGTCCAAGAAAATGACTGGGTAAGCACCATTTTAGATCTGGCTCGGTAAGCACTCGGTCAGCATCCGGGTCAGATTTCGGTCAGTTTTGACATTTGGTAAACGCTCTTACTGCTGACCGAGTCAGATGTGCTGACCGAGTAAGTTTGGTCAGCAGTTAGTAAACAACCCCTAATTATGCTTTGCCCTTTCCTTTGTCCACACCTGAACCACCGGCTCCTGAGATGCATACTAGTAGTTAGCTAAAAAGCTAAGTGAGTTCATGGTTTACGTGCACATAAATACACACTCCATCAAGCATAAAAATATCAAGCACCAATTAAATAGTATGCATATTGTTTTCGGAAAACATTCAACACAATGTAATTCCCTAAACCTCCTCGTCCACTTTGTCATTGGCATTCCCTGGGTCGCACGGCTCACACCCGTCCGGCACCCATTACGGGGTCGTGCCAATCCTCCCTTAGGTAGGTTTGCTCTGTCACTGCATTCCCTGGGTTGCACGGCTCACACCCGTCCGACACCCATTACGGGGTCGTGCCACTCCTCAACGTGACGTATCGAGCTCGATCCCATACCCCATATCGGCACCAAAATGTGTCACATAAAATTACCCCATGAATATGACATGTTAGGAATGTTTATAAATCAACAAAACAATAGCATGCAATCTCCTTTATAAAATAATGTACATAGAACATTCACCCGTAAACATGTACATAACCCAATTATCATGCATAACATACATTCTCCAAATAAATAACACATTTATATACATGCAATAATACACCATAAACATGCACATAAAAATGTATCATTTTTACACCATGTACGTACTCCAAATAATTATCATGCCAACATAATTATAATTACGTATGTATGCATCCCAGAAAAGTCTCATGAAGACTCACCTCGATTTATTGTAGGTTCACCCTTCACAAAGTAGCTCCCGAATCCTACATAAATCGTAATAGTTTCTAAGTGTCATTGCTTAAAATAAATGTCATTTACGAGCCTTTAAAATAATCTCGTAATATTTTACTCAATCTTCTTTATAAATTAGGTGTCTAAAACCCGGACACCACCTACACCCATCCTTTACCGGCTCATTAAACCACCCGATATGTAAATACATTATATATACACATGACCATATCTATCTATATATATGTATGTATATATATTTAATATGCAATAATACTCATATATATATATGTCACGTCCATATATATATATATATATATGCACTGTTGCACATTAAAATGTATATATACATATACATATATATATATATATACATAATTATATGATCATACCTATAATAATATAATCTGTACATGTCATGATTTAATTCTCAATTCTTCATGCATGACAACCCTTCCTTCCCCAAGATTTACTCTTTTTTTTAAACCGTCGCTAAAAACAATTGTCATTTCCTACACATTAACACATCACCCCAATATATGTTCCATGCCTTTTCATATCCATACATGCAGACGTGTATATATATATATATACACACATGCATGACTTGTAAAATACATCGATCAATCGACTCTTCTTCTTATTCTTTTCTTCGTTAATTTTACCGGTTAATGGGTACCATGACAAAACATGCCTTAAGCAACTTAAACGATCCGACATCGTAAAAACCTTAAACCAAATCGTTTCCGTAAAAACGTTGGATTTTCATTTCACTTGGTAGGCCAAATTTTAAACCCGGAAACATCTCGATCGAGTTTAACGGTGGGGAAAACGACGACTACCGGTGATGTTTTATTTAAGAAAAGGCTAGACGTTTTTGAAACCGCAAACTATTTTGTTGTATGACTCAAACATCATGTAAAAACACCGGTTTTACGTCTAGCCAAGAGACCCTAAAATCGAACCATATTTTCGGGTTTAAACCATACCGGTCATCGATTTATTTCGGTAAATAAAACTCCCAACATAGGCAACCGGGAAAACGAGAATCTTACAGAAAACTCGCGTGATTCTTACCCCAACGACGTTGTGATCGAACCCCGACTTGAACGTAGTCTTCCCGTTCGTCGCCTCTTCTTTCCCGTTCTTCCGAGTCTCCTTTCACTTTATCGATTTCTCTATCTCTCTCTCACTTTCGGAAACATGCGAAATGAAAATAATGGTCACTTCCTCATAGTTCTTATTCGTAAACGAATCAAAACCCAAAACCGTTGCCTCCATATCTCAATCCAGCGTTCCATTTTGAAAATTTTAGAAGTTTGGCAAAACAGGTCCCTGTGGTTTACACTCCACACCCTTAACCTTTTCTCCAGTTTTCGCTTTTAACCCTTCACTTAAGTTTGAATTATTTTCTCCCCTCAACCTTTATTACCAATTATTACATCATTTTCATTTTCTTTTTTTTTGAGTGTTACAGAACAGGATGGGACGGGACTAACTGTCTGTCCCACGTTTAGTTTAGGTTTAAAATCATATGTTTGAAATAGGGTAATATTGTAATTTAACATTTAATCCAATGTTGTTCCACCTATTTTGGTGGAACTAAAAAACTTAAGTTTTGTCCCATGAAATTTGAGTTTTGTCTCATGTTGTCCTATGTGATTTTTGTCTTATTACATACATGGGACTAATTTTTTTATCCCGTCCTGTCCCACCTAATTTGCATTCCAAAAGCACCCTTAGGAACGGTTTGTTTTTAGGTTCAAACCTAACCTCGTGTTTCATATGGGGAAGGGGGTGTTACATGTGATCGGGTGGGTAATATTGAGTCCGGCCCAAATAACTTACAGCGGCTCATTTTGATTTTCCAAAATCCGAATCCATCAAAGTATTTGACCCGTTCATAAGTCGGCTCTTTTTTTCAGACAAATTCCCACCTCCTGAACCTGAACCTCCCTGTTGCTTTTCTGAAACCATCAATGGCCGCTAGCAAATTCATGAAGCGCTTATTGCTTAACATAGGTACGCGTTTCTTCTCATTCGACCTTAATTTTTGCTCCTATACCCGTACTATTACTAGCTTCGTACGGTCTGATAATTTTCATTATGAACCCTATGTGTTTGTTGATTGGATTATGCTTTAATTTGCATTGTATGAGTCGTTGATTTATAATTATTTTGATGATTTTTTCTTCATACGAACGAGGTGCGGTTTATGATGAATTATACGGTAATGGTATATCGAGCTAGTGACTCAAATTTTAAGCTCGAGGTGTAAGTATCTGAGAATCGATATGAGTATATTGTTCGAAAGGAATGAGTGCAAATTGTTATCGGACATCTTTTGAATATGTGTTTCGATTTTTATAATTGAAGTGTTCTATTTGATGTAAAGTTTGATGAAAGAGCAATTTGAATAGAACATATTGGTGTACTGAAACTGATTATTATGAACAATTTGTTTGTTTGTTTTTTGAAATTGAAGGTGAGTTCCAATTAAGCGCATCATTAACAGAAAAATACAAGAAAATAGACTGTTTTAGAGGGTAATGACTAATGAGTCTTTGTCTCATGTGTTTTGGGACAAAGCTAAAATTCAAAAGGATTTGGGGTGGGAGGAGTATGCATCCTTCAACCAGCTTACAAGTATGAACAATTTCGGTGCTAAAAAATACAAATTTATGCATCACTTTAAAGTAAAAGTATTTGATATGATTTTCAAATATCAATAACTATGATTTTAGCATGGAGGGGTTAGATATTCATATGCTCATGAGAAAAACCAAATCATGATGAACTTCTAAATTACATGAAAGGCCAAGTCATGTAAAGATGTCAATCATGATATTCATCAAGGATGGTGATTTGTTAGAGCATAGAAGGCGAATTGCGATCTTTCCTTTTTGGTTTGTGGAGTGAGTTCAGAATTAGACAAAGGAAGATCTATAGCAGCCACCAAAGTCACCATCAAACTTACCACAAATTGTTTTCGTAGAAAAAAGCATGCGAGTTAAGATACATTATCTCTTTGAAAAAGAAGAAGCAAAAATGGTGAGTTTGAGGATAAACTAGTGATTGCCATGATGTCTTGGACTTGTTCTTTAGATACAAATATTTACTTGAAGTCTTGAACTAAAGATGCTACAATGACTCGTGAAAATTGAAAATGAAGGAATTATATTCTGCAGGCATGTTTCACTCTGTTGCGGAAGACTAAATATTGATTTTAGGCTCACATTTCGATTTTGTAATTTGTTTGTCTCATTCCATGGTGGTGATGCAGATTTGAGTTTCAATTTGATAAGGAAAAGGGAATTGTATCATCGGTATGTGTATAATGCACTCAGCCGTTATCAATCACAATGGTCAAAGGTAGAAAATCCTAACACAAAAGATGCAACTGTATCACCAATATCTCAACAGGACAACCAAATGGAGTCGAGCTCCGGGCTTAGCAAATACAGTTCTGACGAAGATGATGCAACCAACAACAAATGGAAGTTAGAGCTTGATTGGCTCACAAAAGCACTTGAACCAGCTCTGCAATTGTGTAGGTGGCCTCTGCCCACAGGTTTGTTTACAATTTATGTGTGTCTCTGTCGTAGTTTGGTTTTTATCTAACCTATTCCATCTTCAACATTTCTTTTTATTTGCTTTACAACTAGTAAACTATAGAGATCATATATGTCTGCACAGCTGATTGGACCAAGGTGCTTTGTATATATTTCATTTGTTAAAAGCTTAAGAGGTTCTACTGGCTACCATTATATACATATATATATATATATTTGTATATATATTTTAAGGGGGAGGGCATGGGATTTAATGTGTATTTGTAACTTCAGTTTGTTCCTGGGGTTTTTGTCAGCACTCTTGTGCCTTTTTGCAGTCAATGGGAAACTTGCAGTCGCTGATTTTGTCTTCTATTGCACAGGAAATGGAAATGGCAACAAAATTCCACCTAGTAGTCGGTCGCTTGCAGAAATCCTTGCAAGCATTCAACGGAGTAAACTTGGAGTCCAGGATTGGAGCTTGAGTGATCTTACAATAGGTTTATACCTTATTTACCTTCAGCAAGCATCTACAAATCCATTTGTGGATGTTAAAGGTGTAAAAATTTCCTCGGACACAGTGGTAATTAATTGGAACCTTGCAATTTACCAAACTATATGCCAACATCTGAGTGGATTTGAAGCATAGAGTGCCTTTTCAAGCAGTTCCCTGCACATCATTCTTACTCGATCTTTACTTTTCTGTAGGTCCAGGATCTTATATACCATGTAGAATTAGCAAAGGGGGCATATAGGGATAGTGCTGCTAGCCTGGCCAAAAACAGCATGCTTCGAGAAAGCAACATTGTGAAATTTGTGAAAAACTCTAGTATGTTGCGACCAGGATACTACATCGGGGTTGATATTCGCAATAAACTTGTGATTTTTGGAATTCGTGGAACACATACTGTTTATGATCTAATCACTGACATTGTTTCTTCGAGCGACAAAGAAGTCAATTTTGAAGGCTATTCAACTCATTTTGGCACTGATGAGGCTGCTCGTTGGTTTCTCACTCATGAGTTAGGAATCATTAAGAAGTACCTTGAGAAGCATGAGGTGGTGAATTTTTCCTTCTTTTATTTATTGATAATGTCTAGTTCTATTTTTGGCTTCGTTTACCTCTTGTTCCTTCTTTGTATTGTGGTAAGGCTAATCTATCTACAGGGATTTAGGTTAAGGCTGGTGGGCCATTCACTTGGAGGTGCGATTGCTTCTCTGCTAGCTATAATACTTCGCAAGAAGACAAGGGAGGAGTTGGGTTTTAGTCCTGAGATTGTTACAGCAGTTGGATATGGCACACCACCTTGTGTTTCTAGAGAGCTTGCAGACAGCTGCTCTCATTTTGTCACAACCGTTTGTATGCAGGTTGGTATATTATTCAAGCAATCATTTTATGAACACTTACTGAAGTTTGTGGATTGCTAAAGTATCTATATATGTCAAGTATTAGCTTTACTTATTTTATATATCAATGCCAATTTAAACTTCTGTTTTTCCACTCTTGTTTCCTGACACACAGGATGATATAATCCCAAGGCTAAGTGTAGCTACTCTGATGAGATTAAGGAATGAAATTCTTCGGACTGATTGGTAAGTAACATCTGCCACTAGAGACTTCTCTAATAATACTTCACTGGCATGGCAAATAGCTTATCTCTGTTCATAGCCACCTACTTTGGAAACAATCAAGAATACCAGAAGACTCTCTCTAAAGTAGCAAAAATTCAAAACATTGGTCTCATATGTTGCTTGTGTGTACAGAATTGACAATTCAAAGAAAGTAACCTATGGGCTTATTAATACAAATGGTAATCATGCTACATGAGTGAATATTCTAAGCGCCGAAGGAAAGTGCATGTCATCTTCATCCTTCATATTGGGCAGACCCTGAACCCTTCGACCACCAGTGTTGCCATGACATGTTTTTCGATGTCCCAGCAGCGACTAAAGTGACCTCCAAACTCCAGTCAAGTAACCACCAACTGGTGCCTTGCGCAGCTCACACCTAGCCTCAGATTAATCAAAGTTAAAAACAAGATCTACCCGACAAATTAGGGCCAATCATTCTTGTAGTTTGATCTTTGTTGGGTTTTGTTGTTATTAACGAGAGGAGTTATATAGTAGCAATCAGGATTTCCAGTTTTTGCCAAGAAAGGCCGCTTTTGGCAGTGAGGATGGTGGGTCCTGGATGGAGTTTTGGTTCCCTAGTCATGAAAGAAGTTTTGGACTTTGATTCTTGAAGTTTTTGACATGACGAGAACTAGGGGGGTTCAGATGTTGATCCTAAGTGGATGGATGACGAGTAGTGATGCAAAGATACTTCACTGAGGCTTTTTTTTTTCCATTTTATCTGCAGAATTTTCTTGTTCTATCATTGTGTGTTCAAGTTTATTGTTCTTACTTCACTATGTCAATAGGAAGGATATACAAGTGGTATAATAAAGGCAAGCTCCCATGTGGTCCCGTGTGTATTAGCAAGATTTACCTTAATATCCTCGCAACATAAAGCTAGAAGCATATTTATCTATTTATCATTTAAAAGCAGGACAGGGTTTAATTATAACAAACTGCCGAGGTCGCAACCCTTCAAAAGGGAACCCACACGTAGAAAGGAGATGGAGTCCTTTCTTGCATATCCATCTCACCTCTTGCCCACAAATGATAAAAAAAATTCTACTAATAACTAGCGGGGATCACAAGATTAGGGCAAATAGTAAGTTCATTATGATGATATTTGGGTTTAATCTAGCTTTTGATTTTCTCAGGAAAACCATATTTGAGAAGGAGGACTGGAGAAGTGTTTTAGATTTAGTTACCAATGCAAAGCAGGTTGTATCTTCTGTACAAGATGTAGCTAGGAAGCTAGCTGATTATACCAAGTTTGGAAGCCAGACAAAATTTATCGGTAAGCTCTATCTTGCGTACAGGAGATTGCTATGTTATATATTCGAAATTTTAAATAAGATGGTTATTAGACAAAGCTATGACCAGAAGCTTTCAAACCTGAGGATGTGCATGCCGTGCTAATATTCTGAAACACACATGGTCAATAATGTAGAGATGGTAGACATTATGGGTTATAATTTTCTCCATGAAACCACTGTTCAATTGTATTTAATTGTAATCTATCTTATGCTACGTGATACGCAGTTTATTTCATGTATGTTTGCAGATGTTGCGTAATTTGCATTTGACCTTGAACTTATTCTCTTTTTTGTTCCTAGTTTTCATACTCAGGGTTTTTCCTTTTTGTTCCATTTTCAGTGCATAGAAAGCAACCGATTGGGGTATAGGCTTAGACTGTAGTTTGGATGTCTTAATTGCTATTAGCTTCATCGCTAGCTTTGGATTCTTTGTTAGAAACTAAGGGGCCGTTTACCCAAATACTTACCCGGTAAGCACTTACCGGTTAAATTCAACGCTATCATTTACTTTAACGGGTAAGATTTTAGTCCATTAAAATGGTATTGTATGCAAAAATTTACCCGGTAAGCGCTAACCGGGTAAGAGCCGTCGCCCTCACTTACCCGGGTAAGACTCTCGACCATTGCTTTCACTTTTACCGGGTAAGATTATTGGTTATTGCCATATTCATCGATTAAGGTAATATAACTTGGTAAGCTTGGTAAGCACTTACCCGGTTAAGCGTTTGGTAAACAGCCCCTAAGGCCATGATTGACAAAATAGTTGATAAGCTAGTTGTTGGCTAATAAGCTAGCTGTTGGCAGGTAAGCTAGCTTTTGGCTGGCTAATAAGCTCGCTGTTAGTTCATAACTACTCACGTTTGGTCAAAACTAGTTGAAATCAAGATGACAATGTAAAATAACCTAAACCGGCTTATATTTTCAATTAATATTTTAACATATCCTTTTACGCTGTGTTCTCGAGTTTTTTTACGAAAGAAAGGAAGGGAAAGGGAAGGGGAAGGAAAGTAGGAGGGAAAGAAAAAAATGTTGTGTTTTCGAGTTTTTTTAAGGAGGGAAAGGAAATGAAGGGGAAGGAAAATATTGTTGATTTTCCTCCCAAAACTTTCCTCCCAAATGTGGGAGGAAACGGAAGGAAAGGAAAGAAATGAATTTAAAAAGAATTAAAAATATTTATAAAATTACACATATATCCATTAATTACATTCCACTACGAAATAAGTAAGGGTATATTAGTAAAAGTAACATCTTTCCTTTTCTTTATCTCCTATTCGAGAACATGAAAATTTATTTTCTTTCCTTCCCTTTCCTTTTTTTTCCCTTCAATCTCAAGAACACAAATAAAAATATTTATTTCTTTTCCTTTTCTTTTCCTTCCCTTTCTTTTCTTTTCTTCCAAAACTCGAGAACACAACGTTAGGTCATTTTACATTGTCATGTAGCTTATCAACTAGTTTTTATACCAAACATGAGTAGTTTATCAGTTAGCTTATCATCAACAGCTAGCTTATTATTAACCAACAGCTAGTTTTTTAGCTATCTAGATTATGAGCATACAACTACCTTATCGGCCAGTTTGCTAAACATGGCCTTAACACTGTTTGTTATCTTGGTTTTTTTTTTCTTCGAATTTTATTCCTCCGTAATTTACCAGTCATACATATAAATGTCTTGATGTTATTAGCTTCTTACGTTACATTTCTATACCCTCTTATTAAATTGAGATTTTTGCATTTTTTTCGTTGCTCGCGAAAGTTATGTTGTTTGAGTTGACTTCCGTTACATCACATTTGATCAAAAGGTTTGACTCCAATGCTGTTTTGATCTACCCTGACAGATATTCCTCGTAGAGAAGATTCGATTGTGGTACCAACTAGTACCCCTTCGATCTCCAATCCAGTTGAAACAAAAGCCGATGACGTTAAAGAGGAAAGTCATAATCTAACGGTACCCCAGGAGGAACTGTTTGTTCCGGGTACAGTTTATTTTCTGAAACGGAAGGAAGAAAACCACAATGGCAACAGAGTGAATTACTTCACACTTTGGAAGAGACATAAAGGTGAACATTTTCAGAGAATACTACTGTCAAACAACTTGATTGCAGACCACAAGTGTGATAGCCATTACTACGCTCTGAGGGACGTCCTCAAAGGCATTCCTCGGCCACAAAATCAAACTCATCCGGACTAAGGTTTGTTTTCTTTCATTCTCCATTTTTCATGTGATGGGTCTCTTCAATGTAACCCATAAAATGAATATTAAATGCCGAAAAACGCATAAAATGTTGTCATTTTTACATGTTTTTTTTTTCTGTTATTTAATGTACATAGTGATTTTCAGAAGATTTGTAGAACCATTTAGTCATAAAAACAGACACAAATTCTGGGCCTTGATGGATGGTTATAAACTTATAGCAACAGGCTTCCATGTTAAGATTGGGCCAAATTAAATTGATCCCAGACCCACCCAACCATGTAATATTTAAAAACTTGGTTAATTGGATGATGATGGTTTCAGCGAATGTCTGTTCCAATCTTTTTGGAGGCCCTGTTACACCTGTACCAACAATTTAGATCGATTGGACAAGTAATAAGTAGAACAAAATATAAAAGTTCATACCATATATTATATTAAAAGTGTTACAAATTAAAATAACTAAAATGTCTTAAAATGATAAAGTAACATGGAATTTACTTAAATAGAATCATTCTTCTAACATTTTTAGAAAGCTAGAATTTGGAATCGCCAAATAAGCTAAAAGAGTGAAAGCCTAAAACATGTATAATTGGGCTAAAGGGCAAAACATATATAATTTGACCCCAAAAATTTTTGGGGGCCCTGTTCCATAATCACATTGGCTCCCGTTAATATCTCTGACCCCCTTTTTGTCCTCTCGTTAACATCTATGACCCTTTTTGTCCTCTTCGTAGTGCCACCCCATTACTATTAGACTAATTCTTACAATGAAAAAGGCACACAGTTTAGGAATGTGCAATTATTACACTTTTTATTTAATTAAATGATAGTTTTACCCTTGATAACATAGATAAATCTATCTCCATCTCATAATTAAGGGTAGAATTCATAATTAGGGGTAGAATTCATAATTAAGGGTAGAATGGAAAATTAGACACTTACTTTTAAAAATGAACGCTTATTTTTGAACAAACTAAAATAGAATTGTGGACACTTATTTTGAGACGAAGTATATATGAGACAACTGGACACTTAACGAGTGGGTAAATTGACAATAGTAAGTCAAAAATACAACCCTAGCCTAAACTGCCAGTTCTCTACCCCCAACCTCTTCAACTCCCTTCACCTATGTTATACGTTTATAGGAAGAAAGAGAACTTTTTTTTTGCAGCATTCATTACTTATTCCAAAATTAGGAGCAAACATGACCAAAGCCCTCGGTTTGTGGCGTACTAGTTAAAGCTCAGTGGAATGTAGTGGAAATCTCATCTTCCCCGGTTCAATCTAGGCATTGCCAAAGCCATTCGTCCCGGGGGATTTCTCGATGTGCGTAAGCTGGCCTAGAAACCTAGAGATACCAAAAAAAACATGACCAACGTTGAGAAATAGTAGTTCTCCATTAAATTGCAATAATATTTTTTATTTGAACATTTGAGGTCTCAAGAAAATTGTTACTTATTTGTCCATTGTGATCAATAGGTTCATTATTGTTATTAATGTTGATCCATAATATTTTCTTGTACATCGATAATAGAAGTTACTCTAGCAGTCTAGCTAATTGTTTAATAAATGGTAATCATATAGCTTTGTTAAACTTTGTATAAAATCAAGTCAAGTTGCAGATTGTTCGAGCTCGAATAACTTTTTCACAATAGGGATTGAGCTCAATACTCATTTATCGGGTCGAAGTCGAGATCTATTAGCTCACTTATTGGCTTGACTTCAATAATTTTTATACTTTGATTATATGGTTTATAGGCTAGAAAAAAAGTGTATGCTCAAATGGTTCAACTCGGCTCAACTCGACTCGAAAAACTTAACCGAGATTTCAAACAAGCCGAGTCGAACATTAGTGTTATGGAGCTCGACCGACTCGTTAAGTTAAACGAGTTTTAGTGTGTGTTCGAGATCGACTCGAGCTCGACAAGTATTAAGCTCGAGATCGAGTAGCTCGTTAAAAGTTCGACTCAATTATCACCCCTAGTTTTGAGGAGTAATATAGGAGAACAAACTTCCAGTTTTTAGGACAATGCTTCCAAAACGCATAGTGTTAAAACCTGGTCAAAACATTCCTTCATCTGGAAATAAGATTAATCAAAATTCAAACATGTATACGCGTCTTGGTCTTTTGGACCAAAAGTCATTAGGAATAGTCTTCTCTAATCTGGATTACACCTGTAAATGATTGAGATCGCTTTTCGTTGCTTCCAATTATTTTATCATTAACAGTCCAAAGTCCTGCTCCTTAGGGATAGCCGAAGGAACAGGATTTTGGATTGGATTGCTGACGGTAAAAGAATCGGGGGCTACAAAAAGCGATCTCATAGGGATAGGGCCATAGGGGTGTGATTAGATTTGGAAATTAATCCCAATCTCCCCGACTAAATTCTCTTTTTAGCCATTTTTTTCAATTGAATTCCCATTTTAACTGGAGTTTATGCACGTCTTGTGCATTTGCGTAAGCTCGATTTTCAGATTAAAAAAGGAAGAATCTTTTTTTTTTTTCTTTTTCCGTAAGGATTCAAATTTCTGTATAAAGAATTTGCATAAAGATTTTTTTTCTCTGTCATTAATCTGAAAATAGGCTTTATGCAAATGCGTAATGCATTTGCATAAATTCCGGCTAAAATGGGAATTTGGTTCCAAAAGTGGCTAAAAAGTGAAGTTGGTTGGAGAGATCGGCTATTTTGGTCAATTTCCTGATTAGATTTTCTATTTATGATATACATATATCTGGAAATGAAAATCATCAAGGGGTTGTATATTTTTTCTTTATATTAATCTTGTATGGGTTAAGTTGTTTGTGTGGATAAATTTGTCTGTCCGAAGGAAGGAAGAACGATAGGTTTGAGGAAGGCAAAAAAACAGGGTTGGATTATTTCCGCCTTTCAGGGGCATTTATGGTATTAATTTATAAGGTGGATTAATAGAGACAAGTGAAAGATATTGGCTTATTCCATATAGCTATTTTCGCTTAATGACATCATGATTATGCCATAATCAAATACTCCAGTATGGCGGAGCATGTCCAGACTCTTAAGCTCATTAAGTTTTAACGTGAACAACCCCTAATTGTCTAGTTTGATACAATGAAAGGTTAGCAGCTTAATGAACTTAATGGGACGCTTATTCAGTAATGCATGACTGTTTGGTAGTGTCTTAATGATACAGAAAGTAACTTATTCAATAAGTTTCTACGGGGGAGCTTTATGCGGAAAACCAAGGTTTTTCTAAACCTGTCCCTCCCAATTAAAAAAACACGCTCCTTCCATTTATGAAAATACCCATCCAAACAAAAACATTCACAATCTATATATGCAGATTAATACACAAACAACTTTATCTATATAGGATTTAATAAAAACTAATTAAACAACTTAGATAGTGATGAAATTGTAGGGATACTGTTTGTTCATGACTCGAGCCTCGTGAATCGACAGCTACAAAAGTGTTATTGTCATATGATTAGAGAGAATAATAGATTTATATATAACTTAAATAATATAAATTAAATATCCCTAATTTTATGGTTTGGACTTTGAACAATTGCCTTCCATTCAAACTACATCCTGTATTAGAAATGCATTTAAGTGGATTTTTTGAACCATTTTTAACTTATTATCAGTCTTCAATTATTGATTAACGTACTAACCAATTGTATTTATTAAGTAGCTCTTAGGAAATGGACCCCTTTTTTTGCTTTTGTCTCTTGCCAAAAACTGGAGTTTTTCTTTGCTATTTTTAATATCGAAATGTCGATTCGTCACGATCGAGTTTGGATTCTTTAGGAACTGCATATGTAATCTATGATTGTGACTTGCATGTGTGCTTTTGGAGTTCTAGATTTCAAACACATTTTGAATTGGTTTGGTATGGAATAAAGCTGTCCCCATGCTTTAAAAAAAACGGGTTTGAACAACCGGGAAATTGAACGGGCCCGGGGAGATGAAAAAAGATATTTCGAACAGGGTCGTAGTTTTAAGATTAATTAAAAAATTTATATACAATTGAAATTTTATTAGAAAAACTTCATAAGCACACTTGATTTTCCCAATGGTGCGTTTGGTACGCAAACATGACATGTTAGGTGTCTAGCGTTTGGTACGACATAATATGACTGGACAGGACAGGGCAAAAATCGATTAACAAAATCGACAGGGAGGTAGAAGTAATCTGTAGAAATCGAGAACTGAGACTGAGAAATCGATATGGAGGAAGAAGAGTTACCTGGGCCAATCGAGATTGAGAAGCGAGAGGGAGCCTGGAGGCGATAGTAGGTTTTTTATTTTTCAAGGGTATTTTGGTACATATTTCCTTGTTCCACTTGGTTCTAGGGGTGTTAGAGAGAACAAGCTTGTCCAACCCGTGTTCCATCTACTTCTAGCGTGTTCCACATAAGGCCATGCCAAACATGGGACATGTATGTTCTGTTCTATCATGTTCCACCATGTTCTGCGTACCAAACGCACCCTAAATGTATACTATATGTAATATGTCATATAGTATGTTGAATCTTGATATCCAAACATTAGATGGTGAAATTTTTGGTTGTTGAATAATCCGGACTTCCGAAATAGATAAATTCTTAGAGAGGAAACATCAATCCAACCTTTTTATTAAGCTATGTGCATTGTTTTGTTTTTATTTTTTGTTGCATCTTGGAAGAAGATTATGTATATAGGATGATTTTACAATTACTTGTGATTTTATTCAAGTTCTTTTTCCTTTTTTTCTAAAATGTAAAAGATTTTTTAGGCCCGTTAGCAAATCCGACCCTTTTACAGTTCCACAAAATGAGTTTGAGTTTGCTATATTAGGTTTGTTGGACCGAAAAAAGAAAAAGGTTGGACCAAGCTCGTATTCGGCAGAAGTGCAAATGGCGTGTATATATAGACCAAACCAAACAAATTCAAATAGATCTCACTTGAAATTGTGGTCTGGAAATTAGGGACCGCAATGGGCCGGTTATTGGTATTCTCTTTCCCAAAATCGATAACCAAAACAACCTTGACCCCGGGCAGGAACTGTAACATGGACCCCATCGGTTTTGGTCCCCCACGTTATCCCCGATCCCTGTATTAAGGGTTAAAATTTCCGTTCCCTATTCATTGTTAGTTATCCCTGAATCCGAAACCAAAATCGACCTGAAAACGTAAATTACAATTTTCTTATAAGGATAACTTTTCTAAATGAAATATATGAGATATATATCAGGAATCTTGAAAAAAAATAGACGATAGATCAAATGTGGTTAAAGAAAGGTGGTTATAACCATCTTTAAAAAAAACAAAAATATCTCCCTGTTCTCTTAAATCGAAATTTGGTAAAATATGATGAAAAGTGCACTAACTTTCGTGATTCTTTGGGTTTTTTTTTATTTCTCCCCCGATCTTAAGGACCCTGAGCTTCGAGAATTTCGATTTTCACCCTTGGTTTCGTTTTTTTTTGCCATTCTTGCTCGGAAAAGAATATAATATGCATATATGTGAACGTATAAACTTGGAGATAAGAAAAACTGAGAAGACGGTCAATTTTATAGAAGTTGAGAAGTTTGAAGATCATATCTGATTACCAGAGTAAAATTACATGTGATTATATATTTTGTATCTCATGTGATCCTGGCATATTAACCATCTTCTCGTTTGATCATATTTGTATAAACCTCATCTATTAATTTAAAATTCAGACACCTATGATTTTTAATAGTTTTATGGATACGAACGAATGATTCTAAAAGATTGGCAAAATCATGTTTCGTGTATACAATGAAACCCAAGAGTCACATGCAACATCATTTCCCAACTATATTTTCATTAAAAAAAACCACATTCCTAACTGTAGCAATTATATATATATATATATATATATATATATATATATATATATATATATATATATATATATATAGTCTTAGATTCATTTGAGAAATGGTAAATATATGAGAAATAAAGAAGTAATCCTAGCCATTCATATGGTCAAGATCGTATTTGACTAGTCAAATATTGCGGCTTAGACTGGTCAAAAGTTGTGGCTTTGACTGGTCAAAAGTTGCGGCTATTCCAAAAATAGAAGGACACTTTCGTAATTTTTACAAAATACACGGGCTGTATTCATATATGAACATGTATAATTCACATGTAAAATACGCAGGATGAGTTAATATATAAACATGTATAATTCATATATGAACTATACGTTCATATATGAATCAGTTAATTAGTTCATATGTGAATCACAAAAGTTTATATATAAATATGTTAATTAGTTCAACTGATTCACATATGAATCTACATTTAATTAGTTCATGTGTGAATCAGTTAATTAATTCATATATGAATTAGGGGCTGTTTGTTAGCAGCTTAATGAGCTTAATGAGACTCACAACTTATTCAGTCAGCTATATATGACTATTTGGTAGTGACTTAATGATATAGAAAGTGGCTTATTCAGTAAGATTTTAAGGGGTAGCTTTATGCAGAAAGCCAAGTTTTTTCCAAACCAGTCTCTCCTATTAAAAAACACGTTCATTCCATCTATGAAAAACTCTCACATAAAAACCTTCTAAATCTATACAGACAGATTAATTCACATAGACAACTTTATCCATACATAACTTAATGGAAAACCAACCAAACAACCCCTTAGTTAAAAGAGTTCATATGTGAATTACACTGGTTCACATATGAACCTGTGAATCATACAGATTCATATATGAACTCAGCCCGTGTATTTTGTAAAAATTACGAAACTATCATTCTATTTTTGGAATAACCACAACTTTTGACCAGTCAAAGCCACAACTTTTGACCAGTCAAAGCCACAACTTTTGACCAGTCAAATACGATCTTGACCCTATGAATGACTAGAATTACTTCTCTATTTCTCATATATTTCTCATATCTTAAATGAACCTATATATATATATATAGGGGTGGTTTCAATTGGAAATCAAATTTCATTGGAAACTTTGGAAACCAAATTTCAACCATTTATCTTTTTAATCAATGGTCAAGATTTATTTGAATTATATATGGTAATAAATTAATTAATTTATTAATAAAAGATAATAATAATATGTCAAAAGGGTAAATGTGACTTTTACTTTTGTGTTTCAAATTTGGCAACAAAAATGAAATATGGTAATAAATTAATTAATTTATTAATAAAAAATAATAATTATATATAATAATAAATTAATTAATTTATTAATAAAAGATAACAATAATATATCAAGACTACCTTTTTATTTTATGTTCATCAATATGCAGTATGTAAAAACCCAATTAAGTTTCATTATGTTTCACTATATCAAATCTGTTTCATCAGGTTTCACTATATTAATATTTTGTTTCATTACCTTTCCAGTATGTTTCACTATATCAAATTTGTTTCATCGATCAGGTTTCACTATATTAACATTTTATGTTTCATTAGGTTTCACTATATCAAATTCATTATGTTTTACTATATTAATATTTTGAGCCTGAAGGTAATATTGAAGATTTCATATGAATATAAACTTTCATTCATTGGATGAATCAATCACTGATTCATAAGAATCAGAAAAAATAATTTGATTTGTAGCTTGCGTATGAATCAATTTGTGTTTACCTATATCAAATATGTTTCATCATATTGGCATTATGGTTTCGTTGTGAATAAAGATTTATGTTAATAAGATCAATGGTTGATATATGGTTTTCAATGTAATATGGTGGGAATCTCGATTTGTTTAAATTAAAATACAAATAAAAAATTTTCAATTAAAGATATGCATCTTTCGGTTGAAATCAAACAATTTTTTTTTTTTACCTTAAATACTCCAAACCACAAACAAAATGAAACTGAATTCGGATTCTATGTGTCGTTTTTAAATTAATGTGAATAAAAAAGTAGTTAAAGTTTAAGTAAAAAAAACTAAAAGGAGTTGAAGTTTGAATAAAAAAATAAATACTTTGAATTAATATATGATCAATAATACCATATATAAAATACATTAAAATTGAATAGGTTTAATTTTATAATAATAATACTTACCATATATATTACGAAATTAGGTAAAAGACTATATTACCCTTATTAATTAAAAAAAAGGGAAATTCATTGATTGGTCGAAATTGGTTTCCAAAGTTTCCAATGTAATATTGGTTTCCAATTGATCGCTCCTCTCTCTCTCTCTCTCTCTCTATATATATATATATATATATAGTGTTTGGTTCATTTGAGAAATGGTAAATATATGAGAAATAGAGAAGTGATCTTAGCCATTCATATGGTCAAGATCGGATTTAATTGGTCAAAAGTTGCGGCTTTGACTGGTCAAAAATTGCGGCTTTGACTGGTCAAAAGTTACGGCTCTTCCAAAAATATAAGGGTATTTACGTAACTTTGACAAAAACACGCGCGTGTTCATATATATGAAGGCATGCAGTCATATATGAATGCATGCGTTCATATATGAATGTTCGTAATTTTTACATAAACACTGACTGCATGCCTTCATATATGAATGCATGCAAAAAAAAAGTGACATTCATATATGAACGCCTGTTTTTTGCATGCCTTCATATATGAATGCATGCGTTCATATATGAATGTTCATAATTTTTACATAAACACTGACTGCATGCCTTCATATATGAATGCATGCGTTCATATATGAATGCATGCAAAAAAAAAGAGTGACATTCATAAATGAACGCCTGTTTTTTGCATGCCTTCATATATGAATGCATGCGTTCATATATGAATACGTGCAAAAAAAATAGTGACATTCTACTAACATTCATATATGAACGTCTACTAACATTCATATATGAACTTCTGTTTTTTGCATGCATTCATATATGAACACACACGGCTAAAAAAAAGAAAAAAAAGTGATATTCATATCTGAACGCATGCGTTCATATATGAATGCGTTTGGATAGTTTACAAAAATACCCTTCGAATAATAAACAATGTGAGGAACACGGGAGTGGACCATGAGAGCAATTATCCCCTAATTCTCGGTCAAAGCCGCCGATCTTGACCGAATTGATGGTTTAAGATCACTTCTCTATTTCTCATATATTTAGTGTTTCTCAAATGAACCTTTCCCTATATATATATATATATATATATATATATATATATATATATATGGTGCATAACATAAGTTGATGTTAAATATAGATTTTGTGAACAAACAGGAGTAACGATCACACACGTGTGATGGTCCCACGTGACAGTGAGGGGGTTTTGACCAGTCGTGTGGATGGATATGTCCACGTCCCACATACACACATATTTGCTTATTTTGTGTTGAGTGAAGCCGATTTTAAGGGACATAAGTGACCTATGCCCATACTCTTGTCTACTCTTATATGTTTTTATTTATTTATTTATTTATTTATTTTTAATTTAATAAAATTGTTTTGGGAATTGGTTGATTATGATGTCATGTGTTATGAAAACTATGATGATAATGGAAAGATTGTTATGATAGAAAGAGATCGATCTTTGATCTTTCTTGATCTTGATAAGAACAACATTTTATAATTTTACATCTATTTATAGAATGCGTCTCTAAATTGATAATTCACATAGAACGCTTTTAACTGATTTATGTATGAACATTTATGATTCACATATGAACTAATCATCTGTATGTGAATCAGTTGAACTAATTAACAGATTCACATATGAACTCGTCCTGCGTATTTTACGAAAGTATCTCTCTATTTTCTACATACCACGTAAAGAATTATCCGATGCTTCACGGTCAAAGCCGCAAATGTTGATCATATGAAGGGCTAAGATCATTTCTCTATTTTTCACATCTAGTATTTCTCATTTGAACCTATATATATATATATATATATATATATATATAGCTAGGATCATTTCTCTATTTTTCACACTTAGCATTTCTCATTTGAACCTCTCCCTATATATATATATATATATATATATATATATATATATATATATATAAGCGAAGAATCGTGTGAGAAGTTGAGTTAATGGTGAGAAGCGTGAGAAGTGGATCTGAACCTTTGATGAATTGCGGCTTAGAAGGGAATTTATCTGGTGCATTTCGATGCATCTTATCTCGGTGCATCTCATTCTAATGTGCGTCCATTTCTCATCCAACGGTTGATAACCACTTCTCACGCTTTTTACCATTAACTCAACTTCTTATCGGAACCCAACCCTATATATATAAACAATTTGTACAAACTATGCAAACCACTATATTAGGAAACAATAGATATATTTATGGATAATGATTATTATTCATTAATAATGATTGTGATATATATGAAAAATGTTAATTTTATTCATTGTGATATAATTAATTCATTATATATATATATATATATATATATATATATATATGTGGTTTCATTTATAAACGCAACCATTACTGCAAACCACTCTTAATTGTTTATCTAGTCTAATGAGTATTTGGTTCAATAATATCTTAATTGTTTTCCAATATAAAGTGTTGATTATGGGTGCTCACGAGTTGGGTTAATTAGGTTGAAGGCATTTAAACAACCCAACTCAATCCAAACCGTATGGGTTGATCGGGTTAGTTAGGTTGGTCGGGTTGATACTTTGGTATATCAAAATATTCATCTAACTTGTTTTCTCTAGCTTACTCATAATTTTTTTTTCATCACCAACCATTTGGTACAACATATTCATACTTCTTAAATCTTAAGTATATACATTCAACTAGTTTTCTCAATTTGCACATATAAATATGTGTGTGTACATGTGTTCACTGTTATTGAACATATATACAAATGAGTTATATAGAGATGAAGAATAGATTGAAAATATATGTATATGAAGAGGGTATGTAATGGTGTAATTGTCTAATGTATATATTAATAGAGACTCAATAATCATATTAAATCCAATAAATAAAAGGATATCGGGTTCATCAGATTCATCGGGTTGGGTTGGGTTCAAATAAAAGTAACCCAATATCAACCCAATACCTACGGTTTGAAGATTTTACAACTTGAATGGACATTGGGTTGCTTCGGGTTGAGTTATTTTGTCTTGGGTTGAGTTGGGTTGATCGGGTTTTTGAGCACCCCTAGTGTTGATCATAATAAATGAAACACCAATAATTTTTCTACAATATCAAAATCATAATAAATAAACTCTCATCATTTTTGTAGATATTGTTAGACCACAGTCTCATTGGATTCAAGATCATCCAAACTGAAGATCGCAATCTGAAGCTAAAGCCGAAACGTCGACTCTCGATATTAAAGTCTATGTCATTTGTAATAAATGTCAATGTAATTGTTTTAGTTTACTTAGATTTAAATATCTAAGTTATAGTATTGTAATAGTTAGATAAAGTTGCTTAGTTAGTTATTAGTTAGTTTCTAGTTTACTTTATATTAGAAAATAATATCTAGATCTAATATCTAGATATTATCTAAGGTAGTGTGTTAGACACACTTGGTAGATTTGTGATATCTCTAACTCTCTCTAATATATCAGATAACAATTCACACATACAAACACATACTTGAAGGTGTAAAAGAGAGAAAACATAGAGAACACATTTCATGCTTAATAGATCAACCTTGTAACTCGTTTGTTATAATCAATACAGGTTGGTAATCATATTGTGTTGTTGCTTCTATAAACTTGATAAGTATTGTTGGACCGACAATTGGTATCAGAGCCTGATTAAGATCAAAA
The DNA here is from genome assembly GCA_023525745.1 of Arctium lappa. NCBI lineage: Eukaryota > Viridiplantae > Streptophyta > Magnoliopsida > Asterales > Asteraceae > Arctium > Arctium lappa. Next base: position 54,924,720 of record CM042063.1, read on the forward strand.
CAAGTTTTCAGAAAAAACGACTCTGTGTTCTTCAAGAAAAATTGATTTTGTGAATTTGAGTGTTTTAGGTGTTAGAATCGATCAGGTTGTGATCGTACTACATGCTAGATCGAGTTGTTGATATTTGATTTCACTTTTAAGATTAAATCGAGTTCCAATTTGTGGATTTTGTGTGAAAAAGTCGAAGTGGGTAAGTTCATTGTGCCATCGATTTTATTTCGAAAAAGTGTGTTTTAGAGAGATCGAGTGCTTACATTCTATTCTAAAAGTGTTTCTAGACACATTGGTAGGGTTTGGTATTGCTAAATCGTTTAAGGAACAGATTTTAGTCGATCTTTAGAAGTTCAGGACGAACACACGCATACCAGAGGAAGAACAGCCCGCAAAGTCCTACTGTGCGCGTCCCAAAGAACCCGCAAAGCATACTTCTCGACTCCCACATCAAACGCATAGTTCTACTTTGCGCGTCTCAAAGGAAACGCATACCTTACTTTGCGGTTCCAACATCAAACACATACCTTACTTCAAAGCACCCGCATAGCTCAACTTCTCGGTTCCAAGTCAGAATCACAAACCTCATTGTGCGCTCCTCACTAGACCCGCAAACCTCATTGTGCGCTCCTCACTAGACCCACAAACCTCACTTTGCACACTTAGAATTTTTTTTTTCTGAGAATTTTTCGAAACTGTAATAGGGTCTTTATTTGTCATAAATTTTTTTCTCTAGGGACCCCCGTGCTAAGTCTGCCTAGGGGGACAAAATTTCTTGTGTGATCAAATTTTATCTGGACTAACGGTCAATACAGTTCTTATTACACATATAATCAATACAGGATGACCTCAAGAGAAGCTCTAGCTATCGGAACCGACACGAAGCCACCAGTTCTCTTCAAAGGAGAGTACGAACAGTGGAAGGATAGGTTTTTAAACTTTATTGACAGACACGAGCTGGGTGATTTTGATGAACCAAGATCACAAGATCGTAGAGAGAGAATCTAGAGAGAGAAAGTACACTTCAATGCAACAGTGAATTGTATTCAAACAGTGTACGGTTTCTTACAAAACAAACAAGCCAAGGGGACTTAAATACCCCAAGGCACTAACAAAACAGATAACACTATTGAAAGCAGTAAAATAAATACAATGATTACTATAAAATCAGATCTAACAATCTCCCCCTTAGTAATCATTGGCGCCGAGGTCTTCAAAAAACAAACTTCAAAAACAGCATTGACCATCTAGACGACTTTGAAGGATCATTGACGTTCTTCTCGTTGACGTAGTCTGTTCAGCCCAACTAACACTTCCAATCGTCGCAGAGTTGAACGGAGATTCAGTCTGTCTTGAATAGTGTCCAAAGATCTACGGATCAGACGAATTTCATCGTTTTCAAACATATATGACTCTCTTCTTGTTTCCAAAAACTTTCTTCTAGCCTCTTGCAAACGATGCTCCAACTGAAGTTTGATCACCTTTAGAGTTCCATCAGAGTAATATCCAACTTCATCAAATCATAGAAAGCATTTTTCACTTGAGTTGTTCTTGTATACTACTCCGTATGGATCTTCGATAATGGTGAATAATGGATATGACTCTAGATTCTGCAAACTCCGGTTGGGCCTTTCAAGATTAACCACAGGCTGAAAACTTTCGACGGCCATCTGGAAGTCAAAAACACGAAAAAATCGGATTTGCCGTCGAATGAATCATTTAAGAACATAAAGAGTTTGAGAAACATCCTGAGTTCGGTGATAAAGATTCCTGAAGTGATCATATAGGAAATCAACATCATCAATTGAAAGATCAACGAAATCAGCCTCTGAAAAAATGTACCGCTTGCAGTCCCTTCTTTCCACTTCAAGATTTGGATACCAAATGTTCATGAACTTACAAATTGTGACACTGAGAACTCGAACTATTAGATGAGGAGAAGTAACAGAGTTATTTCTTCTGCGCTGGCACTTGATAAAAGCTAAGTATTCTTGCTGATAAGCTTCTGATTCTTTCTCTACTCCAAGAATGGCATATATATTGAGTGTCCTTCTTCTAGAAACAAAGATGTTGCTTTGGATATCTTCAAGAAAAGCAGTTCTGAGTCTAGAAGCCATATATCTTTGCTGTAGATTTCTCTGCCTTTGCTGCCTAGATAAAGCTTCTCCTTCTTCTAGAAGAGATGGAGGAATTACTGGTTCGGAAGAAGGAATAACTACTTGAGCTCTAGACGACTCACCAACTTCAAATGCACTTGACGGAATATTGGTTATCGGAGCAGAAATAGTTACTGGAGTAGACGGAGGTTGATCAACTTCTGGAATCTCACCTTGACTCGGAAGATCAGCATATAACAATTCAGCCTCTTTTGTATCTGTTGCATCCATGAAAACAGTATCATCCTCTGTATCAGATAAGATGATGATATTGTTGCAATCTTCTTCTTTAACTTGAGCAACTTTCTCAAATCTAACCTCTTCATCATCATCTGAATTTATCTCAATGAAGTTCGCGAAGAAAGATCTCATGTCATTTGCTGCTTCTGACTCTTCAACTTCATGAGCTCTACCTGAGACATCTGGATCCACATAAACTACAATTTGCATATTATTAAAATTTGCTTCAGACAAATTAAATTCATTATGCAAAGTAGTTACATCAGCATTGTCAATCATGACATCCATTAAGTCTTGGATACTGCAATCTTGAACTGTATCAGCAGTCTTTTCTCTATCTCCAGCCACTTCTTCTTGAACAACTTCTCGTGCTTCAGAAGACCCTTCTGTTCTTTGTCTCTTTACCATCTCCCCCTCATGGCCTTGATGATCGGGATCATCTTGGTCATGTCGGCGTTTAAGAGACGGACCGGCCTCAGTTCTGCAGCTTTGTTCATGAATATCAAGCCTGGAAGATAAATCAGAGAAAGTTTGAGATATAAACGATTTGAGATCAGCAAAACTTGATTGAACTTCCAATCTGAATGCTTGAAACTCAGTAGAAGAAACATAATTCCTTTCAGATTCAGACGAAGAAACTGGAGGCGGCGTAGGTTGGAAGTTCCGAAGCAGAGATAGAAGATCTTGATCCTGATGTTTTGGTGGCGACATAGAAAGAAGTCGAGCATAGAGCAAATCTGTCAACTCTGAAATAGGAAGATCTGATACTGGAGTGCTAGAAGAAGACACAGGTATATGAGTAGATGAAGAGATTCCAGCTGACTGTGTAAACAACGGAGGTAGAGGAATAGACATGATCGTTGGAGCAGAAGATTGAACAGCAGAAGACGGCTCTCTTAGAACAACCCCAGATGGACGTCTGAATGGAATCTCTGTAGGAATCACTGAAGTATCAATTTCAGGCATCTTCCCTTTGAATAAAGCTTTTAACTTCAGAATCTGTGCTTCCTTTTCAGCATCCATTCTCTCCGATAACTGCCGAATTACATCATTCAAAGTAGAGAATTTGTCAGTGGAAACCCAAGCTTGATCAGAAGTAAGCTCTACAGCTGATGAAGTAGACTGAATAACTGCAAGTGTAGTTGCTGGAGCTTGACTTTGAACCGAAGCTGTGGCTTGATCAAAAGCTGTATCCAATTCATCTACTTGAAGATGTGCAACTGAAGGATTAACTGGAACTGAATCATCATCAGAGATAACTTCTGTTGAGATAACCACTTCCGGAGTTCTTACTTTCCGTTCATACACTTTCATGTTCGATTGATCAACATCATCATCACCATCATCTGAATCACTTGTCGTATTTTCACCATCATCAGAAAACTCAGCATTTGTCTCATCATCATCAGCAACTCCAGTTTCATCAGGATTAGCATCTTTTCTAACATCAGTAGTTGCTTCAGCTTCAATATCAGCAATGACAGATTCAACGCGATGAGTTGCAACATCTTGTGGTGTTGCAGAAAAATCAACATCTGTCTCTATTACCTGAGTATTTGCTTCAACTTGCTCTTCATGAGAAGGTTCTTCCTGTTCAGCCTCTACAAATTCATTTTCTAAACAATAATCTATGACACTGGGATCGGTCATGTCAGCATAATTGGCAATAAGACCATAAGGAATGGTCATAGAAAATGTGAAGGACTTCTTCTGTTTCTGAAGGAAAAGCATCTCAGTATCCGGAACTTGCGGCCAAGATAATCTTCGTGGAATTGCCAGATTGCTTCGAAACATGCTTCTAATAATCAGCTTGAGAAACCTTATAAAAGGAATGAACTTTCTTCTCTTGTTGGTTAACTTGTCTTGCACTATTTCGGAAAGCTCAGTCCAGAAAATGATCGTATAGTCGACATGCAGGTCATAGACTACTGCATGAACAGTCGAAGATAGTGAAGACTAGAACTATCCGTGCCGGTATGTTTAGACGTTAAGCACCTGTTGATGACAGAAAATAAAGAATACCAGACAGGAGGAAGATTAGACTTGTCAAAGTCTACAACCCTGTTCAGTGGACCAACATAACCTAGTCGTTTGATGCCTTCAAACACTTCTTCTTTAGATGGAAACTGATCATATGTTGTCCTTCCAGGTCTAGAATTAGGCTCAGGAAGCTCAAGAATCAACTTTAACCGCTTGTAAGACAGATATGAATCAAATTAATCAATTTGGAGATCAAATCGATGAGGACGTGCCAGTTCGTTCTTTGTGATGGTGTGCCAGACTTGCTGAACGTAGACTTCCGGAACATCGGCAACCGAACATAGAGCTTGAGAGAGCGAATGTCCATGAAGAATAGTGCGTATGACAGGATGAATCTTGATGCGATCAAAGTCAACAAAGTAGTTGTTATGCTTATAAGGCATGTACATGACGTTTGGGAACACATCATTTGGATTTCGCCTTGATATAGAAAGATCAGCCCCAACAGATGGAACAGACGGCATAGGTGTATCATGAGATGCCTGATAAGCCGGATCCTGAAGAACAACATTCTCATCTTGAATCATTGGATCAGTATTTGTTTGAGAAGTCATGATAACCTGAAACAAAATACAATTAAACAATTAACAGAAAAACACGAAAAAATATTCCAAGTATAGAATGCGGGTCCTTAAGGAAACACGAAGGAAGGAATGCGGGTCATGCAGAAAACGCATATAAGGAATGCGTGTCCTGAAGGAAACGCATTAAGAGGAATGCGTGTCCTGAATGAAACGCATTGAAGGAAATGCGTGTCCTTAATGGAACGCATATCATACATGGAAATAACGAAAAAACACAACAGAGTTTGCGTGTCACTAAGGATACGCACAATAGAACATGCGTGTTCTTAGTGATACGTAAACTAAGAAAAAAAAACGACACACTAAAAGAATGCGGGTCTCGGGTGAACCTCATAGTTCACTATGCGGGTCACAAGTGAAACACATTCTTGACTATGCGGGTCACAAGTGAAACGCATAATTGACTTATGCGGGTCACAAGTGAAACGCATACTTGACTATGCGGGTCACAGGTGAAACGCATAGTTCACTTATGCGTGTCACAGGTGAAACGCATAGTTCACTTATGCGTGTCACAGGTGAAACGCATAGTTCACTTAAATTTGAACCAAAACCCTAGAAAAACGGTTGTTCGAACCCGAAATCCACAAAAACTAAAATTAAAAGCACAAAACACGAAATTAAAGTAAAAGAAAACATACCTGATAGTCGATTATAAGGTCTAAACACAACCCAATACGCAAATCGATCTAAATCAACTTGAATCTGAGTTTTAGAAATCGATGAACAGTGAAATAATCGCACATCAGTTTAAAATGCACAATAATAGAAACCAAGAAAGAAATAAAAAACAAAGTAATAAAACAATAATAAAAAACTCACAATATGAAAAACATAGAATGAAAAACAAAAACATACCTGATCTTTCCAAAATCACAATCTGAAATGAACAGTAAAGAGCGCAGGAAGAACAATACTAAGAGAGAATGGAGGAAAGATGAATAGTCAAAACAAGTTCAAATGGAATAAAGAAAAGAAAAGACACTATTACTTCTATATATATTCTAAAAACAAAATACTTAAAAAAAAATAACTACTAAAAAAAATACCTGATAAGCCCCCATTACTCCCCCTACACAAATGCACAAAAATTTAACAAATTAGTTTAGCATTTGCATTGTAATTTCAGAAAACCTTACCTTATGAATTTCTGATCAGCACAGGAAGAAATTAATCAGTAATATTCACTCCCCCTCAAAAACAGAATATTCTCAGAAATAGAAACCAGATATACACTCCCCCTTGAAAAATGCACAGACCATATGACAAAAACACAGACAACAAACATAAAGACATCAATATTAAAGATGATCATATTGAATATAAATTTTGTAACAACTGAATATATAAACTTTTAAACACTAAACAAATTAAAGTCTACTCAGTAGAATATCCCAGATTTATCAATCAGTTGAAATCAAACGGGAGTTGTTGGATACAGAAACATGTTTCATTGTATATCAAGTTAAGACATGTTCAGATTCAAACACTTACATGTATCTATTCAGTGTGCTCGCATGCGATCTCTGATTAGCTTCAAGAAAAATGTAATTTTAAACATAAAATGAAGAACTTTGCATGTACAGACACTAAGTCATCAAGAATTAAGATTTTCACAAATTACAGGTTTATCGCAACTCAAAATATATCACCAAGTATCAAGAGATGTGTGCTCATTGGCATCTTTTAGCTGTGTGCACATTGGCATCTTCACATGAGTGTGCTCTTTGGCATCTTTTACGCTTTGTGCACTTTGGCATCTTTTAATCAAAGAGTTCATTAAGTAAAGAACATGCCGTAAACATAACTTTCTATCTGACCCTATTGCAGGATTTGGGTCAGCCGCTCCCAGACCAGTTGGCCTTAAGGGACTAGGTGTCAAGCACCCCTTGGAACTTACTTTCCCGGATCAGAAAGGCTACATCGACATATCCTAAACCCATTCATACCAGTAGAACATGACTTTCGATCTGATTCTATTGCAGGATTTCTGTTCGATCACTCCCAGATCAATTGTCCTTAGGGGACCATATGTTAAGCATCCCTCGGAACTTACTTTCCCAAATCAGAAAGGTCACAGGTACAAACTTTTAAACTCAAGGATTTCTGTATTTTAAATGCTTAAAAATAAAATCATCTCAATAACTCAGATCTATATCGAATAGCTTAGCCCATATTTTCATTACGATCTACAATTTTGATCACTTAGGTTGTTCAAGCAAAGTAAACCATAAATATGCCGACTCACATATCTTTAAAGCAGTATCTAAAGCGTCAAACATGTTGCTGACTTTTCTATGTTTGAAAGATTTGAACGTTGAACATATAAAACTTAAAATATTAACAAGGCGACTTGTAAAAGATCATAGACACACATTTTATTCAACTGAAAGAAAATCTGAAATATTAAACTTTATAAAATAAAATTTGTAAAGATTTAAACTTTTAAATTCAACATGCCTAGTTTTGAAAGCAAAAAGTTAAAGCGTTTTTCATCTAAAGCTTTTGTAAATATATTAGCAAGTTGATATTCAGTTGGTACAAAATATAATTCAATAGTACCTTCTTCCACGTGATGCTTTATAAAATGATATCTCATGTCTATGTGCTTGGTCTTGGTGTGCTGGATAGGATTGACTGATATCGCAATCGCGGACTTGCTGTCACAATATATTGGCACAGTCTTGTATAGCATCCCGTAATCGCGAAGTTGCGTTTTCATCCAAAGCACTTGAGCACAACAACTAGCTGCAGCGACGTATTCAGCTTCGGCTGTTGATATTGAAACGCAATTTTGCTTTTTCGACGCCCAGCTTATCAGTCTGTCGCCCAAAAAGTGGAGATGACCAGAAGTGCTTTTCCTGTCCAATTGATTACCACCATAATCTACATCAGAATAAGCAATTAAACTATAGTCAGAACTTTTAGGATACCATAATCCTAAATAAGGAGTTCCTTTAATATATATAAAAATGCGTTTGACTGCTAAAAGATGAGATTCTTTTGGTTTTGCTTGAAAACGGGCACACATGCACGTTGAAAACATTATGTCCGGGCGACTGGCAGTAAGATACATCAGTGATCCGATCATCCCTCTGTATGTCTTTTGATCCACAGCTTTTCCATCTGGATCCAGTCCGAGTTTGGCACCATGAGCCATAGGCGTACCGATTGAGGTAGACTTGTCCATTTTGAATTTCTTCAAAATGTCAAAGACGTACTTTGACTGATTGATGAATATTCCATCTGGAAGCTGTTTCACTTGTAAGTCGAGAAAGAAATTGATTTCTCCCATCATGCTCATCTGAAATCTAGAGGTCATTAAATCAGAAAACCAATTACACAGAGATTTGTTAGTCGCACCGAAAATAATATCATCTACGTATATTTGTACTAAGCATATATCAAGATTAGTTCTATAAATGAAAAGAGTAGTATCGATCGAGCCTTTGGTGAAGCCGAATTTGACCAAGAAAGCTGACAACTCGTCATACCATGCCCGAGGAGCTTGTTTCAGACCATACAAAGCTTTATCAAGAAAATAAACATAATCAGGACGATCTTTGTCAACAAATCCCTCTGGCTGAGATACATATACTTCTTCTTTCAATTTGCCATTGAGAAATGCTGTCTTGACATCCATTTGATATACAGTGAAGTTGCGATAAGCAGCGAAGGCCAGAAACATCCGAATAGCTTCCAATCTGGCGATAGGTGCAAATGTTTCGTCATAGTCAATACCTTCTTCTTGTCGATATCCTTTGGCTACTAACCTTGCTTTGTTCCGAACGACGATACCATCTTTGTCCTTTTTATTCTTGAATATCCACTTTGTACCAATGATGCTTTTACCCTTTGGTCGTGGTACAAGTTTCCATACTTTGAGCGCGTCAAACTGATTGAGCTCCTCTTGCATTGCTAAAATCCAGTCTGGATCTTCCAACGCTTCAGAAACTTTGGTAGGTTCAATCTTGCTTAAGAAGCAAGTGTACAAACATTCATTGGAAGAAGCTGTTCTGGAGCGAGTAGAAACACTTGCTTGAGGATTCCCAATAATTTGATGAATTGGATGAGATCTTGTCCATTTTGTTGTATGAGGGAGAGGATCAATAACTTCTTGAACCACTTCTATTTGTGGAGGAGGATCTTCAGAAGAAATAATGTCAAAAGATGATACAGATATGGTTTCAACTGGAGGAGGAGGTATTTCCATGACATCAGATTCAGGCACTTGTTGACCAGAAGTAGCTTGTACTTCTTGTTGAACATTTTCTTCTTGAAAAACTTCATCTTCTACAAATTCCTCATGGACAGTTTCAGCAATTTCTGGTTCAGAGATGACTTGATCAAGATGATGTTCAGATGGTATGTCTTGAATTTCAGGAGATACTGAAGCAACATCAGGTTCAGAGGTTGATGCAGCGGAATTAGGATTAGATGCACTCACAGATTCCTGATTCAAGACATTTGACACATTATCAGTGTTTGATTTAGAAACATCATCATAAAAATTTTCAAACAAAAAATCAAGATCAGAAAGATTAGACAGAGAAGTAGAAGGATCCTGATTTGTCGACTGAAGTGCAGGTTCTGAACTAATTTGTTCAGAAGCTGAGTTTCTAGTAATAGCGGGTTCTGAACTGTGTTGTCCAGAAGCCAAATCTGCAGCTTCATCAAATTTGACATTCACAGACACTATCACTTTTCTTTCAGATAGGAGAAAGACTCTGTAAACAGCAGAGTTAGAAGAATAACCCAGAAATATGCCTTCATCTGCCTTTGGACTAAATTTATTCAGATTATCTCTGTCATTCAAAACATAGCATTTACACCCGAAAGACTTGAAATATTTGATGTTGGATTTGATGCCGTTCATCAATTCATATGGAGTCTTGTTGAACCGGCTGTGTATAATTGATCTTTTTTGAGTATGACATGCAGTTGATATGGCTTCAGCCCAGTGATACAAAGGAAGACCTGAATAAGCAAGCATAGATCTAGCAGCTTCCACAAGCGTTCTGTTTCTTCTTTCAACAACTCCATTCTGTTGCGGTGTTCTTGCAGCAGAAAACTGTTGTTGTATTCCTTGATCATCATAGAATGCTTGAAGAGTTGAATTCTTGAATTCTGTGCCATTATCTGATCTTACAACTTTGACGTGCTTTTGCTTATTTGTCTGAATAGTTTTGATGAGATTGATGAGAATTTCGGGTGTCTCGTCTTTAGATTTGAGAAATTTCACCCATGTATATCTGGAGAAATCATCAACAACAACCAAAACATACTTCTTCTTCCTTATACTCTTTGTCTTCATTGGTCCGCACAAATCAACATGAATTAGATCTAGAATGTCCGCAGTGCAATGTTCAGGCTTTGGCTTATGAGAAGCTTTCTTCATCTTTCCTTTCTCGTAGTCCTGACAGAGATGGTCTTTCTGGAAACGGAGGATTGGAAGACCTCTCACGGAATCATTCTTAACCAAGCGATCCATATATTTGAAATTGAGATGAGTTAGTCGACGGTGCCACACCCAACTTTCATGAATAGAGGCTTTTGATAGAAGACAAATATCTGTTGGAACCTTTACTTCGGAAAGATTAATGGTATAAAGATTTGATCTTCTCTTTCCAACAAGTAAGTCCATGCCACTTTTATTCTTTACAACAACTCTTTTAGACTTGAAACTGACTTCAAGATCTTTATCACAGAACTTTCCGATGCTGAATAGATTGTGACTTAATCCTTCGACATAGCTTACTCTTTTGACAGTTATGTTACCTTGAATAAGATCTCCATAACCAAGAATGGGAGTCGTCTCGCAGTTTCCAAATTTGACACGACCGCAACATTTTTCTTTAAAATTTGTAAGTAGAGATTTGTTGCCAGTCATGTGTTTGGAACACCCCGAATCCAGATACCATAATTGATTTAGCTGCACAATCAACAATTACTGAGATTTAGGTACCCATATAAATATGGGTCCCTTCTTGTTAGTCCTTTCCTTTTTCTTTTTCAAAAATTTATTTTTCCAAAACATCTGAGATTGATCAAATAAATCATGAACATCATCACATATTAAAGAAGAAACACAATCATCAGAATCAGAATCAGAACTAGAGAGACAATATGAGATATTCTTTGAAATTTGAAACATTTTCTCAACAGAATATTTTGTAGATTTATTACAAAAGGCAAATGAGTCTTGTTTACAAAAAAAATCTACACATTTATTCTCTACAGAAACAATTTCTTCAGATCTCTGTTTCTTTTGCCAAACAGACTTCACAGACTTCTTCAAAGGCCTATCTGAAATAGATGAATCAGAAATATTAGAATTTTCAGAAATATCAAACTCTTTCTTCTTTTTCTTCTTTGACCTTCTTCTTTTACGCTTTGTTTTATAGAAATGATCATTTAGCGTAAAAGTGTCATCAACAATTTTAGATAAAATATTTGATTTAGAAGAGGAAGTTTTATCAATAAAATCAAACTGATCAGTTAGATTATTTGGATAAACCTCAGAGCAAGAAACATCAGATGAACACAAGTTGATGGAAGATTTGATAATACCAGAACTATTTTCTTTAAACTTCGATGTCATAAAAGAAAAAATGACATCGTTTTCAATTTTTCTCAAAATCTCTTGTTCTTCCAATTGTTCTTCTAGATCAAAAATTTGACATTCTAAGACTAAAGGAGGTATATATCTCTTAGTATCATAAGATACTGGAGATATTTTGTCCTTATTAGGATTAGCTTCATTTAAATCAAAGAAGTCATTCGATCTAGAAGATTTAGTAGAAGAAACAATGTTTAACTTTTGTCTTTTCTTCTTTATTTTTTCAGGAAAATATTTTGCATTTTCTTGAGTGTAAACGAAAGGAACTTCCATTCTCTTGTTGTTTATCCGTTTCTTATCTTCCTCAATAGTAGTCTCTTTAGCACTTGTCCAAAAAGGTTTGTATTGAGAACCATATTTTGAAAGACCAAGACAGTCGTAATCATAAAAATTGGGAATCTCAATATATGCTTTCTTTAAAAACTGAGGATTTTTAAATCCAAGACCCCAATTTTCTTTTAACAACTCATAGCTCCTTGGTTTATGCATATGAATTGTTTGTTCAGTTTGATTTTGTTTATATAACTTTTCTTCTAATTCAAATATTTTATCCGAAAACTCTTGATTTAAAATTGACAAAACAGACAAAGAATCATGAGAAGTCTGTTTTTCAATTTCTAACTCTTCTATTCTTTCTTGAAATTTCTCTTTTGTAAATTTTAAAATAGCTTTTTCATCTCTCAGAGAAATCTTCAACTTTTCAATTTGAACAGACTTTTCTTGATTTTCGCGTTTTTCGGATATAAGCTTTGAACGAAAGTCATGTAAAGCATTTGTGATGACATTCATTTGCGAAGAAATAAAATTAAAATCAAACTCAGATGGTAGCTCAGATTCATCGGTTGAAGTCTCCTCATCCTCATCATCACTGTTGTCGTCTCCAATAAAACACATAGTAGCAGTCTCAACATTGTCAGCTTCGTTATCTGAGTGGTCCAACCAATATTCCTCCTCAGCCAACAAAATTGTTCCACTTGCTTTCTTCTTAGCCAAAGCTAATTTCTTCTTATAGAAATCCACATCTTTCATAATCTTCGTTCTGCATTCCTTTGAAATATGCCCGGGTTTGCCACAGTTGTAGCAAGTCACAACCTTTTTCTCTTCTTTCTTTGGTTCAGCTGCTGTGCCAGGCTCATATTTGGGAAAGAAAGGCTTTGATGTAGAACCGGGTTCTACCTTCTTTGAACCAGATGAGAAACGAATATTGTTTGAGCCTGACCGTTTCTGATATTTCTTTTGATAGTGCTGACTTAGAAGAATCATGGCTTTTTCCAATGCTTCGCCATCATCATCTGTTGACCCATCGTAAGCAGACTCAGTCAAGGCTTGCTCAGCCATTTGGCTAGCTAAAAGAGCGATTGGATCCACAGTCTTTGGCTTCTGCTTATCCAGCTTAGCTTTCTTCTTCATTACCATGGCTTCATCAGACATCAGAATTTCAAACATTTCATGAATGGGCATTTTGGAAATTCTGGGATCATTCCTCATTCGATGACAGGATTTTTCCCATTCAAGTTTGAGTGCATTAAGAAACTTCAGGTTCGTCTCCAGCTCATTCTTTATTACCTTGATCTTATACAGATCATTAATAACAGTCCAGAACCTGTCGAAGACACTTTTCAGACTTTCCCCATCCTTTGCTTTGAACTCTTCAAAATTGTTCATGTACCTTGTCTGACGAAGCTGGGTAAACATAGCAGTACCAAGCATGATTTTCTCCAGTTGTGTCCACATCAGCATAGGATTGTGTTTGAAACAATCGATTCTGTTATATATGGAATTTGGTAGAGCAAGAATCAAATTCGACTTGGCCTGATTGTCAGCTTGGTATCTCAGAAGTTCATCAACCTCATATTCTATCAGTGCTTTTTCTACATTAGTAGCTGGAGTGTTTCCAACAGCTGGTATCACTTTCCTTGGTTTGACCATGGGACCTTCAGTCAAAGCTTTCATCATATTTTCCCCATTAGATTGCCTTTCGATGAAATTAATAAACCGGTCCTGCCCTTGTTCAAATTCGTTCTCATTTATCAGCACAGGTGGGTGAGTATCAGACCCCAATGACATCATGAGGTCGTTCTTGTACAGTTGAGCTTGAAGAGACATTTTGAAGAAATCTGGAATTCAGAAAAATGACCAAGTCTTGAAGACCCGCACAACTAAGAAATGTGTGTTCAGAGACAAAAATTGTTCGGGTCCTTGATGATACGCACACCCAAGGAATGCGTGTTGAGAGAAATGTGTGTCTAGAAAGTCACTCGATGCTTTCCTTAGAGATATGTGTGTCCAAGAGAAATGCGCGTCCAAGAGAAATGCGCGTATCGAGAGGCACGCACTTGAAGTTGTGCGTGTTCAGAGTGACCCGCACTTTGAAGAAATGCGTGTTAAGGCAGACACGCACTTGAAGAAATACGTGTAAAGACCACTTGAAGAAATGCGTTTCCAAAAGAGAATCAATAACCTGAGAAAAAACACTAACACTCAAAAATTAGTTGCACACGATTTTATGAACAACACACATACTAATAAGATGAATAACCCGCATAAATCTTGAATAACCCGCATACTTCAAAAACTTATAATATGCAAACTAGTATGAATGACACACACAACATATATGAATGACACAACATATATGAATGACACGCATATCAGGATGAATGACCCTCACATCTGAATGAATGACACACATTCTAACATGAATGACACGCATTTTAACACTCGACTATAAATCTGCTAATTCGATCATAACAATGAAATTAAACCCAAACAACTTGCACAAAATTGATCGAAAACATGTTTTTAATACATTTCAATTGATAATTTCGATCAAAACACTCTGAAACTCAAAATTCAAAACGAACAGAACAACAGACTCGTCTTTTTCAGAATGTATTCAAACTCAAAAATGAAACACCAAATCACGTTTTTATGCAAATCAACAAGAAACAGAATAGATCGACTAACTAAAACGCATCTAAAACCATCAAAATCAATGCAATTCGATCACAAAACAGACTGAAATTGGTGAAAATCCAGAAAACGAGATTTTTCTTGAAAAAACAACAAAAATCAATCAAATTTTCGAATTAACCAACCAAATCAGAAACAATTATACACTAATCTCAATCCTCTCAAGATCTTGGAGGCTCTGATACCAATTGATGAACCAAGATCACAAGATCGTAGAGAGAGAATCTAGAGAGAGAAAGTACGCTTCAATGCAACAGTGAATTGTATTCAAACAGTGTACGATTTCTTACAAAACAAACAAGCTAAGGGGACTTAAATACCCCAAGGCACTAACAAAACAGATAACACTACTGAAAGCAGTAAAATAAATACAATGATTACTATAAAATCAGATCTAACAGATTTTATCAGAACATCTATTGAAGAAGGGGTTATGATACTTCCAATGACAACTCGTGTAGTTGATAACGTGCCTACTCAGGTTGAACTTAAGCTTCACGAGCTACAAGATGATAACCTCAAAAGAGCCAAAGGAGACAAATTATCCAAGTCATACATCTTACAGGGGATCCCAAATGAAATATACGTAAAGATTGACATCTACAAGGCTTCAGGTAAAGAAATGTGGGATCAGCTCGAAAAGATGATGCTGGGTTCAAAAGTGGGAAATCAGCTGAAAATCTCAAATTGCCTAAATAATTATGAAGAATTTAGAGGCAGGGTGGGAGAAAACTTAGAAGAAACCTATGACAGGTTTGTGACATTGCTGAATGAACTTAGCAAGAACAAAGTTCACAAATCTCAAATAGAGCTGAACGTCAAATTCCTTAGTATTCTTCAACCTGAATGGAAAAGATTTGCTCGGCAGATGAAGCAGATTAAAGACCTGAATGAGATTCCACTTCACGAGGTGTATGAAACCCTCCGTCAGAATGAAGAAGAGGTGGATGAAATTCTGGATGATAAAAGACAAAAAGGAAAGGTAGTTGAAGACACAGTCGCACTTGTAGTCAGAAAGAAGAAGAACAAGGCAACTGTATATGAATCAGATGAAGAAGATGAAGGGTGTGCAAACTCAGAATCAGATGAAAATGATCAGCTGAAGCAAGCAATGCTTATGCTGACTAGTGCTTTTCAGAAAAGGTTCTACACAAAGCCAACATCAAATAATCAGAGATATTCATCTGGTCCGAACAACTACATCCACAAAGAAAGGATTGAAGGAAGCAGGTATGAAGGAAGAAGATTTGAAGGGAGAAGATCAGACGAGAGGAAACCTGAAGAAAGAAGGTTTCAGTCGGAAGGAAAGAGGATTGAGGAGAGGAGACCGGAAGAAAGAAAATTCAAAGCTGAAGGATCAAGTCAGCCAGAACCGCCTACGTGCTACAACTGTGGCAAACCAGGTCACTTTGCCAAGGACTGCCGCAGATCAAAAGTCAGAAATTCAGACTACTACAAGAACAAGATGCTTCTTGCAAAACAACAAGAGGCAGGCAAGGAATTGATGGCTGAGGACGAATACTGGCTCGATCACTCAGATGAGGAAGAAGAAGATGATGAAGATAGAGAAGAGGCCGTCAACATGTGCTTGATGGGCAAGATAGAATCAGATGCTGAAGCTGATTCAGACACTGAAGAAGAGGAGGTATGTAATTTATCAGATTTAGAATTCATGAATAAAATGCATGCCATGAGTATGAAACAAAGAGAGTTAGAATCTAATCTTAAGCAAGATAATGGTGTCATGACAGACAAAAACCAATTGATACAGAAACTTAGCAATGAAATTACTGAGAAGAAAGTATTAATTGAGGTTTTACATAAAGATAATGACACCAATGCTAAGGAAAAGACAATAATTCTAAAAGAGAATTCTGATCTTAAGTCTCAACTGCTAAATTGTGAGATTGAAAAATATGAGCTTAAAAAGTTGCATGCTTCTTGTACAAAAGAAAACTTTTCTTTGCTCGGAAAATTAAAAAGTTTGGAAGAGAAGTTGTATAAAATGGGTCAAACTGAACAGACTATTTTTCTGAACAAACCCAAAGAGGAAATAGAGAGATGGGGAATTGGTTATAAGAATCCTCACTGTCTATAAAAGGGGATGTCTGAAGTGCCAGGACTTTATGATCATCTTAATATGCAATTAGCTTGCAGACTCCCCACGTTTAAAACTTTTTGGACTAAACTGTCAAAAGAGGATGAAGCCAATGAAACGGAAAAACGGATGAAATCAGCTAAAGTTCATCTTCCATTTTATTATGCGAAGTTGAATAATAGTTATGATGAAAACCCAATATATAAAAAGAAGGAAACTCTTTCAAGTGATTTCTTTCCAAGTTATTCTGAAAAGGAAATGGAGGCGAAGCCTATTAAGGTAAACTATATGTCCCTCCTCTCGGTTTAGAACGTAAAATTTCTGAACTCGAGAATTCTTTATCAGATGCAAGACTTTTGATAAATATTGAGCAAAACGTATTTTCAACCATGTTTTCAAATTCTGTTCTTTCAAAAGCTTCAAACTCTGAGGATATGTTTGGTACATCAAATAAAGGATTTGAATTTTTGAACTCTAACGGTGGTTTAGATAATGGTTCTAATCTCTTTGACTTTAATGCAAAACTTCCCAACCATTCATCTTTTGTCAAGAAAACTTTAAGAAAAAACAGTAAGCCTGTGAACAGTACAAAATCAACGAAAGCTTTCGTTGATAAATCAGTCTTTGTGAACGCTAAGAGTGCTAAAGGTAAGAATTTATCTCAGCATTCATAGAAACCGACCACTACTGGTAATTCCAAGAAGAAGCATTCATTTGTTGCTCAGAAGTCTAACTCACCAGTTACACATGTTTCAGATCTGCGCAAGCAAAGGCCATAAGTAAATTCTCAATGGCAACCCAAACGGAAGCTTGACAAGACTGTTTTATCGTTTAGTAGTGTTAATTGTAATAAGACTTCGCTTAGTAAAGATGTCCTAATTGCTGATATTGCTCTTTTGAACCCAAAACTTGATGTTTCTCGTAAACAATATACAATGAAGCAATTATTTCAATTATCTTTATCTGCTAGAAAGTCTTCTTTTTATGATAAACATGTTTCTATCTCTTGTCAAGATTCTGGAGATTGGTTTGGAAATTACCATGTGCATTCATCTCATACTAATTCTTCAATTACATTTC